>JAGFMF010011554.1:584948-640089 GCA_019455555.1 Galemys pyrenaicus
CTGAGGGGAGCAGCGGGCACAGCAGGAGAGGTCTGCCGCGCCATGTGGGTCCCCTCCCTGGCCAGGGGCAGGGATCGAACTCGTGCTGCAGTGGCTGCTATTTGCTTCATAGTGCGTTGCTTAACCCACTGTGCCACCAGGGAGGCCCCCTGCTGACCTTTTAACAGGGAATGCTGGAAACAGAAGTCCTTGCTGTAGGTAGGGGATTTAGTGCCAGAACACAACAGCATTAATCTTCACAAGCCACTCTTAAAAGATCAAGTCAATAGATGTTTATTAAGCAGTCTGTGAGGTGCTGTGTATTTAAAAACATAATAGCAATATATTACTCAAGGTAATTACAAAGTCATTACTTTATAATTACCAGAAACAACAAAAATATCCAGAATAATTGCTGTAGATCAGAGAAAGAAGAAGGTGTGCCAAGTGCCCACAGGAACATAGGTGTCTACCGCATATACCAGCACAGAGGATGGCTGGAGGGGGCTCCCTCTTCAGTGGGAAGGGAGGTACCTGGGGCTGACCCTGCATGCACAATTTCTGGAAGCATCCTGACCTACTTTGCAGAAAACCCAACCTTCTCTGCCTGCCATTTAATTTATTTGTGCTTGTGTGCTCACAATATAGCACCCTTCCAATACTAGGGGAAAGATGAGAGTGTAATTACCAGTCTCACATACGTGGAACAGCCATTTAAAAATTTGGAGAAATAAGATATTAACTTAATTTTTGAGGACAGAAAATGAGTGCTTGGTAGCAAAGTGGAGTATTTGATATCTTTTCAAACAGAGCTTCTGAGTGATTTTTAAGTATAATGAGAAAATACAACAAAACACTTAAAAAAACTTCCGGTTTTAGGAACTTCGTGGGAAGAACCAGGGAAAGCAGAACATCTCACTACCCTGTGTTCTCTGGCACAGAGCATCTCTGAGTGAAACTGGACCTAGAGTCTATCATGGCCCACAAACCCATGTCTCAGCAATGACAGCAGGATTAAAGTTTACCTCAACTGCAGTGCTCCGGTGGTACCTCACACCTCTGCCCTGTCCTGGTGGTGCTAGATGTGGGAGTGAGAATATGAAAAAGTGACACCGCTTTTCTGGGAAACCTGCTGTGAAGCCTGCAAGGCACAGAGCAGACGCTGACAAACAGGATCTATCCCAAACCTGCCTGCAGTAATCCAGTTCTGAGAACTGGAAAAGGCTGGGAACCTTGGCCTTCCCATTCCTCCAGACTGCTGTCTCTCACTTGCGCAACTCATCCTTTCGCCTTCTCCATCAAGAAAGGAATGGATCTGGTGTCGATCATTTAGTCCCTAATGTCAAGTGTGGTTTTTCTCTTTTGTCTCAAGTTGTGTCAAGAGAGTCATTGCATTAAATGAACATCAGACAGCCTTGACCATAACTTGGAGGTTGGTAACTTTTAGACTGTTTGCTGTTGGAAAAGGGAGAGAAAGCCGTGTACACCACTTCCAGCAGTTGACCACCTAATATAACAAAAATTTTATTTTCATATAAATACCACACATAGCATTAACACTCTCATCAAAAGGATCTGTACCTCTCTAGTTTCAGCTGATGTTTGCTGAGGAACAGAATAATTAAGATACAGAGAAATGAGCAACTTGTACAAGATCACATTACATGTGGCTCTAAAGTCTCTGTTTTTAGTAAGTGAGGAAAGAAGATAGAAAAAGAAAACAAAGGGTGCCTCCCTGGTGGCACAGTGGGTTGAGCCCCGCACTGTGAAGCATCTGGCACAGCAGCGGTAGTTCGATCCGGGGCCAGGGGCGGGATCCACATAGTGCAGCAGACCTCTCAGACCTCTCCACCCTCGCCTGCTGCTCCCCTCAGCAGTGTATTTCAGTGGACCTGCCTGTTCTGCTCCCCACTCTGTTTCTGGTGACTCCTTTCACCTCCAGCGACTCTGTCCTGTGCCCCAGCTCTTGTATGCATAAATAAATAAATCTTTAAAAAAGGAAAGAAAAAGAAAAGAAAGGACCCCGAGTCTCCTGCTCCAGACTAAAACTATAGGGTAGGTGTGAGTCCATGGAGGTAAAAAGCCAGGGACTCAGGAGAGAAAAAAAGTGGAAAGAAAATGGTCAAGAGGCTATTACCACTAGGGACTCAGGTGGCCCACAGCAGCTCCAGCTCCAACATAAAGTGGCCACAGAACAAAAAAGCACCTTCTAGTCTCCCCAGGCCTTTGTGGCTTGGAGGAAAAGGTGGCATTCTGGCACCTCTCCCATGCAGGAGCACACAGGCAGGGTGGCCTCTCTGTGGGTAGACAGCCAGGGGGAGGGAGGTGTAAATCACAGCATCAGTGAAAAACAAGGGGCCAGTTAGGGTTGGAGGTGGAGGGGACAGACCTCAGATTTACCAGCCTTCACCCCAACAGCAGAACACTCAGAGATAGGCAGAGCTGATGGGTTGGAGGCTTATGAGGAAGTTGAAATTAGCTATAAAAAATAGAGGAAGCTACTGGGATTTTTTTGTACAATTTAGGAGTGGCATGTAAGGCAAACATCAACATTGAAGGTGATTTTCAACTGCTCATGAGCTCTCACGAACCAACATCAGGAAAGAACCTCAGCTTTGGAACCAGACAGACCTGATTCAAGCAAGAAGTTCCCATAACATTTTGGTGAAGGGAAGAAAAATTTCACTTCCCCTTGTAGCAAAATGGACAGCAAATGCCTGCCTCCCTAGAGTGCAGGGAGAATTAAATGAGAAGACAATTGAAGGATCATAAGCATATATAGCCCATCCCTATGTCATAAGCTGATGTGCAATTTCCTACATAAATAAGGGAGGCAATGTCATTTCTGATCAATTGCAGGGTCCATAAAGAATAATAAAAAAAGAGAGGGTGGTGGCCAGGAGTGAAGTATATAAGACATGCCAAAAATGCTCTCTGTGCTGGGATGAGAATGCTTCTGGCATTTGCCTAATTGATTTTAGAAATCACAAATTTGACTTGAACATTTTTTCTTCCTGTCAATTCCCATGCATCTTAGGTGTGTCTCAGGAGATTTTTTTTTTCTCAACTAGGATGCCAAGTTTTCAAAACCATCATTGTAAATTATTCAAATTTGATTATTTCTGTACCAAACTTGATTATTTTTATACCCAAACTGCATATACTTACAACCAACAAGTGTTCCTGTTAAAACGATTCTAATTCTCACCTCTCTTAGTTCAACATGAGACTTCAAATATGCCAAAGAGCAGAGGTGTTTCTTCCTTTTTTAAAGTAAGAAATGGATGACTATCTTTGAAATGTTAAAAAAAAATAAGCAGGTAAAAATCTGTGAACAGTGATATTCTCTGGGGGTAGGGGTTTGGGGTGCAAATTGTCTTTTTACCCTGTGTTATTTAAATCAGCACAGCCATGGGTTGCTTCAGTAAGTTTTTCATAATTCAACACCTGAATCTATTCTTCCCATTAAACATATGGACCCTGGAACACCTGCCAAACTGTGAACTGTATGTGTGAGTGTGTCAGAGCAGGGACCTGAGATAGCCGTTCTTCCTGCTCTTGGCTATGCTGTGTGCCCTTACAGCTCTGTTGTGTAGGGAGAAAAAAACTGTCAAGAAGTTAATATCTATTTCTGACTCCATGGTTCAGTGACAAAAGCCAGAAACCTTGAGCCAGAAAGCTTGAGCAGGGCATGTTTGAGCAGCCATCTGAACAAAGTAGATTCTCATACAGCTGTAAAGGAGGTGGGACTACTACTAGATCCACATGGGTATTTTAGAGCGTGATGAAATGGAAGGAACCTTCAGGAATAGGATCAGCCTGAACAAAGATGTGGATGAGAGGACATCCTACAAGGTAGCCATAGGGAAGTCTGGCTTGTCAGACCAACCCAAATCCGAGCTTAGTCGGACAGAGGAACCTCTCTCCACTTGCATGGGAGTTTCTGATTTCAGCAGTATTACTGAGAAATTACAGTTCCATGTTAAGATTTGGCTTAGTCTCTGTCATATCTGCCAGATAGTTTGTTCTTTTCCCCTTGTCACGGTTTGCTAGAAGCAAAAATGAACCATTCCATTGGAATGGGTACCTGTTACAACAGGTAACAGGTGAGTGCCAGCCAAGGGTTAGCTGTTGCCCAGGGAACTCGGTGATGGTACCCCAAATGATCCTAGAGAAAATTAAAACAGTGGTGCAGTCCTTAATATGGACCATGGATATAATCCTAATTTCAGGAAGCATCTTTAGGAAACTTTGCTGAGTTCATAGACCTGTAATATAAAATCTAAGTAGCAGGGGCATACAGACCTGTGAGTGCAATCTCAAGTCTCACCTTCTTCCTGACCACCCATCGCTGGCCAAACCCACATCTCCCCTAGGCACCAGGTGTTGTCTCTGAGAGACTCCCTGCTCTTCCCGACCACACCCTCTGCTGTGATCACGGCCCTGATAAACTTCCCAGTTATCCTGGCACACCCTCTGTCGTGGCCACTGCCCACACAGCATGGTCATGAGGATTCAGAACATAGTCCAAAAAGGGAACCAGGATGGGACTGGGCAGGTGTCTGAGGTAGTCACATATCTGGTCTTTAAGCCCAATAGTCTCTGTCAGTTTCTTTTATGAGCATTGGTTTAAAGATTTTGTTATGACATTTTAAAGTTTTATGAAGTCTGAGTATCAAAATATAACACTCATAGGCCTCTGATTCACTCGACATGCTGTCTGAGCACATGGTCTTCATTGGTCCCTAATCTCTAGCAAGAAAGCCAGGTCAGCAAGGTGCACCATTTGTCACCCTCAGGCAGCAGAAAATAGCTGAATTGGCTGCCAGGGTCCAGGGAACTCCTGGAGATTTGAACAAGATACTTCGAGCCTGGGAACCAGAGTCAGTTCCTTGGTTAGGACAAAAAGCAAAAGTTTTTGTTGAACACAAGTTCAACACCAACAGTAGCTCCCCAAAGCCAGGCACAGTGTCTTCTGTGTCCCTGGTGCTAAGCACGTAATCCATTGGCTAGTGATCCCGACCTCCTGCACTCATCAGCAGACTCTTCCCCATGGTTAAATGTAGAGCAGTCCTCATCCATGTCTCTGCTCAGGCTGAGGCTGTTCCTGTCTTAAACACCCATTTAGGTCCAGCTATAGCCCCACCTTCTTAACAGTTGTATGAGAATCCCCCATTGCAGATGGCTGCTCAGACATGTCCCCCTTTAGGCTGGTGGCTGGTGAGAGGTGTGTGCCTTTCCCTTGTGTGAGTATGTACGGGGAGCTGGGGCTTGTAAGGTTTCGAACCCCACAGTGCTGTGCCCATTTCACAGATGGGAACAGAGTCAAAGACATTCAGTGGCAAGTTCAAGGTCACACTATTGATATGTGGCAGGGCAAGGGCTCAAATCCAGAATTGTCAGGCCCTGTGTTCCCTCCTTTCACCCATTGGTTGAGGCTCCTTCCTGACTCTTTATAAAGGATTTTATAACCCTTCTCCCTACCACATCAAAGGAATAAGCAGGAAGATCCATACTTGGTGGAATTATTACTGACACTAAAAGTTAACGTTCAACCTGGGAAGTGGCTCTTCCCTGGCAGGAGTTTCCTGCTATGACCACTGAGGCCAGTGCTCAGAGCTCCCGGGCTGGGCATTTACAGCTCTCTATGTTACAGTTCACTGAATGCTCTCAACTTCTCGAAAAGCTTGTTTTTTTTCTTCTTGGGAGGGGCTGACTCTACCCTTTATAAAAATCCCAAGGTTACTGGTGCCCTGCCCACCAGGAAACGCCTCTCTCTATAAATATCCAAGGTGGACACAAGGGAAGACTTGTGCAAACACTGTCTCCCGGGACGTGAGATTCCAGTCCAGTCACCATGAGGCCTCTACTCCTCTCAAGTCTGCTCTGCATCTTACTTCTCTGCTTCTCCATCTTCTCCACCGAAGGTAGGGCTAGTCCCAGGGAACTAGTCTCTGAGCACAGATTTCAGAATCTGGAAAGGTTGGAATCAGGAGATGATGGTGGGCAGACCCCTATAGGCAGCCCTGAGACCTAGAAAGAGGGGTTCTGACTCCTGTAGCTGTGGAGACCTAAGCTGCCTCTGTGTAGACTTAAGCTGTTTCAGTGGCAGCACCAATGGTAGCTTGAGGGTTTGAAACCCCACAAGCCCCAGCTCCTTCTACACATTCACACAAGGGAGAGTGGCGTTCTTACCCTGCAAACATACAAACTCCCAGCTAGCTTGCTTAATGTCCCTAAGTCCCCACCAGATAGACATTCTGGAGCCACTCTGTGGTGCTTGTGTTAGGCTTGGAACACAGTAAATATGTATTGGGTGAATGAATAAATTAATTAGTAGACTATATGAGCCTGAGGGTCCCCAAATCTCATGTCCAGTAAACACCATGGCATGGGATGAGAGTGAGTACGGTGGAGAAGGGTGTGGACAGGAGGGATGTTTGTGTGTGTTTAGAAGTAAGGGAGATAGTTCTTGAAACTCACTTGTCTTTCTTGATTCAGATAGTTGTGTACTATGAGCTTTTTCTCTTGTCTAACACTCAAGAAACTGCCTACTTTCATTTTTTGTTTTAGCAGTTATGATTATTTTACTGTTTACTGGAGTTGGGGATATAGAAATAGATATAGGAGTGAAAACTCCCATCATTTAATAGCCATGTTCAACATTTTGTTTCCTGCTCTTCAGCATCACATCCAAACATTTTTTTAGTAGTTGTTAGTTTTTCATAATCTCTGTATGTTCAATGTGGTATCTTTTCAAATTAATTATTATATTATTATAATCACCAAAAATACTTATGACCAAATTTATTCTGTTATTGCAATGATGTCTGAGCATTGGGATTACAGGAAGTATTTATTTTATAAAGTTTCTGCAATGAAGATTTCTGCACACATAATATGGAAAATACTTACTAAAATTCCTCATAAAAACAGTCCAGAGCAATTCAGTTCATCAGATCTCTATTTCAAACATGTTCAAGGTCACCAGTATCAGAGGTTGAATGCCTTTCCCCATGAAGTTTCCTATCCATTTAATAGTATCTTTGGCAGAATCTCCAGAGTGGTGTTATCTAACTCATATTTTTAGTTTCATTTGCAATTGAGTGAATGTGCCATGATGAATTTATATGCTCAGACATTTAGATGGTTCACAATTTTGCACCATTTTATGTATGTGGTAAAAAGCACATGCGTATAAGAAACATTTCCTATGTCAACATCTCCTCCTGTCAAGAGGAGATTTGCTATGTCAGGACACAGTCACTTCCAAGTCATGGTGCTGAACTGTTTCTTGGGCAGGAACATAAGGATGGTGTGTTCTGGGGACAGTCTCTCCCCACATTGACTTTCTTATTTCTGAAAAATATACCTCTCTTTCTCTGGTCCTCCTGCAGCCTAGTGCTTCCTGAGCTCCCTTGAGTAAATATTTCTGAACCCTGGGCCTTGGGAATGAGAGCTCACTCAAGTCTTTGCTGCACACCCCCATCTCCTGGTGTTTCTGGGCAGGCTAAGGGAGGATCTCTATCCCTTTGTATCTGCCTCCAGGGAGAAAGCATCCTAGGCCTCCTGCCAAGTCCTGGAAAAGCAAGCCCTGCTGTCCCCAAGTTCCTGGTGCCGCCCAGACTATCCAGAAAGGTAAGTTCTGAACCCTGCCCAAAAGGTAAGGAGGGAGCCTGAGGAGATACTACTCAGGTCCTGCCTGTGCCTGACATCAGGCGCTGCTATGGAGACAGCCACAATCTCAGCCTTTTCTTGGGAAAACTGACCGCTCCCCAAAACTGAATACATTATGTCAAAGAAAAGAACAGGATGCAGTTGCAAAATGGCATGGGGAACACCCCTACCAGGGTGGGACGCATCAGAGGAGATCTGAAGAAAGGCAAGAGTTGGAAGGGGAAGGTATGTGAGGGAAGTAGCATGTATGGAGGCTGGTGTCGGGGAGAAGGAGCCATGGAAATCAGAGTCAGGGTCCAGAGGTACTCTTGGGAACTATAACCAAGCAGAGCCAGCAGCATGAACTGGCATATGAGGTGGTGGGGAGAGGTGGGGGCAGGCGCGGGACCAGCAAGTGGATGGGGTACATATGTCTAGAGATTTCCAGAGGCCTGGGCAGTCAGCACCAGTCCCAGGTGCCAGGCTGACAGCACAGAGTCATGCCAAGGGGTGATGCCTGTCTCACCCTGCCCTGCTCACAAGGTTGTCTAACAGGCCTGAGTGCACTGGGCAGTGAGGGAGATACTTGGGGGAGGACTACCCCCACTCAGGTCCCAGCATTGGGTTTCCAGCTGGGCTGATACATCAGAGCAGCTTCCTGAGGTGTGAGGTTCTGATGCTGGAATTTTTATCAGCTGATGGTAGGAGGGTACTAGAGCCTGGAGCAGGTAGAGCCCTCAAGGGAAAGCAACAGAACCCAGAGCCAGCTGGGTTTGACACAAACCCAGGGTCCTGCTCCCTCCCCCCACCTGATCCCCTCACCTCATCTCTCTGCAGGGGTTTGAGAACTCTTAACCCTGCTGGCTTTCCGGGGTTGTGCCCAGGAGCCCATGACCAGAGTCAGAGCCTCCAAATCTTCCCCAGCTCCTGTGCACAGTAGGGGAGCTTGGGTGTGAATGAGAGGGATGGCTATGGGAGGTGGCTCAGCCTGGGGGCCACTTCTCTATAAAAACCAGCAGCCCCTCCCTCCAACTGGCATCACACCCAGCTGGAACAGGGTAAAAATAACCAGTTCTCACACACTGAACCTGAGTGTGAAGGCACCCGCTGCAGCAAGGTGGAGGGTGAGCGAGCTGACTGACAGCAGCTCTGTGCCCCCAGGCCCCACCTGACTGAGGCGAAGTGTTCCCATGAAATAAATAAGGCAAAAATAAGGAAGAAGGAAGTGGAGTCCCTCCCCTCTGAAGAAAGGGAGCACATTCAAGCCCTCCCCATCTCCAACTCCTCCCTGGGATGAATTTGCTCAGTGGCAGCAAAGAACAGAGATGTTCAGAAAGTGTGCACATACACACACACACACACAATTCATAGGAAACACAACCAGTTGAGCTCCTTGTGCATAGTTCAAGGGCCTCAGTCCCTTGTGCACCCTCTGCCCTCATCCCCATCTTTGCCCTCCCCCCTTCCCCTCGCTGAAGTTGTTCCTCTGAAAACCAAAGCCCAAACTTTCTTGCCCAGGCTTGATGGTTCCACCCAACATATACTGAGGATCTCTCAGCGCTGTGTAATCAACAGCAGGGCAGCTGGGTGTGCCAGGCTCTGGGAATTCGGCCTCTGTACTCTGATTCACTAACACAGACGACTGTCAGGACACCTGTATGCTGAAAGAGAAAATAACCTCGGGTTACCCTGAGGATGTCTCTGAGCTGACAACGCTCGCTTTGATACACTTGAGGATACCAGTACAAACTACTTCTCTATTCGCAGTGTCTTCCCTGAGTGTCATTTTATGTGTATGTGCCGTGTTTGGAGGTGACAGGAGTGGCAGTCAGGACTCTGTATCAATGCAACAAAATCACCTTCAAAAATCAATGTGCTGAGTATGCTGGGTAGCCAATTTGAATTTTCTGAGTTTACTGCAGTTACCAATTTGTTTTCTCTGCATTCTGTTTGCAAAGCAGGTGAGACCAGCCCAGATTTAAGGAGCGTAGTAAGGCTAAACCTCCACATCTTGATGGGGCAGATGCAAAGTCATATTGCAAAGGAAGGATAGAGAACAGCAACTATATTTGCAATCAGTGAACCACAGTTTTATAAAACCACAGGAGTCAAAGAAGAGAGTCTTGGGCTCTGAGGGTGGGAACAGGGAATAAAGGGGGAGCAGTGGAAAGGAAGCCATGGACCTCCATCATAAATGCTGGCGAGCAATGTTCAGAATATGATATTAATAGAAAAGAGTAGGTGAAACTGTACATTGCTATGATTATCACCCTGGGAAGATGAAAGACCTTTCAATTAGGAGGGAAAACACAAAACCCCACCAATGTGAGTACTTATATACAGTTAAGATATGAGTGTAATTATAACAACATTTTTGTACAACTGGTGACAATGTAGCGATTACTACACAGCACACATCTGTAATTTCTTTAGTCTCCACAGAAAAATCCTAAGAGTTAGGTACTGTTATTAGCCTTGTTTTTTTACAGATGAGGGGCCAAAGCCCAGACAGATTCAGTAACTTGTTGAAGGTTACACAGGTATTTGCTGTACTTTTCTTTTAATCACTATGACATCATAAGCATTTTTCTTTGCATTGTTACACATTTTCATTATCACAGGTTTTTATCACTATGGACCCTTCCTATCATCATAACATACCATTTCTCTACCATCGGAAATTCAGATTTTTTTCCACAATTGTTTTTTCTCCTATTAAAACACATAAAGAATAGTTTGATGCATGTAGCTTTTTCTTTCTTGAGGATTAGTCTTCTCAGAAATGAGACTGGTTTGTCAAAAAATGCAAGCATCTCTTTGAGACACACATGGGCGAAGACAGAGGCTGGGAAGAGGTAGCCGCAGGTGCCTGAGGGGCTGCAAGAGCTGTGAGCCAACCTTCCCACAACAGCATCAGAAACAGGCCTCTCATCCCCTCAGCTCACGTGGACTCTGCTCTTAACACAACCAGTTTAAGAGATAAGCTGCCTGCTCCCTATCTCCTTCCAGTAAATTACATTTCTCTCCGATGGGGCTGAAATAGCCTGGACCTGACATATTTGCCATGAAAGAATCCTTTGGGTCTCCATCAGTCTCTAGGAAGCCTCCAGGAAGGAAGATAATATTAGATTCTAGCTTTAGGTTTGAAAATGAGTGTTCCTAATTGTTGTTTTTTATCACCAGGGACCATTTCTATCATCACGAGGAACCATTACTAATTATATCTTAATAATTGAAAGCAATTATATTTTCCCTTCCCCTCACCCCTGACTCTCTCTGTCTCTCTGCTTCTTGCCTGACATCTGGTTGTGTTTCCCTTATCTGCCCATTACTCGTTTCCAGGACACCGGATGAAGATGTGTAAACCTTGCAAACCGAAGTCAGGCTCTTCCTTTTGGGTAGTGCCAGGGGCGCTCCCACAGGTGTGATGTTCACAAAACAAGGCTCCAAACAGCTGAAATCTTCATGCCTAAGTGGCTAAGGCATCCAGAATTGATGACTTCGCCAAGGATGCTTCCCTTAAATTTGGGACAGGTGGCAAAGAACCCAAGATTCTGATCCAAGGAAACCTCTGCCCATGATCCATGAGCCTCCTCTCTTAAAGACACATTTCTTACATGCCAAGATGGATTTGCTTGTTCATGCTGCCTTTCAGGAAAAAAAAAAACAAAACTGAACCAGAATCTTCTGAAAACCACATATGGATTCTAAAGTGAAAGCTCTGGAATTTCTGTCTTGCTGTGTCATCTTGAAGAAATAACAGGCCCTCTTCATTCATCTTGGCTTCAGAGATGTAAAATTCAGCAAGAACAAATTTCCAGGGAAGTCCCTTAAATCACTGGCACCAATGGATTTCACTCACCCCTTTTTAACTTTCATGCTAATGAGCTGTGTTGTTGGAGGGATTCATCTCAGGCAATAAGGGTCCAAGGAAAGTTCTAGAACTCCTAGTTTTAGTCCCAATCATGCCACCAACCTTCAGATTTGTCTTGAGCCAGATCCAGATCACCTGGCATCAGTCCTCACATGGTCCCTCCAATGTTGAAATCCAAGATTCCACCATGACCTGTGACAACTATAAATCCAGAGACTTCTGACCTGGCTAGGTGCAGAGTACCAAGCACCCAAGAACAGCTAGCAAGCCAGAACTGCAGAGGTACAGCTGACCCAAGGCATACCCGGCCCCTTGACTATCCTGCATCCAAAGATCCCTGAAAGAACCCCTTTTTAACTTCCTGATGTTAACCGCTGCAAAGAATATCTAAACAAACAAACAATAAATGCACAAATAAAACACATGCACATCTTCGTCTCAGTAAATCTGTGACAGGCCTGAGCCACAGCTCTCTGCTAATGAAACCTCTCATGTCCTGAAGCCTCTCATCCAGCCACCCCTACACCATAGCACCACTTAACATTTAACTAGGAGAAGGGAGATAAGGAATAGTGACTGTAGTAAGGACTGTTGGCCCAACACGCCAGGACTCAAATCCCAGCCCTGCCCAGATTTTCTGTGGGGCCTGGGCAAGTCAGTTCTCTCTTCCATAAAATAGTAATTACAGGATTTATGGAGGGTTGACATGCAGCTCCAGCACACGGAAGGATGCAGAGTGCTCATCTGGTACACCAAAGGGCTTGGTTCAAGGGAGACCCTGTCTTCCCTCCCCCACAGGGGGAGTGTTTGCTTACAGGAAACACAGAGCTGCAAAGCTGTGGCTCGGAGGGGACAGATGGCCCTGGGTCTGAGCGCCTTAGCTCTCAATATAACTCCCTTCTAATCTGATTCTCCCAGCAAGGTGAAAAGCCCCCTTTCCGCATCCTCTGCAGTTATGTCCGAGAATGCCAGGCACATCTAACAGGCAGAGATTCGTAGCATGGGGCTCTCGGAAGGGCCGTTCCGGACAAGCCAGGAGTCCTCCTTACCTTTTTGCAGGCAGCACCTTACACATCCATTTCAGAAGCTTAATTCATGGGCTCACTTACTCCTACATTCCTGGGGTAGGTAATGATGGGCAGGCTGTGTAGGATTCTAAGATCCAGAGAGGAACAAATATATTATTGACTCTGAGAGATGATCTTGCTCCACAAAATTGTGAGCACTGAGATAAGAACAGAGCTGGGGCAAGAGAGGGGTAGTATAAGGGACTGACACTTGACCTGAGCTAGAAGAGAGTCCCAAGTGGAAAGGGGGTGAAGAGGTGTGTGTGTGTGTGTGTGTGTGCTCGCATGTGTACATGTATGCATGTTGGAGTAAGGTGGGAACTTAATAAGGGCCAGGCAGGAAGATTTGAGTGTGTGAGAATTCAGCAATATCAGGGTAAGCAAAAGATTGAAGGTAGCATCGTGGGTCCTAAAGGATGTAGAATGTCATTAGGAGTTGGGAGTTCATCCTGAGGGCAATGACGGTCCAGAGATATTTGCAAGCAGGAGAGTACAGGTAGAGAGGGGACTTTAGGGGGAAAGGGACTGGGCTGAAACTAAGGCAGAGTAGTGGTTGAGGCACCAGGAGGAATGGCTAAAGCATTTTTAAGCATCAGGGGAATGGTCCTGCTGACCTGGGAGTTGGGTGGGCTGCAGGGGACCAGTCAAACATGAAAATACCTGCACTGTATCAGACCTCACCAGGAACTCCACTGTCAAGGTGAGCCCCTTACCTACTAGCGATGAGAGAGCTGGCTACTCCAAATTCTTGTTCCTCATCTCCCTCCTCTCCACCACTCTCCAGAAAAAGTAATCACCCCTATAAAACTAAACACACATGTGCTTGAGATCAGGCAGAAGGAACAGTTAAAAAAAATTGTGTGTCTGGTCACTGAACCAAGGCCCTCCTTTTGCTCAGGATGGAAAAACTCAGCTGCTTTGAGGGGCACAGAGCAAAGACCAGGAAGCCGATGTCTACAAATGAAAGGAAGACATGGCCTAGCCCTTGGGAAAAGGAGGAGAGTGTTGTCTCTGAGGTGTACAATGGCAAGGAGATGGGCTGTGGAGAGACCAGAATAACACAGGATGAGCAGTGACCCAAAGAGACCTTCCAGGGACCCCAAGACCCAGAAAAGCCCAGGTCAAAAATGGGAGACACAAAAGGGAGCTGAGGACCTGTCCCAGCTGTCTTTACTTTGAGGAAAGAGAGAAAGCCCAATACCTTCTCCCAGGCAAAGAGGGTCCCACCAGAGCCAGAGGCACAGAATGAATGAGAAAAATGAGAAACACCTGGCTCTAAAATAGAAGCCAACTAGTTACCCCACATCTGCTTCTACCCAACTAAATGAATGTTGGCCTCGCCTTCCTCCAAGCCCCCTCCCCCACTCAGGGTGTCCTCCTGGACCAGTTTCATCACAGCTATCATAGAATCTGTGCCAGGCACCACACACACTTTATAGCCCAGTGTGTCCACCCACTCTGCTGATTCATCTATGAGCTTATCTCTGGACATACTATCCAGAGTAAATCATTTTTTGGAGCCCTGCAGAGGTCATGTCCTGGTGGGTTAATATTCACACAGGACCCCACACATGACTCTCGACTGATGCTGCAATCATTTTCACTGCCTTAGAGGTATCATAAAACGCCTATGATATGGGTGTGTCCGGGGCTCTAGACTGCTCTCATTAGTGGTATCTGGACCTTGTCTGGTAACAGACTCCAGCAGCAACTGACAGACTTACTATCAATAGCTCCATCTGTGGAAAGGTTGCTGACATTCATTTGCTGCTTAATTTGTCAGACTGCACTGTCCTGAGGGACTTGCAAAGTGTGGACCAGAGGGTGGGAGGTGTGAGGTTACAAGATTTCAGAACTGAAAGGTCATTTTCCACATCAAAATACAGCCATTTTGCTTGTTCAACTCAATGTTTAAATATGCTGTGACTGTGAATACTTATTCATAGTCTCCCACACTCCCTATTGCCTTTCACTCATCATTTCAGACACACATCCATTTTCTGCCTTGTTCAGCAGGTATTTCAGTTTATACCCTTGGCTAGTTCAGTTTGTCAATTTATCGATAAACAGATGAAGAAGGAGCATATTAAAAGCATGCAGAGGGTCAGTTGTTGACTAGGGCTAAAAATCAATATTTAGGAGATTGTTGAATTTTTCCTCACTTACACATTCATTTATTTATTCAGTCAGTCATTCAGTACCAACTTTGTGACAGGCTCTGTGCAAATACTGAAGCAACCTTTGCATAAAACATAGTTTCTTACCTAAATGGTTCACACACCCTTGGGGGAGACAGGAAAACAGTTTAATTTCATGACCAAGTTCAGAATGACCAAGTTAGGCTGGAAGTGACCACCCTGTGACCCTTGTGGGTAAAAGGGGGAAGTCTGCTTCTCCAACCAAATTCCACTGTCAGAGCAAGAGAATGAAGATCTAGCCCAGGGAAATTTACCAGCAACCAAGAAGACTCTGGGGCTTACCCTTCTGGTTGTCAGTATCCAGGGACCACAGAGCAGTACCTTGCCTTGCATAATCATCCCCAGGGATGGGGCGCTCACGCCTCCTGGGGCTGCCCATTCCTATGCTAGCCAGCTCTGTCAGCAAGGCTATCCCAAGATGGGGCTGGAATCTTCCTCAAACCTTCACCCTTCCTTGGAAGGTGTCAGTGGGTATGCTGCTTTCCCAGGGCCATCCACTGAACACCAGAGATGAGTGCAGAAACTGCTGCCTCCCTCCTCAGTAGAGACCTAAAGGCCTTCCCTGTTACCCATCACACTTGTAGACTCCCAATAGCGATTGGGCCCTCTGGGAGAGCTGGCCTGGCCCAGGGGGCAGGGCAGGCAGGACCTAGCCCGCTGAGATCCCAGAGGGGGGAAAGGAGCTGATAGAACTCACCATCCCCTCCTCTCCTCTCTACAATCCTTCTGTCTTTCCACTCACCTACAAAATCTTCAGAAACACTATCCCTGGAACTTTATTGCATTTCTGAAACTACACCCTTTGCCAAGCCGATTCCCCTGTTATTAGCGCCCCTGTTATTATAGTTGCTGCTCCAGTGGGGACTCCCCCAATTTGAGGCTGGGTTGTTTCCCTGTGCTTTTCTTTCTTTTTTTTTTAAATATATCTGGAGTGCTCGGCCCAAGAAAAAGGCAACTCCCAGAAACATAAGAAGTGCATAACAAAAGGACACTCAAGCAGAGCCCAGACTTAGCACAGAAGCCCCCTGAAGCCCTCATTTTCCAGCACCCTACTGAGAGCAGAGTAGGGGAAGACTCTTCGCTACCCCTCATGTTCCCATCTGCGGATCCAGTGACTACTTGGGTCCCGCACTCTAGACTTGGGTGAGGGGAGCCTTATTTGAGAACCCAGTGCTCACATCACACCCTCCCGCCCACGTCCCCCTTCTCCCCCGGGCTGGCTGCTGGGAGCCGGAGCCGCAGCTCTGCGCTCACTAATTGGTCCGGCGGGAGCGCTCCAGCTGCGCAGATCCGAGCGGTGTCATCCGCTTAGCGCCCTCACACCACCCAGCGCTCCCGCACCGCGCCCCTCCCGCAGCCGCTGCTGCCGCCGCCGCCGCCAAACACCTCGTCGTCCTGCACTCCTAGCGGGCCGGGGCATGCTCCCTGCTCCCGCGCCCGGCTGCGGCTGCGGCGAGCGCCCCTGCCCGCCCGCGGAGACATGAGGGGCAGCCCTCTGGCCGCCCTGGCCCTGGGGCTGCTACTACGCCTCTGCCTGGGTGAGTGACTTCTAGGGCTCTCCGGAGGGGCGAGGGGTGGGCACCGGCGCCATCCGGGTGGACACAGGTATAGGTCTACATCACTCAGTTCCGGAGTGGGACTTGGGCTGGGCGCCGGAAGAGAGTCTTCCAGCTGCTTGACTCCGCGGGGTGGAGGGGCGCTCCCGGAGCATTCCCCCAGAAACTCCAGACTCTGGGACTTGGGTCCGGATCCTTCCTCCCCACCCTTCCCTGCCCAGCCTGCTACTCTTGCTTTTTCAGAGTATTGTCGAAGTTATGGCTCTGCCTGATGGCTGTGTGGGGGTGTGACCCCCCCCCCGTGTGACCTTGACCTTGGCACTGCCCCTGTTTGGGTATGGTGTCTTTGATGGGGTTATGGTTGCGGTCTGGCTACCTGGATTCTAAGCACCCTAGGTGGTGCATATTCCTGAGGAGCTTGAATACCGCTGGAGCCCACAAGAAATGGGGGAAAAGAAATCTCTCCATTGTTCCCAGACAGTCCTCAGTGTGCTGAGGCTGAGGAGGGGGCTGCCTGCCCAGGCCTGGGTCCAAAAGTGTCACCGTGCTGGTGGGAAGCTGTCCCTCCACTGCCTGAGTGTCCACCGGTCCTCTTGTCTGCCTGCTTTATCTTCCTAGTCCAGGCCAACTTCGCCCCCCATTTTTTCGACAACGGCATGGGCAGCACCAACGGAAACATGGCCCTGTTCAGCCTCCCAGAGGACACACCTATAGGTGAGTAGCCCTGAGGCACATCCTGTGCATAGATCTCCCCCGAGGCTCTGGTGCTGCATTGGACATGGCGAGCTCTTCTGTTTAAGACCTCTGTGCGCCAAGGCTGCTTGTTGGCACTCCCTGAAGCCCTGTTTGTGCTCTGAATCCCTGGGGTGACTGCAGGAAAGGAAGTCATGGCTGCCATGGAGACCTAAACCAGGTCAGTCCTAAAGATGCTTATGGGCCCAGAGAGGGCCAGCCCCAGGGGCCATGCTGGTTACCTCTGGGCTTAGCCATATCACTGTCCGTTACCCACTGTGTAAACTTTAGCTGTACCTACCTCCCAAAGCCTCAGGTCTCTTGGCTTTAAACTTATCAAAGATCATTCATCACCGTGGGGCATGGGGGGGTGAAGAGGGTGGTGGAGAGAGGCTCTTGCTTTCGCTCCTCTCCCTCACCCTGCTGGGCAAAAGAACATGATGTATAAAAGAGGCACCTACTCAGAAATCCCTAAATGCAGAACAGTGCCCCTGAGGGTAACACCTCCTGCCTTAATGCTCCATATGCTATCTCCAGGGATCCCCCCAATCTTAGATCCTGGAAGGAGAGTTATTAGCAAGTAAAGACCCTAGAGTTACAGGTTGGAAGCACCTCTGTATCTGGATTACAGATCATAGTTTGGGAAGTGGCTGATGCTCCAAAGGGCAATAGTGAAGACTAAAGATGAAGAGTGGGAAGTAGACCAGAGGGGCTACGCTGCAGCCAGAGCTCAGCTCAGGGCAGTACCATTGGCACTCAACTGAACATCCACTTTATAAACAGTTGACACCTTTGTCCTGAGTAGCTGCCACTTTTAGGAAAAGTCAGGGCCCAGATTCTAGTTCTCATCCCATGTCTCCTTCCAGGCTCTCATGTGTACACCCTGAATGGGACAGACCCTGAAGGAGACCCTGTCTCTTACCACATCAGCTTTGACCCCAACACTAGAAATGTCTTTTCTGTTGACCCAACTTTTGGAAACATCACCCTGATTGAAGAGCTGGACAGAGAGGTATGCAGAAATGCGTGGAGCACTGCCCGTATGCATACAGGTAACTTATGTGGACTGGAAGGGGCCCTAGATAAGGTTCTTGAAGAGGTCCTGTAAGCTCCAGAAAAGTTAGACAGCAGATCAGGGCAGGAAAGAGTGGTCCAGAGAGTGAGTCTGAGTTTGGTAAAACTCCTCTTTGCACCCTTGAACTAGCTGACACCTTTGGAGACACCATGCCAGGCTAGTAGCCCTATGTGATCATATAACCGAACCTTAGCTGTGGATGGATGAATGAATGAACTGTGGGCAGAACTGGTTGCCCTGGGCAGGCTGAGAGCTCTGCGGACCAGGCTTCAGGCCCCATTCCTGCACTGGCTGGTATGCTGAGGCGCTGAGTATTCACCGGGTGAGGTGCGTGCCCTCCTCCAGCGGAAAAGTGGGAGTCCTGAGGAGAGGCATTCTGGAACACAGCAGGGGCTTATGATGGATGAATGAAGGACACACATGCTCTCAAAGGTCCTCCTGCCCCAAAGGTCCCTGCTGCCAGCCTGGCCGGTGGGAGACTCCACCAGGCAAAGACCAGCTGCAGAAAGGAGAAGGTGGGTCCTCTGCTATCAGGACAAAGCAATGGAGGTGTCAATGAACTTGCCCCTCCCTGGCACCCCTGGGACCTGATGACCTAGACACCCTTCCTTATTGAGGGCCATGCATGAAATATTGAGAGATAAGAGATAAGGAGAAAAAGAAAAGGGGGAAAAATCCTTCCTGCGATAATCAGTCATGCTAGGTTAGCATTTCTCATTCTAGCAGGGAGGGTTTTTCCATTGGCACCTCAACAGTCCCTGTGGTTTATGAGAACCCGTGATGTGTCAAGCCCCAAAGCAAGGTCTCAGCATGGCCAGAGGCAAAGTTTGACCAGAGCTGGCACAGTCATCACCAGTCCTCAGTGCCTCAGGGCTTCTCTGTTGGACTTAGTGGGTCAGGGAGCACTCCTCCCAGCCTGGGGGCCCACGCGGTACATCAGGCTCCTGTACACTACATCAGGCTCCTGTACACTACAGCAGACTCCTGTACACTACATCAGACTCCTGTACACTATATCAGACTCTCACTTGGTCCTTGTGCTTTTCAGAGAGAGGATGAGATTGAAGCCATCGTCAGCATTTCTGATGGCGTGAACCTGGTGAGTGCACACCCCAGCCAGCCGCCTGGTAGCACACAACTCCTTGCACTGAGCACATTTCCTCCTAAAGCCTCTAGGGGCCTCCTGGCAAACCCAAGCCAAGGCCCAGCAAGGTCTCAAAATGCCTGCCTAGGAAGCATAGCAAGACCTGTGGGGAAGGAAGAGGAGGGGAAGTCATGGATAGGGCAGTCAGCTGCACTTCTGATAGCTGAAACCTACAGTCCACACTCTGCTTTCCCACTTGCCTCCTTTGACCATGATCTTGGCTCCATCCAATCACCCACTGAACATCTGGACACCCACACTCCTCCTTTAGCCTCTCCTCCTTCCACACAGTCACCACCTGCCCCCAGCCCTCATCACTACTTCCTGGCATAGCTGCAGTGTCTCCCCAGCCTCCAGGCTTTCGATACCAACCCAGATCCCAATCCACCTCTGAAGTTTAGCCAGGGCCATCACTGTGGAAAATAGAGGTGACCAGCACCCAGCTCAGAAAGAGTTAACATCTGACCCCTATTACCTCAAGATGATGTCTAAGCTTCCGCCTGGCATGAAGGGCCTCCCCACTGGCACCATCTGCCTCACCTTTTCTCTCATATTCACCATCCAGCCTTAAATCCACTTATGTCCTGAACTCCCTGTGTATTTCATGCCTCTCTGCCGTTGCACATTCTGTCCCTTCTTCCTGGCATACCTTTCTACCTCTTTTTTCTCCTACCTGACAAACTACAGAAAAGCTTAATTCTCACTCCTCTGCAAAGCCTCACTGTCCATGACAGGCTGGGTTAGATGCTTCCTCTCAGAGCCTCTGGATAGCAGCTCCTAAGCCCCAGGCCCTGGTGAGCATCATATACTTAGAGTTGGTCTGTTTGGGGGCCTTGCTCTCAGTGCCAGGCATGTCACTTTTATTAACCCTGGAGTGATAACACTACCAATCCTATACAGGCTGATCTCTGCTCCACCATCTCATCCTGCAAAATACATATCACCAGACTGTGTCTTGCCCCCAGGATGGAACACAATGCTTGGTCCCAATTAGTTGCTTGATAATATTTGTTGTACATGAATAAAAGGAGGAAGGAAGAAGGGCAGGTGGGGAAGGAAGAAGGGAGGGAAGAAGAGAGAGGAGGGAGGAAAAGAGACATATACCTAGGGCACCAGAACCCACAGTCCCTTCATTGATCAGAAGTTCTCATTGTCTCAATTCCTGTCCCCTTTGCTCCTTCTCAGGTGGCAGAAAAGGTTGTGATCCTGGTGACTGATGCTAATGATGAGGCACCGAGGTTCATCCAGGAGCCCTACATTGTCCAGGTTCCGGAGGTGAGTGAGGGACTGCCAGGCAAGGTCAGTGTGCTCCCACTCCAGGTCCGTGGCCTGTGCTCTGAGGTCCTGGATGAGAGGCGTGGGCATCACAGCTCTCCACGGCTCAGTAGCCTCTGGGGAGCCCTCCCCTCTGAGTCCTCTTCCAACCTCTGTCACCAGCCCCTCACATGCTCATTTTTCTTCCAGAGAAATATTATTTATTATTTGCCATTTTCTACTATAATCATATGTATGTTTGTTGAGAAAATGTGAACTAGAGAAGTAGAAGAAAAAAAAAAAAAACCTTCAACCATCACCAGGGGCCCTCTAACTTGAAACATTATTAAATGTAAGTGTATGTTATTTTGTGATTATAGGTTTTTATTTTGTTTTAGTTTTGTAGTTATGACTATGCAAAACAGATGCCTTTTGTATCCTAATTTTCACTTATAATATAGGCATCTTCCTCCGTAATTGTAAAGTTTGGGTAGCTGTCATTTAAATGACTTCCATTAAATGAAATCCCATTTACTGAACTGCTCCCTTATGTTGGGATGTAGGAGATGGTTTAAATGTTTGCTGAGTTAAGAAAAAAAATCAAATTCTGAACATGAAAATGCCTTTTCTCTAATTAGAATTATTTCCCTAAGATACGGTCCAGAATTTGAAATTACAAGGCCAAACCAGAGGGTCTTTTCCAGAAGAGTACCTCTGGGAGAGTCGCAAATCATTATGTGTGTTAATTCAATAGGAGAAAGATTCTGGCTGTAAATTAGAGGCATATGAGCCCTGGTCATGCGGAACATGTTTGTATTTATTAACCTTCTCTCACTTGTGACTTATCATTTCATGTTTGAACTCTTTATGTAATTGGAGTGCTAGTTTTCCTCACTGTGCCTTTGAGGCCACCCTGCACCAGATGTCTGTTTGCTCCTCTCTCTCAAGATGAGGAAAGTGCCTCCCTTGCCTGCATCCACCCTGGTTCTGGGAGAGGGTGGTCTCCTTTCTCACTATCCTGCTCCCTGTTGGGTGCAGGGTTAATTACTACTTTTCACCTCTTCACCCCTCTTTCCCATGACTTCCCTCCCCCTAGTTCCCTGAGTTTTCTGCTTCTTTGGGACTAAGTTTCCTCCCCCATGGCTGTGACCCCTCAGGACACACCTGCTGGGAGCAGTATCTTTAAAGTTCAAGCAGTGGACAAGGACACAGGATCTGGAGGGAGTGTCACCTACTTCCTGCAGGTAAGGTGAGACACCCAACGTGTCTCTAGAGGCCTGGAGGGGGCCATCTGAACAATCTCCACCTCCATCATCAAGGCTGTTAGGTCCATATCTGTACAATTTTTTCCCAAAGATTATCGGAGATGCTACCTTATATCCCTGTGAAGTCTCAGTACACCCAGGGTTGAATGGACAGGTGGGACTATGAAAGGGGCTCGAGCAGAGGCCACCCCCCACCCCACCCCAAATGATCCATCCTGGCTCCCCTCTGGGTTGACCTGCCTGCCCTCATTCACCAGGACCTCAGCTCCCCACCCACCAGCCTCTTACTCAGGAGATCTGGGAACCTTGCACATAGGGTGAAAGCAACCTCTCTGGGCTTAGAAAGGTCAATAGGAAAAAGGGAAGAAGAGGAAACTCCCCAAAAGTAGAGCTGTGACCTCCCCATGGCAAAAGCCCCCTACCCCCCTCTTGGAACATCCCATGCTATCAAGGGACAGGACTGCTCCCTGCACCTCTCACCTCTTCTGGCTCCTCAGGAACCATCTACTCTCCTTCTCTTGGCTGCTGTTTCTATAGAATATCCTCTTCTCTCCACAGTCACGGAGTCTACCCTTACCCTTGGGTGCTGCGTGGCATGGCCTGTGTCAGTTACTTGGTGGGTCTTGAAAGTCCCAAAGTTTTTCCCTGTCACTTTGGCTTTTAAGACAGTCCCTCTAGGTTAGGGCACTCTGCCGACACGCAGCTGTGTCTCCTGATGGAACCTCCAGAGCTTAGCCCAGAGCTGCACCCAGTGGCTTTCCAGCTGAAGGAACTGAGTCCCAGCCAGAAGAATTTGACTGAGGGAAGAACAAGGGAAGCCCAGAGTCCTGTGAAGGGGAACCCTGGGCTTAGAAAGGTTGAGTGCACTGAAGTTTGAATCTTAGCCTGAGACTGGAGTTACTGTGACAGAGGACAGTGGAGATCCTTTCATAAGCAGAGTGGGCATCGATGGGGCTGGACTAGGTCCTCCCCTGAGGCCCAGCCTGCTCTTCATTCTCACAGAACCCACACTCCACCAAATTTGCCATGGACCGCCACAGTGGTGTGCTGCGCCTCCGGGCTGGGGCCACCCTGGACTATGAGAAGGCCCGGGCCCATTTCATCACAGTGGTTGCCAAGGTAATAAGAGGAAAGATGGGATAACATCTTGTCTTTCCTCAGCCTTTGTCAGGGGGAGCTGTCTTAGGTTGGAACAGTTAGTTTCCAGGATGGAATGGGGGGAGAAGGGTGATTTGGAAAGCTGGATTTTCAAGCTGCTGCTTGAACGTCTGTTGAGTGGGCCCTCATATATATTCCCAGGGAGGCTGGTGTCTGTTGCTAGGGAGGGCATATTCCCACCTGGGAATATGATGGGCAATGGGACCAGGAACCATGACCTGGAGCCTCTGTCCCTCACATCCTGTACAACCTGGCCTCCAGAATTTGTTTGCCCAATGTGCTCTACCCTCCTCATCCTCTCTGTGAAACAAGTTACCCACTCTGTGACTCCATTTCCTCATTTGTGCACACCTGCAGCTAACTAAATTCCTCTTATTTCTAAAATGTCTGGTGTAGAAATGGGAACAAAGCAGAAACTCAGACAAAATGGCTGTTCTTTGTCCCAAGGACAGGAACTCCCAACTGTCCCTCTAAGCCAGTGCTTTTCTTTCCCAGAAAGGTCCTTGCTGGTCACATGTTGGCTACAGGCCTTCCCACTGGAGCCTGGACTAGAGACCCAAGATAGCCCATCCCCTGTTACTCTAGTGTTGGGCTTAGGGGCACATACTACTGTTATACTCATAACCCAGTCATGCTCTTAGTAGGTCCTCAGGAGGTGTTTGAGATTTGGTTCCTGACTGGGAAGGGAGATTGCCTCTGACCCCTTTCCTCTGCCAGGAATCACATGCAACTTCCCTGGAACGAGAACTAACCCTGCTTCCAAGGGAATACTTGAGTGCCTACTTCATAGCAGCCACTGCTGAAGATCTTCAAGCTTCATCTCATTTAATTGTTCCAAGCCCTCTGAGGGGAGAACTATCTGCAGGTGATCTAGATGCAAACAGGACTTAGGGCAGCTGGCATTGCGCCTACTAAGTAGTAGGAAGATTCCACCAGAGTCTGGAGTCTAATCAACTCCAGCGCCTCAACACTCGTCCCTCTCCCATTCTTCCCCAGGATGGTGGAGGGAAGCTGCGGGGGACTGATGTGGTGTTCTCAGCCATCACCACAGTCACGGTCAACGTGGAAGACATGCAGGACATGGCCCCTGTCTTTGTGGGCACACCCTACTATGGCTATGTGTATGAGGACAGCCTTCCGGTGGGTTGCTGTACCCCTCAGGCCAGTGTTCCCTTCAGATGCTTCCTGTCCTACACTTGGCATCACCCCGACTGGGCTGACCAGGCTGGGCCCTGATTCATCTCCCTTACATGGAGGCCAACTCTGAGGCCAGCTCATGGGCCCTTTTTCCTCTGGAGGTTTAAGGGATTGGGAGCAGGTGCTCAGGTGTGTGGAGCTCCCACTGGTTTCCCAGACTGTGCCATTCCTTTTCCTAGAGAGAGAACAACGGGTAGCAGGTGGTATGGTGGGACCTTTCCTATCCCTCTACATGAGGTGAGATACCCTTTTGCCTCCCCAGCCCTAAGCCTATAGACTGGGGGCCAGTTGTTCTCTCAGGGTTTGCTGCTGAGCCATCACTACCCTGTCAGATGTGGTTCATGGACCCAGTTAGAAGGCTGGCCTCAGTTTCCCTCTCCCAGTCAACCTCCACCCTGATGTCTGATCTTCATGCCTCCCAAGGAAGGTCTCAACTCAGCTTGGCAAAGACCCAAGGTTCCCTTCACCCATGAGCCCTCACTGTCCTAGGCCCTCCCACTACTATTTCCCTGCTTGGAATGTCCCCATGGACATGATTCCTCTTCCCGTCTCAGATCAGCCCAGACTCCACTTTCCCTGACACTTCTGAAATGGGAGCTCCTCTCAGCCTCCTCAGCACACTATACACACCTCTTGTGAATATGCCCTCCTTGGGGTTTACCCAGGTATTTATATGCGCCCCCCCCCCCATACCCTGCTACCAGCCAGACCTCACACACAGGGTTCAAGCACTCTCTGTGGAATTAGTTGCACTCTTAATTTTTACTTCCCCAATTTGATTATTCCTGACTTTATAAAACAAAAAACAAAAGCACTTATTGAGGACTGCTCATGGACTGGGCCCAAGATACAAACATCGAGAAGCTGACAGTTGAGTGGAGACACAGAGTGGGAGAGAGAGACACTGGGCTGCCTGGGTGAGGTCCCCTGACCATCTCTTGACCCGAGGCCAGGAAGAGGTGTCATGGAGAGAGGAGGCAGCACTGGGCATGTGCATGGACGGATACAGACAAGAAACAAGTAGGAAGGGGACAGCCAAGGTGGGCAGGGTTTGTCTAGTTGTGGTTCCTCTGTCCTACCCTTCCAATAGCATGCCAGGGCCATAGGATAAAACCCAATTCCTAGATGCTGGGTGTGAGCCTCTCCATGCTTTTCCCTGCTCCCACTTATCTGTCTCCTCTCTTTGTAGGTGAGGCAGTGGTGTGATGCTGAAGCATGGGGACAAAGAGGCAAGGGGTGATTGAAGTGTGCAGGATAGGAGACAGTACCAGAAGTGTGAGGGTGAAACCTGTGAGGAGGCCGGAGAACCATGGGCTGCCCTCATGCATGGCGGTGGGGGGAGGGGAGGAACAGAAAGGCTGTCCTTCCAGCCTTGGGAGCCCAATGAGTGCTGAGGCCTCCCTGCAAAGGATGGGTGCAACCACACAGAAACCTGGTTCTTTTCCTGTGTGGCACTGGTACCCCAAGTCCATGATGGCAGTAGTGTCTGCGGAGGGTAGAGTACTAGCATCACCCATCAGCTCAGTGAACTGCTCCTCTTCCCGCAAGGACTCGGAGGTACTTACTGTGGTCGCCATAGATGGAGATCGAGGCAAACCCAACCACGTTCTCTACAGCCTTGTAAATGGTAAGTAGGGAGCAGCTTTGGGGACACTGAGTTGTAGCTCTAATTCTCCAGAAGATCAGGGCTCAGTTCCCCAGGCTTTGGGTCCCAGTTCTCTCATTCATAGGGCCAGAAGTACAAGTTGCATGGAGAAGAGGAGCTGGGAGGTGTCATCTTGTCAGCAACAGAGAGAAGTATTGAGTGGGGAGTGGGGGACTAAGAGCAACGTGGGTGGCACAGACCTACGTTCTCTTCACCCTGGCTCTGTGCTTGTTGTCAGGAGGGATGGCAGTACTTAAATCCTTAGTTGCTTTTTTCCCCTCTCATTCTCTTACATTTTTTGGCCTAGAACTTATAGGTCAATGAAATGAACTAAATGCAATGATGATATGATACGCCATCTCCCTAACATTAGCCCCGTAGATGAATGAAGTGAAAACTGAGGCTCAGAGAAGCGAAATGGGCATCCCCAGTTCCCACCATTGGGCTTGAACCCACATCTGCTGGTTCTGAGACTGCCCTTTTCACAGTGGGCAGCCACTGAGCAGGAGGAGCCAGCCCAGGGGTGGGCTCTGCAGCACTCATAGCCGGTCTCCAGAGGGTCAGGCCCCTTGGCGGGGCCATCATGCCTGACACCTAATCCCAGAGACACACGTGCTACATGCTCTCACTGAGACCACCTCCCACAACCAGCCCCTTGACTTGCTGGGGCCCACTCCCCCTCCAGCAGCTCACAAATGGATGAATGTGCCCCAACCACCACCCAGACCCCTTCCCAGGGTCATGGATCCTCACTGCCTCCCCTGCACACCGCTACTGCACTTCTTTACACCATTACCGAGCACCTGATCTCCCCTTCTCTCCTGTCCCTCCTCCAGTCTCTTTCCTCTCCCTCTCTCACCTTTCTTTCCTCCCACCCTTCTCATCTCTCTCTGTCCCACCCTTTTTATCTTTCAGTTGCTTCCATTTTCTTTCATTCACACACACACACACACACACACACGCACACACACACACACACGCGCGCGCGCGCGCGCACGCGCACTCGTGTCTGCTCAAGAGAGGCAAAGTAGTAAGGAAACTGGAAGCCACGCAGAAGTGAATTCATATCCCCTTTCTGCACTTATTGTGTAACCTTAGACAAACGACTTAGCCTCTCTACGACTCAGTTTCTTTTTTTTTTTTTTTACGACTCAGTTTCTTAATTGACAGCATGTAGATGACATATTACATTCTGTAGAGGAGACTTCAATGAGGTAATGCCCAAGGAGCATGTGGCCCCCATGCCTAACCTGACTCCCCTGAGCCCCCTGTAGCATTATACAGAACTAGAACTTATAGTTCTATGAAACTATAAGTTTCTTTGTGCTACATAGACACTTCTGTGTGCTTCTCTGTAACAGGGAGTGATGGAGCCTTTGAAATTAATGAAACATCTGGAGTCATCTCCCTCATGCAGAGCCCAGCCCAGCTCCAGAGAGAGGTGTATGAGCTGTTTGTACAGGTAATTTGCCTCTAGCTTGAAAATGGCTAGAGGGCTGCAAAGGTGAAAAGATGCAGAATCTTTCCTCCAACCCTGGCCTCCTCCCCTACTCCCTGGGGCTTACCGTTGGGAGGGAGTAGATGGTGCTCCAAGGAGCATCTGTATCAGGGGTCCTGTGTGGAGGCTGTAGCAGTTTTACACAAAGCCCCAGACAAGGGGAGGTGTGAACTGTGAGTCAAGTGAGGCAGGAGCAAAGAACCCATGGGAAATATGGAAAAGGAAAAATGCTTGGGGCCAAAGAAGCATGGGAGGTCTGAATAGGATATCTGGGGATTCCCCAGAGCAGGGCTGGCTTGCTAGGCATGTGGCCTATACAGCCCATAGGAACTGCAACTCGAAGTCCCCTACTGGGCTTAATGCTCTGCTGTTGCTGTCTTGAAATTCTTCAGTCAGTTTTGAACAGGAGCGCTTATATTTTGTTTTCACCGGGCCTGAAAATTTTGTAGTTGATCCTGCCCAAGAGCAACAGAGAGCCTTTGAAAGGTATTAAACAGGATTCAAGTGCTGTTCAAAAAGCTCACTCTGCCTGCATAATGGACAAAGGAGGTTCTCAAATTCAGAGAAATTGGCAAAGATTTTCCACCCACACCTGGGAATGGGAATTTAGTGTGTCCAGAGCAAACCCAGGACTGTCCATTGTTTTGCAGAGTCCCTAGTGTTACTGCACCATTCCCAGCCTGGCAGGTGAGAGCCCTGCTCCTAACTTGGGTTTGGAGGGAACTGGATGAGAAGCAGAGGTAGAGGCCAACAGCCAAGATGATGGATGAAGAGGGCCTGTGGGGTGAGGGGACAGGTGTTGGCAGAAATAAAGTTGCAAAATAGGAAGGAGACAGACTCCACAGAATGTGGCCGTGAAGGGTGGTGGTGAGGGAGAAGGGTGGATGAGGACTGGGGAGGTGCTATGCCCCTGGGGACACAGGAGAGGAGGCAAGATAAGCAAAATAGCAGTTTGAATTTTGGGCCTTCAGGGACATTCAAGTTGACACATGCACCCTTGGGTACACAGGTTTGAATTTAGGGGAGAGCATATAAACATAGCGGGAGCTATGAAAGGATGGGTAGGGATGAGATCCTCCGGAGGGTGGTGATGGGGGTGGGGAGCCATTGGCCAAATACACAGCTGTGGGAGCATCTTCAGCTAATAGGGAGGAGGAGGGAAAGATCAGATGGGAATCTGCAGAGTGGAGTCACATTAGCCAAGGAAGCAGAGTGCTCAGGAGATAAAGGAGCAGCAATATGAGGTGCACACGGAAGTCAGTGGCACCCTGACCCTAATCTAGAAATTAGGGGGAAAAAGATAAATAATGGATGGTCCACTTATATGTGGAATATAAAAAAGCCAAGCAAAAGGTAAAAAATAAAAAACAGTCAAAACTAACAAGCAGACCATAGAACTGAAGCATACAGCAAAGGAGGGAGAGTGAGGAGGGTCAAAACAGTAGTGGGATGAACACAATGGAATATGGTGAAGGTTCATGGGTGACATGGCAGCAGGAGAATTATGGGGACTATAATGATGTAAGAAAAAAGTTATTTAAAAAAAGAAGTCAGGGGCTAGTATTTGAGTGGAGTGGGAAGTAGAAGTGGAGACACCTGGTGTCTGGTTCCAAGAAAGGGTAGTCAGGACAGCAGCTAGGGCGTGACAGAGGGGGGTCCAAGGAGGGTCATTTTAGGTAAGTGGAGGCATATATCTGAAGGGGAGGAGGTCCTTCAGGAGGCTCATATATCTACCATCCAGTTCATGAGGTGCCTATGGACTCAGCCCTGGCTTTGGAACACATATTAGTTCTCTGTTGTTGCCTGTACACATCTCCCGTCCCTGCAGCCTCCTTCTGGCTAAAGGACAGATGTGGCACTGCTGGGGTATGAACCCATGTCTGGCTGCAAGGGGGAAGATTAACAAACCAGACACACCTGAGCAATTCCTGTTCTTGCTCTGTCACTCCAACTGTGTGACCCCAGGTGACTGCTTCCCACTTATATTAAGCCAGGGTCAGTAATAGCACTGTCTCCTCTCTTATGGCTGTTGGCTCATATTGTCACAAAATTAGTGGCTTAAAACAACATACATGTCTACTTCACAGTGTTTGTGGACCAAGAGTCCAGACTCCCCTTAGGTGGGTCCTCAGTTTCAAGGTGTGTTACACCCCCACCATCGCCTTGTTAGCCAGTTCTTACTGAAGGTTCACTGGGGCGCTATTAGCTTCCAAACTCGTGATTGGCAGAATTGAGATCTTGTGGACTGTGGCAACATGTCATCATGACATTAGTTCCTAGAAACATGGGCCCCCTCCAGCATAACTGCTGGCTTCATCAAAGTCAGCAAGAAAGAGTTTTCTAGACTACAGCAGTCACATTCTAAAATCTAATCATAAAGTAGTTAACTTATCGCTTTGGTCATAGTCCATCAGTTAGAAGCACATTGCTCGGCCAGGCCACATGATGGAGCGGGATTATACAGGGGATGACACTGGGAAGGTGGGGTCGTAGGAGCTGTCTCAGAGTTCACCTGCCATACTGTCATAGCCACCTGTCCCCACCCCAGGTGATTGAGGTCAGCTCTGCGGAGAGTCCAGCTGCCCAGGCCACAGTCCCCGTCACCATCAGGATCGTGGACCTCAATAACCATCCACCTACATTTTATGGAGAAAGTGGACCCCAGAATCGATTTGAGTTGTCCATGTATGAGCACCCGCCCCAGGGGGAGATCCTGCGGGGCCTCAAGATCACCGTCAACGACTCAGACCAGGTATGTGGTCGCCACCGTCTCTATCTCACAAGGTCCCAAAGCTGAACATGCATCAGCCTTCACTGCCTATGTGACAGGGTCCTGGGAGATCACAAAATGAATGAAATGATGGTGTAACTAAGAGGGAGAGCTCAGAGAGTAGCCAGTGGAAGACTGCTTGGCCTATAGACATTCACGGTCAATGGCAGGGTAAAAGGCAGTCACAGGAAGACAACTCGACATCCCACCCCTGCTTGTCACTTTCCTCCCCCAGCACAGGGTTAGGCCTAATGTGCTGGTTACCTTGCCTAGTTCTCACGCCTGCTGAGTCTTTCTGTCCCATGATTACTTCACTTTTAGAAAAAGTAATCTCACTCTCAAGATTAGGGGGATGTGAAGGGCTCCTCACTAGCATGAATATATAATGAGTTTCTATTCTCATTTCTCGTTCCTGTTTCCTCCCTCTAAACTCTACTGCCCAGGGAGCCAATGCCAAATTCAACTTACGGCTGGTGGGACCTGGGGGCATCTTCCGAGTGGTCCCGCAGACAGTGCTGAATGAAGCCCAGGTGACAATCATTGTGGAGAACTCAGCTGCCATTGATTTTGAAAAGCTCAAAGTGTTAACCTTCAAGGTGAGGAATACTGTGCATTGCCCTGAATGGGGGTCCCATTCGCAGGAAATCATAGCAGCCCCTGGATTCATCCTGAGGGCTCCCTTGTCACCTTTGGCCCTGTTGACCCTATTCTTTTCCTCTCATTCCTTTGCCTTCCTGTTGATTTGGAGAGCAAGTAGGGAGGGAGAAGAGAAGTGAGAGAACAAGAGCCTCTCCTACTGGTTGTACAGGCTGCCCACTTCTATAACTGTAACCCTTAGATTGTAAAGGGGTCCAAAGGGAAACTACCAAATATAATGTGCTGTGGTAATACTGATAGACTGAGAAAAAAAAACAAACCTCATGTTCAAGTTAGATGTTTTTTCATATGCATTTGACATCTGTGATCTGTTCTGATAGAAGTTTAGTAGAAGGTAAAAAAACTCTTCCTTTGTAACTGAGATTACAAACATATATTAGTAATGCATATTATATAAAAAAACATACTGATTTATCAATTAGAAGAAAAATTATTGATTTTTAATTGTCTTAATTATTTATAATTGTACACATATAAATCTCTTAGCTAACTTTCTACTTAAAAGTGAAATTCCAAAAGCAGGCACCTGGTGGTGCAGGGGTTAAGTCTCAGCACTATTAAGACATTTACAGCCACTGTGGCATGAACTCGATCCCTGGGCAGTTCCCACATGGCACAATGACCTCTTCTGTCTTGCCCACTGCTGCCCTCAGCAGTGTATTTCAGTAGATCCTCCTGTTCTGTTCCCCACTCTGTCTCTGTTGAGTGAATCTTCTCACCCCCCACACCTTTGGCCTACACGCCATATGCATAAATAAATAAAAATAAATCGTTTTTTAAAAAAAGAAAGAAATTCCAGAAGCAGTCTGTGAAGTCAGAACAAAGCCTGGGTGCCTTCCATCACCAGTATCATTTACACTGTTCCTGGGATGACATGATTCCTCAAGAAAGAGAGGATACAGTAGATACAAGTCCAGTGAATGGGGCAATGACATATTCCCTGGGGCTCCTTGCTGGGGAAGGCAGGTATTGCTGGTTGGCAGCTAAGAGGAAAACGGGGAGGCAAGGCAAATGGCTGCTAGACCAGTCTGTGGGAGGAATTTCAGCAGGACAATTCACCCAGACAAGTCCTCATTTTCTTTCCTCCCCCAGCTCCTGGCCATTGAAGTGAATACCCCAGAGAAGTTCAGCTCTACAGCAGATGTTGTGATCCAACTCCTGGACACCAATGACAATGTTCCCAAGTTCACCTCCCACTACTACATCGCCAGGATCCCTGAGAATGCCCCAGGGGGCTCCAATGTGGTGGCTGTCACAGTGGGTTCTGGACTAACCCAGGGACCGGGATGGGAAGGGGACCCCCCCACTAAAAGAGGCCTGATAAGTCAGAACACCTGGGCTTCCAGTTGGAATCACAAAGCGCACACTCTTTGATGTGCCTTGGACAAGTGTCCTGCCCTCTCTGAACCTCAGTTTCTGTTCTACACAGTAAGGAAAACAATACCTCACAGAAGTATAAATCCCAAGCCCATGGTATGGGGCTCATCTCCTTTCCTTCCTCATTTACAAAGGAGAAATAGAGGCTTTCTATTGCTCTTTTGGTTCCTTCTACAGTTGAGACCTCCTGGGTAGAAAACTAGGGTTTGGGAGCAGGCCTCCTCGTTTCCTCCCAGTTGGATAAGCCTTAAGCCTCTTCTTTTGGACACCAAAAGCAATCCTCAGACACATGAGCTGCCAACATGCCCTGTTCTGTCAAAGAACAAGTGCCACCGTGAGCTTTCTCTCTTCCAGGCTGTGGATCCAGACACAGGTCCCTGGGGCGAAGTCACATACTCCATCTACGGGGCAGGGGCAGACCTGTGAGTAGAACAGAATCCTGGACAGGGCCTTGGGCAAGGGATTGGAGGAAGAAGGTGGAGAAGGTCTGTGCTAGACCTGGAAAGGAGAAGAACTGGGTCATGGAGGCGAGCATGGGGCAAGAAATAGAGGGAAGTGGTAGAGAGCTTGAGGCAGAGGTGTGGGGGCACACGGTTAACGTGCTGGGAGTCTGAGAGCAGAAGGGCCACCATAATTGTTTAAAGTCAAGGCCCAGGCAGTGGGCAAGCAGTGTTGGGCTAGGAACAGGGCAGACTATAGTAGGGAGAGGCAGGCTGTGATTCAGGATAAGTTCAATATTGATAGATGGGTGAGGAGTTAGGTGGACCTGGCTCCCTCAATGAGACAGCAAGGCTGGGGAAAGGAGTCCATGGCACATGCCACATGAGGCATTTACTGCCACTTTCCTGAGTCATTTCATTACTACAGGCATGTGTGCATGTGTGTCTCTGTGTGTGTGTGTCTGTGTGCCTGCATACCCCTATCCTGCAATCCTTGTGCCCGACAGCTTCCTAATTCAGCCATCCACTGGGATCATCTCCACTCAGCCCTGGGCCAGCCTGGATGCTGAAGACACTGCCAGATACAACTTCTATGTGAAGGCAGAGGACATGGAAGGCAGGTACAGCCTGGCTGAGGTGTACGTCACTCTGTTGGATGTCAATGACCACTACCCCCAGTTTGGCAAGAGCATCCAGGAGAAGACGATGGTGCTGGGGACCCCAGTGAAAATCGAGGTGGGCTTCAAAAGCAGCTGAGATTTTGTCTTATTCCAATAGCTAAAAGTCTTATTCCAACAGCTGCAAGTGACACTGTAGCATAAGGATTTATTTTAAAATAAGATTTGTTGGATTTCCACTATAGGCAAGAGAATTTAAGGTCTGCAATGTCCCTCCCTCCACTTTAACCAAGAAATAACTCCTGAGAAAGAAGATATTGTTGTCACTTTACAAAACAAAAAATTGGGATCTAGACAGGTTAAGTGTTTGGCTGACATTCATTCAAATAGCTAATACGCTCGCTTTCAAAGCAATGTTCCTACTGTATTATCCAGCCATCCCAACATAGTAGAAAAGCGTGAACTCTGAAAACCCAACAGACTTGACTTTAAATCTCAGCTCCTCCTCCTACCTATTCATGGTCAAATCACTTAACATACAAGCTGTGGGGTTTTTTTTAACACCTACGTCCTAGACTTGTCTGATTCTGGAATATTATAACACAATATAGGGTCTGGCATAGACCAGAAGGGTGCACATTCAATTTCTTTCCCAGCTCCAGTTCACTGCAAATAAGATTAGGACCATTTCATCAACCCAGCCAGCCCCATATGACATACGGTTTAACCAGAGTCCACATCATGCTCCAAACCCCTCCCTGTGCACAGGCCACAGACCAGGATGCAGAGGAGCCCAACAACTTGGTGGACTATTCCATCACCCATGCAGAGCCAGCCAATGTGTTTGACATCGATGCACACACGGGGGAGATACGGCTCAAGAACTCCATCCACTCCCTGGATGCCCTGCATAACATCACGCCCAGTGGAGACCACACGTGGTCTCTGGAGGTGCAGGCCAAGGACCGTGGCTCTCCATCTTTCAGCACCACAGCCTTACTCAAGATTGACATCATAGACACAGAGGTGGGTATGAAGCCCAGGTTGGGAAGAGGTCCAAAGATTCAATGCAACACAGCAAAGAGAGAAAGACCCACTCCAGCCCTCCTCCAAGGAGCACTCCAAGCTAGCGAAGCCTGCCAGTGCCTCCAACACACAGGCTTTGTAATCAGGTTGATATCCTGGTTTCAATACCTATTGTGTTTGCTAGCTCTCCATTCCTCACCTGTAAAATTGAGAATAAGGTGGCCTCCTTCACATGCCTGTTGACAGGCAGAACTATGATCACTCTATGAAATTCTCAGCTCAGTTCTGACAGAAAGTCATCATTTAAGGGGTTCTTGATACATTAGGATAGACATTTCCGCCTCTATTCCAATGCAAGTGATCTCTAACACTCTCAAGAGCAGAGTCCAGTAGTGCAAGAGTGCAAATAGATTGTTTGCACCATACTCTCTCTGCGTGCACTTGGAGAGCTGCAAACATTACATTCTCTTTAAGTGCATTTCTTCTGGAATGAAGCCCAAGGTTCTCATTAGATTCTCAAGGGACTCCTGACAGCAGAAAGATCTAAAAATTATCAGGCTTAAGGGAGTTCACACCCCCTGCTCTGTTCTGCGGCACCCAGGCAGGAGCAGCTGGTTGTGGTGGTGGCTTTTTTCCAGATGCTGTCCCGAGACCCCATGGCCGCCTTCCTGATGCAGACTAAGGACAACCCCATGAAGGCTGTAGGGTTGCTGGCTGGCATCATGACCACCATTGTAGCCATCACCGTCCTTATCTCCACGGCCACCTTCTGGCGCAATAAGAAGTCCAACAAGGTCCTGCCCATACGACGCGTGCTCCGCAAGCGGCCCAGCCCTACACCTCGAGCCATCCGCATCGAGTGGCTCAAGTTCAGAAGGACCAAGGCTGCTGCCAAGTTTGTGCTCAGAGATGATCCTCCCAATGAGAACTGTAACAACAGCATGGGAATCTCACCCCCCCCCACAGCCCCGCCTCTCCCTCCATCACCCAGTATGGTACCCAACACAGGTGCAGCCCATTGCATTGTGCCCACAGTCTCTGGCTCACTCACCCCTGGGCAAGGGCAGTCAAAACCCGAGGCCTTGGGAAACCCTGTCCAGTCAGCACTGGTCTTTGAGCTAAGGCAAAAGTTTGAGAAGAAGAATGCAGAAAATACATCTTACTTCTAGGGTATGTCCTATGGCCCCTCTTTTCCCACCGCAACCACCATGCTACTTGGACCATGCTCCCACTTCCTCTTAGGGTCACCCCTGTTCTGTTGAATGGTACAATACCATATCTAGTGCTCTGAACGACACCTAAGCAAAGGACTTCTCTGGTTATGGATTAATTGGCAACTATTTCCCCATCACCCAGATCCTTGACCCAGCTGCGATGCTACTCATTCTGCAGAGACTGATAACCAACAAGGAGCCAGAGTTGTATGTCTTCTCTCCAACTCCAGGCCTCACAATCCCTGGGGGCTTCTGGGTTCTCAGCATCCTTAGTTGAAAATCAGGGCCCTAACCACAAGGCTGAGTAGAACCTAAATCCTGAAGCTTCTTTGTGGGAGCAGGAATAGGAAAAGAAGTTTCAGTCCTGTCTAAGGCTGAAATTGGGAGTCAGTGAACCTTGCAGTCCATAAAAGAACATATGCACAAGGAGAGGCCAAAGTTGCACTACAGCGTTATGCTGATGCTAGAACTGTACCAAAAGACACAGGAAAGATGGAAGACTGGGGGATCCTGCTGTACATACAAGGAGCCAGAGATACAGAAGTACAAGATGGGTTTTGCAAGAATGACGGCAGTACCCCTAGTCAGGGTGACCCTGGACCCAGAAATTTCTGAACTGGAACCACAGTGGTAGCCCTGTATACATGTGGAACAGCAACAAGCAACAGCTCTAAGGAGCTACCCTGCTGGAAGTCCTTGAAGAAAGTGTACAGGGCAGTGGATGGATGGCAGGGCTGAGACCTGAGGAGATGTTTTTATTCCACATAAATGCAGAACCTCAGGAAAGCTGCTTAAACACTCTGTTCATCCTCTTCCTCATCTGTAAAATGAAGAAGATAAATCCCATCTGCCTCACTCAGGTCAAGACTGATTGAAATAAGTAGTAGTAACAAAGGCTTTTTCCTAATGCAGAGTGGCACAAATGGAAAGTATTTTGTGCAGGCCAGTTCTCTGGTGTGCAGCTCTTCCAGACAGTATTAGATGCTTCTTAGCGACTCTGCCAAGCTTCTGTGAAGATGCTTTGTTGGGTTTGGAAACCACCACTGAGCCTCAGCTGTCAGAGCTGGGAGGTGGCATTGCCCTTGAAGTAAACACCTCCCCTTCTGTTTTCTCCAGAATGTATCCCCCTCATGGCCCTGGCCAACCACTGCCAAAGACATCCAGAACTGGGTAGCACATTCGGCTCGAGTCTCCATTTTGCCAAGATGATGAAAGTGAATTCCCAAAAGAGGAGTGATTAGCCAGGGTCACACCGTGGGATGGTAGCAAGGACATGGTCGAAGGGCCCAGCTCCTCATTTTCCTCTTGCTGGTTTGTGACAATCTCACCCAAGAGAGAAGACAGACCAACCTCTATGGTTAAAGCAAAGAAGTTCACCCTGACTTTAAAGGCACTTGCTATAAGGAAATCCAGTGGTTTACAGAGAGAACAATTCTTTACATTTTGCTCCACTCATTAATAACCCTTCTAGAATATGTCAGGTTTTATTTAAGCATATTATAAACATAAATGGTTTTCTTGATTTCTGAGTCTCCTTGCTGCTGTATCTGCAGTCCCCAACCCAGAGAGTATTAAGAGGTGGGCTCTCGGAAGCCAGGGGCCCAGACTGAACTACCAAGTACTCTGCAGCCCATGTTTTAGGAGCAGCTGCACTGGATCATGTCTGCTCTCCACAGGGAATACAACATCCTTAAATTTGCATGCACTCAACCTCTTTTGTAAATGGTAAATAAAATCTGTTAACTGAAGGCCAAACTGACCCCCTCTTCCTTACTTGCTTTAGTGTTAGCTAATTCCTACAGGCCAGTCTGACAGCCAAATTCAGCCTGCCTCCTGCCTGGTTCCTTTAATGAGTTAGTTCATTCCCTGCATCCAGATATGATTTGGTAAAATATTGCAAAAATTTTATCTGATTTGCCATGCAAATCTAATAGCAGCATGTTTGCAGGGCTCGTCACCTAAACATGGCCTGGCAGAGGCCTGGCCTGAGCTTTTCTCCTGAGCAGGAAAAGCCCATGCAGGGTTGCCTGGAGAGGAAGAGATCTGGAGCTAGAACTATCAATAATTATCCCTCAGCCCAGCCCAGGAATTGGGAGGCCTGGTATAGGCATGAAAACCTGGGATGCAGTATTGTCTCTGGGACAGGGGTCAGGAAAGCCTCTCCCTGAGAACTCAAACCTACATCACAGCCCTGGGTATGGTTTGGACCCCTGAAAAATCCAGAACTTTAAATCAAAGCAGAGCTGTCTTGAAATCTAGCACTGGAAGAAGGGGAAGTATTTAGTTGCCAGCATAAACCATATTGGAAAGAGAAAGGTACTGCCAAACCCATGAGGTCAGCAAATGTGGCCCTTCAAGAAAAGAGCCCCAGCCTATGGAGTGGGCTAGAACAAGTTCACTGCATCAGGATACGGTGGGGCTGCGGAACTGGCTACTCAGTCACACTGGGACCAGCCTAGACTACCAGCTGGTACAGTGTTAGTCTTCAAGGCAAAGAAGTGTGACATGGTGACATATTGGGCAGGCTTTCCTACTCCTGGGCCCTAAGAATGGAGCTTTCCACCCACAATCAACAGATGTGACTGAAGAACACTGTGATTGATCCTGTGGTTGAGCTCAGATTTTCTAGTTATAGGGAATAATAAAGACTGACAACACTGAATCTGAATCCCAGTTCTGAGTTCTGAGTGTGCCTTTGACCAAGAGAGCAAGCCTCCCTGGGCTCTGATGGGCAGCTGTTTGGTAGAGTTCCACTGATTCTCCTGGGGACAGTCCTGTTGTTCCTTAATTCCTTCAGAAGTAGATGCTCAAATGCACACTGTGGGGCTCACAGATGCAATGGTGTCTGCCCCTCTCTCAAAACTGCATGATTGTGCAATGCTGTGAGCCTCACAAAGTGCTCTCTTATCCTCCAGATGTGGAGTGGCTCAGAGCCTGGAGCCAAATGCCTGGGTCATGTCCCTTACCTGGTATATAGTTCTGGACACATTGCTTAAATTATTTTTACTTCAACTTCTTCATCAATAAAGTGTGATAACAGTGTTATTCCATAAGTAAGTGCTTATTAAGTATTACCTGTTTTTATTATTGAGCGAATAGACTTAACAGGATGCCAAAGACAATGGTTATAGAGAAACACAGGATGCATTTCACTGTTTTCAAAGAGGCTACAATAATTCTATATTTCTCCTTCACTGGTATTGAACCTCAAGTCAATAAGATGTGATGAAAATGATAGGAAAATAGGTTTTTTTTGTTTAATCATCCAGAGGTTTGTGTCCAGTTATTACAAGTATCTGGGTGACTCTCTGCAGTCCCCAAATTTTATTCAGATATTCCTACTTGCTTGCTAGACAGAGCATGGGGAAAGACGCAGAAATTCAAAAAGGCTTTTCCAGCTTCAACCCTTTAGAGAAGCCATCCTTGGTTATGCCCCAATATTCAGGGTGGCATTAGAAGTGATTCCAGCGAGGTATGAAAGCAGAGCCCAAAGCTTCAGGAAGTGAGAGGCAGGTTTGATTCCAAAATATGGGGCCCATGGAGATCATGTCCATACTTTGGGCTCCTCTATTATAACTTCAAATCAATAAGATCTGATCAGCATAGCAGTGGTAGGTATAAAATTCTGTCAGTATCTAGGACTACCCCACCTTGCCTCATGGTAAGAATTAGCTGAAGTATAGGGTAGCACTTACTAAAAATGCATATTATCAGGTCCTACCCTGGACTCACTGAGTCCAAATATCCAGGATGGGAGCCTGGAAATCTTATTCCACCCAGGTAAGTCTGCTTGGGCAAGGTTAAGAAATAAGACATAGGTAATCTCTAGTCAGAAATCCTATGAATTTAAAATGCACAATATGGTATTTTTGTCATCCTAATACATATTTATATATCATGTAGAGGTCTGTATGAAAGCATATAAAATAAGCCTATAGTTGAATATAATCTTAGAATCTTTTTTTGTTATGTCTGCTTCAATTTGCACCCCTTCATCATCACTGATCCAGTTTAGAACCTCTCTTCTGGAGATGGGATTGTTACAGATCTCTCTGTTCCCCCAGATATGTTGAGAGAGTGCATGTGTCTTACCGTCAAATTCCCTCCACCTGCACAGAGAATACATCCATGTAATGGTTGGTGATGGGCTGGCCTGTGTCAAACACCAAAGGGTCACATTCTGTTCCACCCAAATGGGGACATTGATACTGGGGATATCTCTGACTTTATACAAGTGCTGAGCTTAGTTTCATGAAAGAAAAAAAAAAAAAAACCAAAAAACTGCTCTGCCTTGGAAAGAGGGTTTCTATACGTCAGGTAGGAATTCACCAGGATGACCTGGAGACTGATGGACTTAAGAAACTGCTCAGGTCCACTGACACAACAGTCACACTGCCAGGGATTGCCATGCAGTGTTATTGCCACGCTGGAGAGAATGTCAGCCCTCCCTCCTCCCTCCCCCGCCCCCCTCCCACCGCCCACCAGGCTTCTGGCATTTTTGGGAGACCAGCCAGTTCAAGAAGTCACTCCTGGATACATCTGTAAGCTCACTGGAGAACTGGTCAAGGTAGGTCAGGTTGACGAAGAACTGAAGAACCAGCTCAGGGAGTATATCAATTCTGTTTGTTTGAGATCCAAGACACCTAGCAGCTGGGTGGCACAGGACGCTGTCCACGGTACTGAATGGAGCTTGTTATCCTCCAGTCTCAGAGCTCTTTCAGCATTGACAGGTGCTCCAGGGATTTTGGGTGGATCACAGTAACATTATTATAATTGAGCCAGAGGTATTCCAAGGTGATTATACTGATGAAAGACTGTCAGGGAAGATCAAATAGAGGTGAATTTTCAATTCTCATTGCCTGAACTCTTCAGGAATGTTCCCTGCGATCCTTCCCAGAGAGGCAGACATGCACTGCAGAACCCTGTACAAGAAAACAGAAAAAAAACTTTTAGATGAACATCAGGGACCTGGAGTCAGAATAATATGGATTAGGAAATATTACTACTCATTTGATATAAAAGGCCCATTTTCATAAAAGTGCCCAGTTCACTAATGTTCAGCAATAACTAGCATGAAACTTAGAGAGATACTGCTGATTTCCTGAAAAATCTAGGCCTCCTTCCACTTCATATCATCCCCACAGAAAACCCATCCTTTCAACCTTCTGGCATCTTGCTAGCACAGCACACCTGCCAAAGTTTTCCTCTGAGCAGGCACATCCTGGCAGACAGGATCACTGAACTGCATGTGATTCCAGACAGACCAGAAATAATAATAAATAGTGAGAAACAAGATCCATATTCTTCTGTAACAATCTGTCTTGTAAAGTTTGAATGAGTATTGTCCCAGCTTCCTAGTGTCAAATCCTGTTATTGGTAATCCATGGTGATGTAGGTCAGCACAGCAGTGGAAACACCCCTGACTGCTCTGTGGTCCATTGTGGTCTAGATCATAAACTCAGTAAGGACGCATGAAGAGAGTGCTATGTCTCCTAACTGAGATAAAAAAGTTCACTTTTTGTCTGGTTCTTGAGTTCAGAAAGCAAACCTAAAGAACGTCCAATCAAGTCTCATAGTGCCTCCCTCGATATTTTATAAAATGATCTGAGAAATAGTTAGATAATATTATTCTGAGCACTCTGGTTCAGTGACCAGAATTCATCTAAAACTATGAATCACAACTGTCTCCTAAGTCCTTGAACCATTCTCTAAAAGCAAATGTGTGGTGGAGGCATGCCTATAGGGCCCTAGGCTAGCTATTTCTGCCATTTGGACTACCACAATAAGAGAGCATCGTGGTGTGGGGGTTAATCCACAAGACTGTATTTTTTGATGAAACCAAAGTGCTTTCCTTACTCTGAATCTTACAGCCTTTTCTGAGTGTTGCATATTTCATAAGCTAAAAAATATATATTTCTAAGTGAAACATATGTGATTTTAGATACTTGGATACTACAGCCACTCTTGAATTTTGAACAAACATTTATTGGTTATTTGCTCTAAGTCACGTATTTGTTAGTTGCAAGAAATACAGTGTTGAGCACCGTAACAGACCCTCTCCCATGGGGTCTTCTCTCTAGTTCATGCTTCCTAGTGTTGAGATCTTTGGAATGTTATTTAATCTCTATTAGTTTCAGTTTATCCATTGCAAAGTGAGGAAATTAATAAATACTTCATAGTGTTTCTAGGAAATACTGAGATTATCTAAAATACAGTACCTAACATTCAGTAGGTGCCCTGTTAGTTTTAGATCACTTCCCATACCAACAGACTTTTGAAGAGTAGTAAAGTCTATGTCCCCACTTTGGGAATGTAATTGTGAACACTGAAATTCCATTGGTTTCCTTAAGTCTCATAACATACATTATATCCTACAAACTGCCATAGCAAAGACAATCTGCTTAGTAGCTAAACAGTGAGGGGGAAATGGGTCACCAACTAAGCTGATTACACTGCAGGCTTTCCATCCAAGTCAGACAAGTATGCTGAATACGCCGAAAGGTCTAATTCTGTAATCTGGCTACATTGCTGGAGTTCTTCTTAAGGTAAAAATCAAATCAAGGAGAGTTTTATAGGCACAAAACTGTGGTAGACATGAAGATATGCTGCCTGGACCCTCTTCAAGGAAAGAGTTGATGCTCAGGTTCAAGGAGTGTGTGTACAAGGTTGTGATCTTCCCAAAGCAATTCATATACTGTGACTGAGTGTGAAGGACACAAAGGTCCAGCCAGTGTGGTCTGTTGGGGACAACCCAGCTGGGTAGTTCACATTCCAATTTCCCCTGCCAGATTGGCCAAGACTTTATCTTTTTCCATTTGATTAACAGAATAAACATGATTCTATCCATAGATGTCATATACCACTATTGAATTCCCTGTCCACCTCAAAATAAAAGGAGCTACACAAAAAGCCTGCCATTCTCATTTCTTTTCTATTCATTCCATGTCTCCTCAAATGAAATATGGTGGACCATATGACTAATTCTTGGCTAATGATATTTTAGAGAATATAAAATTTTCAAATCCCTTGAGTGATTCCCCACTTTCTCTTTCCCCTCCCTTCCCTCTCTCATTCAATATTAAATAGGTATTAACAATTTAACACTTGCTTCCAAGTTCCTGATTTTTCTTCAAATAAGGTTCAGTAAAACTATTTGGATTTAGTTGTCTTTAGGCCAATGATTTCTCAATCTTAATTGACTCAGCCAACCACTGAGTTAAAGGTGTCTTATTACCTCAATCACTGACATTCCAGATGACAGAAACTTGTCAGTCTATAGCTGGGAAAGTCAGTGGAGCAGAGCTCTTCTCCATTCACATCTCCCATGGACTCAAGTAGATTCTGTGAGTGCAGGAATAATATTTTAAGTCACTGAAATTTGGGGATTATTAGCATTGCATAAGCCTAACCTATCTTGACTACAATATCCTTGCAATGAAATAAAATATGCTTAAGTACTTAGTTGATTTTTTCTTGCTATTGGATTAAGGTGATATCAATAGTTAAAACAAAAAGTCCACCTCTAGTCCTAACAATACAATGCTCACTGAGTCCCCTGATTGATAGTTTGGTTTTGATAGGCTACATTCACTTTCCAGGACTTCATTTTTCTAATTTCTTTTTTGTATCCTGCAATTAAGACATACAACTGCAGATTAGTTACATCAGACATACCCTCTACCTAAGTGAAGAGGAATATAACCATGTTGCAGTCAGAAAAAGACATGTTGGAGATGTTATAATTCTAAACAACCTCCAAATAAGGCTTCCAAAAGCAGTATACAGTACGATCACCATAATGCAAGTTGATCTTCAGCATTAAGAGACCAGAAATTCTTTTTTCTGGGACTCTAAGAAGACATTAGGTTTTCAGGGACATTTCATATTAACCAGACTCATATATCGAAAGATTAATGTATAAACCACACATCATTTTATTTTTATTTTTTACAACAGTACTTTGTTTTTTCCAGTGACTTGAATATTCAAGAATACAATTCAGGTTGATTCTTCTCTGTAAGAGCAAATCAAGGAAGAGAGAACACACAAAGGTTGACAGAAGTGAACTGGGAGACTGATTGTCTTGGCGGCCATTCTATCCAGGCCACCAAGGTTTGTCCAGATGAATCATTAGAAAGTTTGCATCCTTGCTCTCTCTCTCTTTCTCACCTTATTTCCCCTTCCTTCCCTCTCTCATTCTATATTAAATAAGTATTAACAAATTTTTGCTTCCAAGTTCCTGATTTTTCTTCAAATAAGGTTCAGTAAAACTATTTGGATTTAGTTGTCTTTAGGCCAATGATTTCTCAGTCTTGATTGACTCAGCCAACCACTGAGTTAAAGGTCAAGCTAACTAACACCTTGCCCATTCCAACATTTGGCTGCTTTCACTGACAGTATTTATCTTTGTTCTAAATTTGGGTGTGTTGTCAATGTCATATGTGAAACAAACAGAAGTGAGTCTTAGATTTCCCAACACAGCAGAAATGTCTTTACAAATCTAAAACGGGGTTGGCTAACTATAGTCTAGGCCATCCTGCAGCCCATTTTGATAAATAAATTTTATTGGAACACATCCATCCCATTAGCTTGCATATAGTTTGTGGCTGCTTCTGCACTGCACCAGCAGAGTTGGGTAGTAGCACAGCAGAGGCTACAATATTTACTGTTTGACTTTCTTTAGAGAAAATGTTTCCGGACCTACTATGTAAACTATGGCTTTATTGCCTTCCAACCAAATATTTTCTCTTACCAATGGCTACAACCCTCAAGTTATAGACAGACACATCCTCTAGGTGATGGAAAGAATGTATCTAAGTATGGAAATTCCATCTTCATGTACATTGGTGTTCTCATGATTCTGACCCTGGTGTCAGTGACTCAAAAAATTCATTTCTGTAGTGAGCCTCCTGTGGATTACACTGCAGAGACCAGCACTGAATAAAGACTCTCAGTCTAACTAGAAAATTATCATAAAGACTTTATCACTAACCTCTATAAGCTGTTTAGTTCTTTTGGCTTCAGTTTTCTGGTCTGTAAAGTCAAGTAGCCCAGGCTCTGCAATGGAGTGTTAGAAATATCAAGTGAGGGAAAATAGGCTGTAAAGTCTTTGGTCACTGTGAGGGGAAGCACAGTACTGTTAGAAATCACTGTGTCACACCGGTTGATGTCTAGTAAATGTTCAACACAACAGGGAGTCTTTTTAGGTGGTACTAACAGCATAGTTAACTTGGCTAACTTCTGATGCCAAACTTTCTTCCTTAGTTACCCAGAAGCCTTTGCACCACACATCCTGGACACTCCCTTTGCTAGAACTCAGTCCTACAGAAAAGATAGAACTTTGGTCCTTTTTCTGGGAAGGACCTCCTTCTCCTGGGCACCACGACATTTAAGAGGTTTCCCAGCTCTAAGCAAACTGAACAGGAACCCTTTGAAATGACTTATTGATCAATCAAGAAGATTCTCAGATATCCTCAGGAAGAGGAAGAGGATGTAAGAATCACACATACTGCTCCACAGACACAGAGGAGAGCTATGTGCCAAATAGAACTGGGTATACTGTGCCGACTGTGCCACCCTCCAGAGGTCTCTCAGGTCCCTCCAGCCTGGCATTCTGAAAATAAATGAGCAGTGGTACTGAACATCATTCAAACCTCTAGAATTGATTGAAAATAAAGCAATTATCCCTAGGCAGAATGGAATCCAGAGAATAAATGCTAGAATCTGTGAGTTTACATAGAGAGGGCACGGTGTTTGCATGTGTGTGTGTGTGTATGTGTGTATACAAGTATAACTAATGCATAGAGAGACTGGGTGAATGCTTACAGATGAGCAAAAATTTAATCAGAATGTAGTATGAGAGAGTAGTAAGGACTATCGACTCTGGAGACAATTGCCTGACTAAAATTCCAGAACTGCTATTTCTTAGCTTTTTAATTTGGACAATATAGTAGATGAGTACACTTCTCAACAAAAACATTTCCTACTTCTATCACCTCCATAGGACAATTGTCCTTGCCCTCTTAAAATCTGATTTGGCTGTGGAATTTCCTTTGGCAGATAGAAGATGGACAGAAATGGCAATGTGCCAGTTCTAAGCCAGGAGCTTAAGAAGCATCACATAGTTTTGCTAATTCTTCTGATATTATCTGATTTCTCCAGGAGAGAAGCCTGCTCCGTGTAGTCACTGACCCTTCTGAAGGCCCTAAATGGAATGCATGGAGCAGAGCCACCCCAGTCAACCACATATCTGTTAGATCATATGAAATCAAGTGCCTGTTGCTGCTTATTATGGAGCTTTTGCCTGTATTTTATTGTTGTCAGCAAAAACTGATATAAGCAAGTTACTTAAAAGCCCCATTTCTTCTCCAAGAAATTAAAGAGAATATTGGTGCCTGCTGCAAAGAGTTGTTATAGGAATTAAATGAGTTAATGCATTTAAAGAACTTAGAATGCTTCCTGGCAAATAAGGGCCTAATAAGTGTTAGATGTTGTCATGTGTAAGTGTATGAACAGGCAGGTACCCAAGGGGGGAAGAGTGGGTGAGGATGGACTCAGATATCAGAGCTTGTGCATCAAGTAGAAGAGGCAAAGGGGATGGGAACAGGTGTGTGGGCATGTGTGTGCACAGGAGGAGCACACACACCCCTTAGCAGAAGTACTCATTCATCCGTCTGCCACCCCTGATCCCCAAAACCCGAGAGTCCAGGCTGGACCGAACTGAGAGCAGTCTGTCAGCCTCACTGAGACTGTGCCGGGAGAGCTCCTCAGAACCATCCTCGCTTTGGCCCAGCCTCTCCAGGGTGATGTAGGCATCTGCGAGCTCGGTGGAGCCCCTAGAGTGGCACTTGCTGCAGCGCCTCCGGAGAGTACCACAGCAGACGAGAAGCGTGGGGGGCAGAGCGATGACAGCGGCCACAGCGATCACCACCATGTTGATGAGCCACTGTGTGCCCTCAGCGTCCACCACCTCATTGGTGGAGAAGATCACGCACTGTTCTTTCCGGGGCACCAGGCCCTGCACACAGACACATGCCACGTACTTGGTCTTGGGGGACAGCCCACGGATGGTGACACTGGTCTTCCCAGGCTGCACGATCACATGCTGCATGTTGCGCTGCCCGAAGATGGTGTAGAGGACACTGAAGGCAGTTGTGTTTCCAGACTGGGGTGCTTTCCACACCAAGGTGACACTCTGGTAGGTATCCCCCACCACCTTGAGAGACCTCACCAGTTGGGCCTCCTGGGGTCTTGCCTGCACATCTGAGAGCTCTCCTGGGGCACCCCTCTGCAAGTGCTGAAGGGTCAGCTCCTCCTTTGTGTTGGGCACAGGAGGCCCAGTGGCCAGGACGGTAGGTTCAGGGGTGTGGGGGATGTGCCTGGCTACCAGCTTATTGTATGCAGCAGCTTCCTCCTCCTGGCCTGTTCTTGCCCACAGTGGCCCTGGGCTCCCACTGTGTTCTGTGGAAGCCTGGGGCTCAATGACAACCAGAGATACACGAGTCTCAGAGGTTCCCAGGAAGTTCTTGGCCTGGCAGATGTAGTCTCCGGAATCCAGGTGGGATACGGTAGGCAGGCCCAGCAGCATCCAGCTTGTGCCATCACTGGAGACTTCCTGGTGCACTGGAGAGAAAGAGGTGCATTTGAGAGAAAGAATGGGCCCATCTGCTTCATTCTCTCTCCCAGGGATAAGTCCACAACTCCCAGGCTGTGTACGATACCCTGTTATCTAAGGAAACAATAGGAGTCATTCAACTTTTCTTAGGCTAGTCAAGGAGATGGAAAAATCACCTGTGATTAAATTTGGGGAGCAGGGGCTGAGGCAGAGTCTAGGCATTTCAAATGTGCAAACTATGTTCTCCAAGGCCCTGGAGTTCTGCAGAACTGACCCCGCAGGGGCGGAGGGCAGATGTTTTGATGGTAAAGTGAGATGGTGTACCTGCAAGTTCTCTGCCCATCCCTGGCAACGCCTGGCCCACGCCACTTCAGTGAGAGCACATTCAACTTTCTGTCTTACCCAGTGGAACTTCTGATACAATATGGCTTGTAAATTGATTTCAAACCCACAATCCTAGAGCAATACTCTTGCCCTCACAGTTGAAGTAGACAAAGAGAAAGCTGGGGGTTGGGAGGGAAATAAGGTCTCGATCAGGTGCTAAGAAATTATTTCTCCCCATATTCTTTCTGCATGAAAATGGGTCTGACACTTTCCACTTCCTCATGTGGTGAATCTTCTCTGCTTCACAGCAGAGCACACATGCTGTGGAGTCCATCAGAGCTACAGCCCCAGTTCCTCCCAGCACCAGCCGTTTTATGTAGGCCAAGCATTTAGCCTTTCATAGTCTCAGCTTATTTATATGCAAAGTAAGAAGAATCAGGTTCTTTAACATTCAGTGATATCATGCCTAAAATACAAAAAATGAAGTGTGCAATAGATGCTAACTCATGTCATAAATTACTCCTGTGGATATTGACAATATTTACAAAACTTACTTTCTGTATTACACTAAAAGAGTGTCTTCCACCAAAAGGCCAAACTTTCATTCCCCTCAGGGTGGGTCCCAAGTCTGATAGAGTGCCTGGCACGGTGTGAGAGGACAGATTGAGAGCCATGGTCAGCACTGAAGTTACTGTTCCGTGTACTACCACTAGGTGGAGCCCGTGCTCACTTTGGAAGCAAAAGGCTTGGCTTACACTGTTAACTCTTACCTGTTTACAAACTTGCCATCTCACTTGGCATGCTACCACCCACCTTGTTTCAGCACAGCAGACTCTGTGGTTCACATACCTGTGCCATTCAGTGGGTGCCCATTAGCCCTTCTCCAGGTCATCTGAGGTCCGGGGACCCCAGTGGCCCCACAACGTAGCAATACTGTGCTGCCTACAGGGTTCCTGATGCTGGCCACCCCTGGACGGAGCTCTGGACTCTGGCATTTCCTCAGTTCCAGCTGGCTGAAGGCTACTCCAGCTAGGCTGCGCGGGCTGGCACACTTTTGTCTGTCCCCTATGAAGGCCAGATTTGGGGCCCAACCTTCCAGGAAATGGACCAAGTCATAGAGTCGGCAGTCACACAACCAAGGGTTATCCTGAAGTCCTGCAGGGACAAGAAGGAGGCAAGAGGTGAGCCGTAGATATTCAGCTGTTTAGTCCCCATGCCCAGCCCCCCTGTCCCCAGGTGAAGGCAGGACCTGGGCTCAGAGTCAGCAGCTCCTTGTCCTGTTAGCTTGCAAACATAAGGCTAGTTCTTCATCTCAGGTGGTATTGTTCCTTCCATTTCAGCATTGTACAAGTATAAAGATAAATCATAATAAGCACTGGGCAGGCCATAGAGCATGCCCTCCAAATTGGCAATTACTCCTGCCACTCTTGAACTGATCCATTGAGGCTACTGGCCAGACAGTGAGTTTTCTGCAGTAACTACAATATGCCAAAACCCAATTTTACAAGTGCTTCAAGACCCCCACTTTTGACCCCTTTCTCCCAACATTAGTGGCATTTTCAGAATCACCCCAGCTAGGAGCATAGCCATTCTGAGTCATAATGTCTTCGACACAGATTTAAAAGAGGATAAAAAGGAGTGAGGAGACCAGAAAATCAACTCTTATGTCATATTCCCAGTCTACCTCTTCTTTTTAAGAGTGAACATATTTACAGAGCTGAAAGCAGATTGCTGTACCTATGCTGTCAAAGAACAGTAAACAGTTAAAAGGAAACAGGTGTCTTCAATGCTAAGGCACAATTTCTGTTAATATGTTTGCATTCCTGAAATACAAAATGAATGCACTTAATGCAGTGTCTTTTTCATCCCCAAAAGACTGTTATTAAATTTGATATGTCTTATATTCTAATGATTGGTCATCAATGACATATAATTACCTAAGTTTATGTAAGGAATATCAAGTATCAAAGAGAGTGAATTCAGATCTGCCTGCATAACCCTGACCTTCAAATCTCTGAACTCTAGCCTTTAAGAAGATGGCAGTTCCTTCTGTCCCCATCCTACTACCCCATGCTTGATGGTGACTGTCCTCTATCACTGTTTAAATGCACTGAATGATACATCTGCACTCTAAGATTCATCACTGCCCAGACCTGGCTTTCACCCATTACAATAGAATCCCCAAATAATTAATTCAAAGGGCAAAGTTAAAAGACAGTGTAGCTTTCACTCATCAGATTGGCAAAAGCTAAGCATTGTGACAATTTTAATTTCTCACTTCATGAAAAATTAGACTTTCAGCATTTTTGTCCACTGCTATTTCCCTGGGACCTAGAACTGTGCTCACACATTGGTAGACATTCAAGCTTGCTGAAAGAATAATGCATGGGAAGCCTCCCACACCACTGGCAGGGATGGGGGTGGGGTGTGAATTGATCCTGCCACTTAGAGACTATCCCACTGATACTAAAATGTCTACTATGCACGCTCCATGACCTAGCAATTCCACTTCTCAGTTCCCATCTTAGGGAAACATTTGTCTATGTGCACAAGGATGAGCTGCCAAGAATGTTCTCTGTGACATCAATAGGTCCTAACAAAATAATGGAAACAATCTAAAGATCCACTGAACAGGAATGACTACATAAATTACAGTGTAACTATATTGCAGGAAAAGGAGCAATAGCTTAAAAACATGAAGTTAATGTATTTGTCATACCTTACAAAGCTCTCCAAGACATATTGCTGGGTGAACAGATGTACTGGTTGGTACAATCACAATGATGAAAGTCTATGTAAAACAGAGAGCTAAAATTTCAGTGTACAAGGAGGTATATATATCTATTTATATGTGAATGTGAATATTGTAAAAGATAGGGAACATCCAAATAAACATAACATTGGCTATCTTTAGGAGAGGAAGAAAGAACAGGAAATAACATAAGAGTCTTTAGCCTTTTCTGTAACATCTTAAAAGTTCACATATATTCATGTGTGAGTTGTGTGATTACATTTTAAATTAATTTTCCAGAATGAGTTAACCCCTGCCTGTCACTCTCCAAGCCAGGCAGGTCTTGGGCAGGAAAGGAGAAATGGCTCACCTGCTAAGCCACTGGCTTATTAGAAACAGTAACAAATCAAAGGAAGACTAGCTGGTACAACCCTCTCAGCTCTGCTTTGAGAAACTGAGTCTCAGGAAGCTGCTCCCTGGCTGTGTGAACTGGACGAGCTCCTGAACCTCATTTTCCTTACTTGTGACACTGGTCAACACTGCTTGCCCTGGCTGGCTGACATAGTTGTTGGACTATTTAGAAAATGTAATTGAAAGTCCTTTTATATAGAGAGAATGACATTCAGTGAAACTTGATTTTCGAATAAACAAAATATTTTCATGTAAATACTATCCTAAACCCTTTCTCAGGTAAGAAAATCTGTAGGGTGAATGAGGTTGGGATGGGATTGCTGTTTCCCATCCCAGGAAATAAGGTTTCCAAATATAGTATTTCCTCCAAGGGAGACTCTCCCAGGCCTCAGGGCAAAAGCTGCCCCAAACTGCTCTGAGATAGCTCCACCCCCAGTGCTGTCCCCCATATGTCAAGGCAAGCCAGGAACGTCCTGCCAGGAGGCCTCTCTTCTGATGCTACCCAGTCACCCCTTATCCCTGAACTCCACTGAGGTTCCCAATCCCTCATGGGACAGGAGAGCACCAGTCAGTAAGAAAGGAGTCTTAAGGGAAACCCACTATTACTAACCCCCAGGGTATGTTTGTTCATCTGTAAAACAAAGGATGTTACTCCCCTCCCCCATTGCCCACCCCACCTCATGCAATAAAGATAAAGTCCTATGAGGACAAGAAGGAGTTTAGGGAACCTTCAGTGCCTCATGAATGCAGATGGCCAGAAAGGACTGGCCAACTAGCAAAATGCAGGGTCCATCTTCCGTCTGAGTATGTGTACCCAGTGCTTGGAAGAGATTCTCAAGATGGAGAGTCTCTGCTGAAGACTTGAAAGTCGTGTTCTCTGGAAGTAAAAATGGGAGATGATGATTTGCAAAGCACATGTGATGAGAACCTGGAGAACAGAGAAGGGGGGGAGGGGCTCTGGAGCTGAAAGAGTTTGTAGATCTCCAGGTTGGGGCCATCCGCAGAAAAGGCATGTGACTTTGGTCAAGGCTGCTCTTCAGCTGAGGCTGTCTGATGGAGCCGACTGCTAAAGGGTGCTGCGGAACACTCCAGAGGCTGGGCAGCGAGTCCCACCTTGGCTGGGATCTGGGTGGCACATCACTGTACCCAATATGTATGGGTGAAGCACTCCTTTTTACCCACAATGCCAAAGGGTAGATATTATTATCATCCTTTCTTTACAAAAGGAAACTCAGGCACAGAAAAGCTAAGTGACTTGCCCAAGGACATTTGTCGATTAAGAAGTAGAATTAGAATAGGAACAGCAGCAGTTTGATTTGGAGTTTGAGCTCCTCAACCTGCCATTGTGTACCTCTCACTCAATCTTCCCACACCCTAGAAGACAAGTATGTTTCTATTTTCCAGTCACAGAATCCAAATTCAGAGAGGCTTGGTAACTTGTCTAAAACCCCAGTGCTCACCAAAGTAGATTTCAATTGGAGAATGCTGTCTCTTACCTAGGACCAGTCTGGCTTGGCGTCCAGGAGGGAAGAGCCCGGTCTGCAGGTGAGTCCAAGTAGCAAGCAGCTCCCGCGGGAGCCTCAGCAGCTGGTTGCTGGAGAGGTCGAGGAAGGTGAGGTTCCCCAGGAAGCCCGCGGCCTCCGGAGGCACAGCAGAAAGGCGGTTAGCCTGCAGGTCCAGAAGCCGCAGCTGGGGGGCGTCCTTGAGCGCGGCCCAAGGGAAGGTGGTCAGGCGGTTCCCAGGCAGCCGCAGCTCGCGCAGACGGCCCAGGCCTCGCAGCATGAGGGCGCTGAGCTCGCTGAGGACGTTGTAGGACAGCCATAGCTGCTCCAGGCGGCCCAGTGGCCTGAAGGCCTCTCCAGGCACCCTGCGGATGGCCGTCCGCTCCAAGCGCAGTCTGCAGGTGTCCAGCGGGACAGAAGCTGGGGGCAGGGTCATGTCAGGGTCGTTACACACCACAGTCCTAGTCACAGAAGTGGAGGCCATTTGAGCGAGGGTCCTGTCAGACACGAGAATCCCCCTCCCTCACTTGCCTTCAAGAGGCTTCAGTCTGCGAATCAACACAGACCACCAAAGCCAGGCTTCAGGCAGTGGTAAGCCCCGAGTGGCAGAAAGAAACGTTTTCTTTTGGGAAGATTCTTTCTTTCACAGCCCTTCATGGGAGCCCAAGAAGGCCCTTTGGTCTGGGTGACTGGCCTGAAAGACGTCAATTATTGTGTCCACTAACAAATCCCTATAACCCACACCACCTGCAGTGCACTAAAGATGAGTAATATTCATAAATCCTGAGGTCATTTTCTGCATTATCACGTGTATATGCATTAAGACATTCCTTTGTTAGATCTCTGCTTTTGTAACCATTTTTTCTGTGTTTATTTCTTGGGGGTTGGGGGAGGATTATATATTAAGGGCACTGGAAATACAAGCACCTCGACCTCTCCGGACTGAGGGCCCATGAGATGGTCAAGGTGTTTAAGATCAGGAACTTTGCAGGTCTGCAGCTGGATTCACACCCAGGCTTGCTGGTATTGTCTCTGCGTCTGTTCCCTAACCTCTCAGTTCTCCCATAATCAGACTGGTGGTTTCGAGGTTTCGATGAGGTAATGAGCATATCAGCTCTGTGAACCTGTCACCTGTAGGGGCCCAATGCTATTGACCACGGTCATGAATTTCTGCAACCCAAGAGAACAAGCCAGTCCTACCAGCTTCTTCCAGTGTGCCTTCTGCCCAAACAGTGACTTCTTAAACCTTCTCCTATTAAGTTAGCACTGACGCAGAAGCTAGACAGCAGGAAGCATTCCCTACCCTCAAGGAACCCACAGCTCAGCGCTGTGTTTATCAGTGAGATAAACACCTCTTTACAGTCACATCAGGCAAAAAGAAAATGATCCTTAAGAAGTGCAAGTTATAATCCCGCTAAGGAAAAAAGAACAACTAGGACAATGATATTTTCAATAATTCTACAGGTTTGGGTATTGCAAAGAGGACGTGGGTGGGAGTTGATGGCAAAACAGATCCTGGATGAAGGAGAAAATGGTCAAGGGAGAAATCAAAGAAGCCAAGAAGAGCACATTACAGTCAACAGCATGATGCCTGGTGAGCAAACTAGGGACACCATTTTCCAGATGTGCAGTTCCCCCACCTCAGTAACCCCAATATCCTCAGGTACACATGCCCTGTTCATGACACAGGCACATGGAGCGGGAGCAGACCACTCGGGCTGCTCAGACATAAGGACTGCACCCTCTTCAAGCTCCTGCTTAGAGATGGGGGCAAGGAAGTGGCTGCGGAGGGGGCTGACACATGGAAGGAGCCTCAGTCTGTCTGCAGTCTGTGCCATGGCCACTGGGGACTAAAGGGTCACCTTCAGCCTTTCCTGGCCTCATTTTCCTCATAGGCCACGTCAGTTTTGGGACAGTCAGCAGGTAGAACAGATGTGAGAGCGCTGGCTTCAGAGAAGGAATGCTCCTCACTGACATCAGAAACCACAGAACCCTTTGGAATACGTCGCTCTTAAGGTTAACTGCTGCCTAGAGCCTTCCCCGGTCCCTGCCCTGAGCATTATAGAGAGAGAGCTCTGAAAATGAAACTGAAGCTCTGATTTCCAGGACCAGGTCTGCCAACGATGCTGTATGACCTCGAGCCTGTGCCCTCTGAGGATGGCAAGGAAGGCTTTTTTGTTTCTCTGGTCCTTAGTCCTGGCCTGTTTCCAGGCCTGCCTGGGGCTCAGCCCTGCTCTCTAGAGGGAGAGGATACTTACCTCTGATGATATATATGAGTTGGATCATCAGTGTCTTGGGCCAAAAACAGAGCTCTTCCTGTTCTTCAGATCATACAGGGCATCTCTATTCTCTTCCTGCCCTCACACCCAATCAGCCTGACACTCATTACCAAGATCATTGGAAGGGTCACACTGGTCGTGGTCAGAAATTATCAGTGGCGCCCTAGCTCCCATCTAAGATGAGGGGGAAAGGAAGGATGGAATTACAGGAGGTTGGAAAGATAACAGGAAGGGCCCTGAGCCAGAGGATGGGAATCCTCTGCAGGGTGGGAAGCACGAAATCCTTGAGCAGGATGGGAAATACAGTGGTCATGACTGGATAAGCTGAAGAGGTTGGAGAGAAGACAGTTTAGGAGAGGAGAATGAACTATGTGGAGGAGCAAGTGTCCGCCCACCACATCGGCCCTGACAAGGTCCCCTGGAAGGGAAAGAGGGCAGGATGCAGGAGTTCTCAGTGCTCAGCCAGAAGTGGGGCAGTCAAAGAAGAGGCTGCGCATGAAGGGATGCTTGCTTGCAGTGGATGGGCCTTTTGGTGAGCCCAAGCAGAGCAGGGAGGCTAAGGATCCGGGGGCCTGGGCCAGGAGGGAGAGTCTGTGAATGCAGGTGGCCCTATCATGGGTGGGGTGGTAGGAATACCTGGCATGTGACTGATATCCTCAGGAGATAAAATAAGTGAAAAGAAGAAGCCTGGGAAATGATGGAGTGGAAGATACAGACAGGATGTTAGAATGACAGGAAGGAAGGAGAGGAAAAGAAAGAATGCTTAAAGAAGGACCCTTTCCGAATAAGAACAATAATAATAATAACAATAACAGCAATAAAGACACAGAAACCAAAAATGAGGAGACAAGGACAGACTGGGGACACCTGGTGGGGAGGGG
>JAGFMF010011554.1:640139-725725 GCA_019455555.1 Galemys pyrenaicus
GAGATGGTGATGGGGAATACATGGGGATTACAATTAATGGCAAGTATATGTAAATTTTAAAATATTTTAATAAAAAAAATAAAAGATTAAAAAAAATAATAAAATGTTATAGATTAAGACTAAAAAAAAAAAAGAAGGACCCTTTCCACTAGGACTTGGAGGAGGGCTCAGGAAGGATTTCCTGGAATTAGCACACTCATGCCCCCCTCACCTCCATGTGTAAAGCTACCTGGTGCCTCCCACAACCTGCTTGCTGCAAGATAGTGAAGTAGAGACCATCTCCACAAAATCCCTGGACTTAAACCTGCTTCCAATCCCTCCCAAACCAGCCTAGCCCATGAAGCCATGGAAGCTGGCTACCCTCCCACACACCTGCTGCCTTACCTGGTCTTGCTGCCATCACCCAGGACATGAAGGCTACAGCTGCACTGAGAGGGGCAGGAGCCCTGGACCTCGGGGGACACCCCGAGACTCAGGAGCCAGAGCATGCCTACTACTGCTCTCATGGCTCTCAGCTCCTCTGTGGCCCAGACAAGGCCTTTCCCTGGACTCCTCTGCCAGCCCAGCAAACCCAGCATTTGCCCTCTGGCTCACACTGTTCCTCCACCCCTCTCCCCACTATCTGCCTGAGGCCAGGGGATAAACACTAACAGGCTGGGGATTAGGGAGGGGAGCCCAGGTCACAGCACTCAGCAGCTTATTGCTTTCTGCAACTACCAGTCCTGAGATAGGGGTTTTCATCTTGTCACAATAGCCCAGTCCCAGACAGCTCAGAGCATGGCAAAGCAGAGCAGCTGGGCAACCCCCAGGGGCAAGTAGCTACTGCACCAGTCAGTTGAACTGTCCACCTGTAAATCCACCCAATGCCAACCAAACTGTGGTCTGCACAGACCCCATCAGAGTGTCAGGGTCCAGAGCCCTCGGCGCTGGAGAAACGGAACTTTAGTAAAGGCCACTGGAAATTGTCTCCACAGATACTAGCCCTGTGAAAAAGCAATGAGATGAAATCTGAAGGCATCAACAGGACTTCATGCTCTCAAAAGAGTAGTAAGAACCCAGTTCTCAGGCACTTACAAATACCTGCCCATAGAGGAGTGGAGCATTTCAGTTATTTGGGGGAGACCTCAGAGGTGTCCCCTATAGGCTCATGAGTTCTCCCATTCTGCCAGGCAAACAGCAGTCTCCCCTGAAAGCCCGTGGGCACCAGTTTCAGAACACTGCCGTCTGAGCAAGCTCTTCCATGCATGACCAACACTGCCAAAGGCTTGAGGTGTCACTTCTAAAGGTGAGGGCAGGGCCTCCCTGGTGGCGCAGTGGGTTAAGCACGCACTATGAAGCAAAATACAGTCACTGCAGCACGAGTTCAATCCCTGCCACTGGCCAGGGAGGGGACCCACATGGCGCAGCAGACCTCTCCAGCTGTGCCCACTGCTCCCCTCAGCAGTGTACTTCAGTTTATCTGCCTGTTCTGCTCCCCGTTCTCTGTGGTGGATCCTCTCACCACCCCACACCTCTGCCCCAGTGCTTGTATGCATAAATAAATAAATCTTTAAAAAAAAATAAAGGTGAGGGTAGGGTACTCTCTCCCTAAGGTACTGTTCTTGGAGGAGGGTCCCAGAACAAGACCCCAGAGTCTTCAGAGAAGGGATTTTCCATTTTTACCCACTGCCCCTACCCTCTATAGGGGTCCCACTGTAGACAAAGCCTTTTACTCATTCATTCTTCATCTTTGACCCCACAGCTTCACCCTTTGGTCCAGCATGCTTTCCTTACCTGGTTTCTTCAGTTTTTCCAGAACTGTCCTCAGTTTCTTGTGCCTATAAACCTAGGCAGCCCTAGACCAGTGAACTGTGACCAACACAGAGACCTGGCACCCCAGTGCACATGTCAAATACCTTGCTCTGTGCCAGCCCTGGTCTGACAATGCTGCTTCCAGGAAATGTTAGTTCCCATCCCTTTCTCTCTTCCAATCCAGCCCATATAATTTCCTCAGTGCTTCCTACTTGCACCTCCTTCCCAAACCAATAGGTCAGCCCTGCCCATTTCCTTATCTCTACCTTTCCCTTCTGTTGGAGATGCTGCCGCTCTCGCTTTTGCCTAGCTGGTCTCTAGACTCCATTTCCGCCCCTGGCCTTGTTCTTCAGCCTTGACATCTTTTTCAATCTTGCATGTATGGAAAAAAAAAGAAAACCTGATGTATATATTATCAGTAATACAAGATAGACATTGGGTTAGGGAAGGGAAGATACTAAGGTAACTAGTTTATCCAGGAAGACTTCCAGGAGAATGGAAGTTCAGCCCACAGGCTGGTTAGGCTGGGAAAAATGGGGACACAAAAGGAGAGGCGTGGAAAATGGATATTTATGCAACAGAACTCATTGTTTGACCAGGCCTAGGAGACAGGTGACCAGATTTTTGTTCCAGCTCCATCCATGAATCACTACGTGACCTCAGGTCAAGTCTTAACTGTTTTGAGCTTTAGTTTCCTGTGAAATTGGAAGGATGATGGTATCTCATTCATGGACTTATAGGAACAGCATCATTTAGCACAGTGTTTGTTTCTCAGCAACATTCAATAAACATCAGCTATACTGCTAATTTCACAGACTCTGGTCTTTGGCTTTTTTTATCTGAAAAATTAGTTAATTTGCTTTAGAGTAGTTTTTCTGATACAGATTTTATCATGAGCCAGTGCAAACTTGTACCAACACCTTGTTTGTAGAAGCCCAAGCTTCTAGTGGGTTGTACCCACTTCCAAGAATACAGCAAGCAGCACCTTTGTGCCAAGTCAGTGCCTTGGGAGATTATCATGATTTATGTGTAGTTTAAGTGTGCAGTGGGAGACAGAAAGGAAGTACAGCCCCAAAGGTTATATTCATGATGGATTCTTCTCACCAAGATATATATAGGCCACAGGGAAAGATGCTGATGTTGCTAAGGAAGAAATGGAGAAGACCCTCGGGGTCCCGCTCCGAGTCATTAACTAGCTACTAACATAGCTAGTTAATGACAGATTTGGAATCAAAGCCTGTCTCTTCTCCCACTCTTTCTATAATAGCAGATGACTTCCCAACCATCGTCCTTTCCCCATTGCTTGTGAACACACACATGTGAGGTCATGAACACATACATGCACACATACACACTTAAGCATTCAGTTTGGTAAGGAAGGGCCTGACTCCTAAAAAATTATCAGCGACAGCTGCCATTCAAATTCCTCCTTTTGCCCACCCCCCCACTTGGTTATGCAACTCTTTTATAATTCAGCTTTTAGTCACACACCATTCTGATTCTAGATCCTTAATCCTGCTCAGCGCAGATAAAAATGAATGAGACAGGGCTCCATTCTGGCCTCACAAAGACTGCTCTGTCCAAATGGTGAATGGGCTCCTTTTGCTTGGGCCAAGAGGATGATTGGGGGGCTGGGAGTAGCAAGAAGGTCTAGCTTAATCACCTGCATGTGCCAGCATGTGGGATGGCCCTTTAAAAGGGAAGAGCCTGATTTGGGGCAGCCAGAGAAGAGCTGGGCCGGCAGGGAAAACAGCCAAGGATGGCAGAGTCTGGGGCCCTGCCCACTGGCTTCAGGGAGGTGGAGGTGCTGGCAGTGGGGACAGTGCTGCTGGTGGAAGGTGAGCCAGACCTGGGGTGAGCGGCGACCTAGGGGCTCCCAGAACCCAGTCCAAAGCTATGACCTTCAAGGAGAGATCATCAGACCCTATGCCTGTGCCTGATCCATGGGCTCTTCTGATGGCTTCCTCTGTGGGATACAACCTGAGAGCTGGAAACCCTGAGATAGAGGCCAGGCAAGGCGCAGGGAGGGAGGGACTTTGAAAGGGGGACATGACCGGGTACAGGGCTTCAGGTCTTTTGTGTCCCTTCAACCTGGAGGAAGCTTAATCTAGTCCCTGGACTTTATCTCTCTGCCTAGTGGTGTCCCGGGCAGCTCCCAGTCCTAATTTGGCTCCTGTTCTCTAACACACTCCCTGATGTTACCTTTAGAGAAAGCACTGGAGAATGCTTTCTCCATGTTGCCCATGGAGAATCCCGCTCCACCACTCACTAGCTCACACAGCATAAACTGGTCAGCATCCCTGAACCTGTTTCCCTTCCCAATGGGAAGGACAATCCAAGTGAAGATTGAGCTGATCTGAAACAAGTGCTTAGCACCCCACCTGGCACATGCCCAGCAGCTGATCATGATGATGGTTGTTCAAGCAAAGACTATGCGATGTTTTACTACTTTTCTTCCTTGTCTTTCTATTAGATTATGAGTTGATAGAGGGCGGGTGTGCATCTCCTGGCTCTTGGGATGGAGAACCAGCCAGCCCCCTTCACCAGCGTTCGATGAGCTGCACTAACTGTTTCTGAGCCTGAAGGGGGCAGTTACTGAGGATCCATCCAGCTCCGGGTTTTGACCCCGGGTGGGCCTCTTCAGCCCTGATGTCAGCTCCTACCCTTCCTTTCAGCTCTTTCCGGGCTCAGCCTCAACAGCCTGACCATCCTCTCCTTCTGCAAGGCCCCAGAGCGGCAGACACCCAGTTGCCTGCTGGTGCTGAGCTTGGCGCTGGCTGACAGTGGTATCAGCTTGAATGCCCTCGTCGCAGCCACATCCAGCCTCTTCCGGTACCAGCCACCTCCCCAGTCCCTGGGTTCTGGAACCCTCCCTGGAGCCTGACTTCTGGGCACCAGGCATCCAAGCCAGAGAAGCATCCTTCCCATTTACAGGAAGCCAGGATACAGAGGTAGGCAGGCAGAACTAGGCTAACTCTGAATTCTAGACTATCCCTGAGGAACCACAGCTTCTTTCTGGAAACAGAAGTTAATCAGACCTAAGCAACAGAGCTGGGTGGTGGTGGGGATTAAGAGCATAGACTTGTAACAGCCCCTTAGGTTTGAATTCTGGCTCTATTCTTTCTGTCTTTTGACTTCTCGCACAAACTGGATTTCATTACCTAATTCACCTGGCAGTTGGAAGTGTAGGCTTGTTATCACTTGTAATAACTTGAAGTAATGCTTCACACCTAGGAAGCCCTAAGTAAGTGTTTGTGAGAGCAAACAGGATTTGACAAGGGTCTAAGACCTGTGCAAACCAGGGCCTCCCAGGGTGGCCTCAGGTGTTTATTCAGGTTCGTTTCCTACGTGAACTAAACTTGCCTCTTCTGGTTTGTGGCACGACAGAGACCTGGGTGTGTATGCTCAGGGTCCACTCCTCTGTGGGGTCTGAATCAGTGAGGCTTCCTTGCCCTGATGTCCTCCCCTCCTCAGCTTGGGGAAGGAGGAGCAATGGAAGCAGCCACCTCTGAGGAGCCGATGGGAATTGAGAGAGGCAAGGCCTGGGCCTCACCTTCTGACTTGTCTTCAACTGCCGTGTGGCCTTGTCTCAGTACCTTTCCTCTCTGGGCGTCATGTCCCCATCTGCGGAATGAGAGCAGGAGCTATTCTTCAGCCAGCTCCATTTCCCGCATGGAGAGGCTTTGTCCAGCCACCAAGTGGTGAAAGAGCAGAGCCTATAGTTCGCCTGGGACTCCACTCTGTCGGCCCCTGACTCCAGCTCTAAGGCACCCATATGTTTCCTCTTAGGAACAGCAAAGTAAAGTCCCTCTTAGGAGCTGGGCCAACACTCAGGAAGTTGCCCTCTGGGAGGCTGCTGGATTGGCGTGGGAGGAAGACAGGTTCAGAGGGGAAAGGTCACTGGAGCCCAGTGTTCCCCACAGGCGCTGGCCCTACGGCTCAGAGGGCTGCCAGGCCCATGGCTTCCAGGGCTTTCTTACGGCACTGGCCAGCATCTGCAGCAGCGCAGCCATCGCCTGGGGGCGCTATCACCACTACTGCACACGTGAGTCTCGTCTTTGGGCTCTTGAGTGGAGGGACATCCACACAGCAAGGGTGATGGGGCTGGGGTCTGTTTGGTGTTTTCCAGTCCAGGAGAGTGGGAGTAGGGAGAATGTGCGCGGATGTGGAGTGTGGGACGTCAGGAAAGGAGGGAGGGTGGGAGAATTTGCAAAGGAGGTGTTGAGTTAGATGCTGGGAAGGCTGTTTGTACCCTCACTGCAGCCTCTGGCAAGTCAGAGGTCCTCCGTGAACTTAATCTCCTCCTCTGTGAGATGATGTCTGTGACTAACCCCACAGGTTTATTTTGAAAATCAAATGAGATCATGAATAGAGAAAAAAAAACCATTGCAGAAAGCACTGTTGGGAGGTAGAGCGGCTGTGTGTGTGTGTGTAACTGGGAGTGTGGCCCACACCTCACTCTTCTCTGGGGTCTCTGCCATGCCAGAGCTTCACAAAGATTCATCTAGCTCTAGACTCCCAAGCTGCATTGTCAAATACAACCTTCATAACTGTCCATATCAGTGCAGCACCGGCTGTTAATTACTTGAGATTTCCCTTTAAAAGTGACTCAGTTTTAAACACTTAAGTGCTGTCTCTAGCTTCATTCTAAACAATATCTGTGAAATTACACCTTTCATGTTCTTAAAATTTTAACACACGTTAAAATTTTAAAAACGGGATAGATAGAATGCCAGTCAGCATCCAGTTATGTAAACATACTCTGGGAGCCGTGCTTCACTTAACCCTCACAGCAACTCCAGCTTGCAGACTGGGAAACAGAGGTTCAGAGAAGTATAGTAGCTTGACCAGAGCCACACAGCTAACAGGACAACTAATATTGGGCATGGGAGGCCTCCCTTGTGGCACAAGGAGTTAAGCACTGCATTGTGGGGCTTCCACAGTCACTGCAGCGAGAGTTCAATCTCCAGCCAGGGAGGGGACCCACATGACGCAGCAGACCTCTCCTGTCTCACCACTGCTCCCCTCAGCAGTGTATTTTAGTCGATCTGCGTGTTCTGTTCCCCACTCTGTCTCTGGTGAATCCTCTCACCACCCCCCACACTGCCGGCCTGCACCCCAGCTCTTATATGCATACATAAGATTAAAAAAAAAAAGATTGGGCATGGCCTAGATGTGTCCAGAGGCAGTCGCTCCGTTGTTTCCTTGGCCCCAAGTCCTGAGCTGAGGACTTCCCTGGTATGGAGGCTACTGTGGGTTTCATGAGCCTGTTCCGAAACTCTAGCCACGGCCCTTTTAGCATATGCAGATCCACCCTTGTCTCAGACACACAGCCGCCTCCCCTTGGCCTCTTTCCAGGTCAAAAAAATTGCCTTTGTTCTTATAATTTCTGGTAGTAAGTCAGCCCTTCCTCTTCACCTGGTGTGGAGTTCCTCTCCAACCTCTCCCATCCCAGCCTGCCCATACCTTCTCAAGAGCAAAAGCTTCTCTACGTCAATCAATACAGAGTTAATCCCTGTCTCAGGGGCCCCTGAATCCAAGCTCTCCCTGTGCTGGGTAGTATGAAGACACTATGAAGCTCACTATGAAGACAGGGAGGGGAGAGATGGAGGTTGAGCTCATCTAATCCATTGATGGGGATCTTGGTGTGTCACCTTGGTTGTTTCCAAACTTGAAGAGGCTTGTGGATCAAGGGAATTAATTATTGTGCCCATTGTGTGAGACAGGCATGTCTTAGTCTACTCAGGAAGCCATAATAAAATACCATAGATAGTATTTATATAATAGACTTAAATAATAGAACATCATTTCTCACAGTTCTGGAGGTTGGAAGTCAAGACCAGGGTGCCAGTATGATTGAGTTCTGGTGCATGTTCCTTCCTGTCTTGCAGATAGCCTGCTGTGTCCTCACATGGAAGTGAAACAAAACTGACCTCTTCATCCTCTTATAAGGGGACCAATGCCCTCATGGAGGACCCCACCCTCACGACCTAGTTACCTCCCAAATGCTCAACCTCCAAATACCATAACATGGAGAACAGAGCTTCAACATATGAACTGAGGGGAGATTGGGGGGGGTAGAGGTATTAACATTCAATCCATAGCAGGAGAATACATGTGAGAAAACGGTCTGGGGCTGTATCAATGGAAGTAAATTGTTGGGGTTAAGGGAGGGGATTTGTAGACCTGCTCATTTCTGCAGATCAAATCCCACCTGGAATCCTGCCTTCTGCTCTGAGGTCATCTCTCCAAAGGGACATGACATAAACAGAGGAAGCATCTGGGAAAGGCATTTTGAAGCTAAGTTCAGGAGGAGTAATTGATGGGAATGATTGGATGAGGTTGCTGGAGAGAGGGACATGGGTGGAGGGGACATGGAGGAGTTTGCACTGGTAGAACAGTTACACCAAAAGATGCTATTGGGCCCCAGCCTCTGCTCTGGCACTGAAGTGGAACCCTGAATCCCGCCTTGAAAGTCCTTAGAGTGTCTCCTAGAAGCAGAAGCAGTAGCCTGCTACTGAGCAAGAGCTGAGGGTGGGGTAAGTCCAGACTTCTGCCTTCCACCCCCATGACCCTCACCAGAAGCCCTGCCCTTGCTTCTTTCCTGACGGCTTTGTGAAGCACACCTGTCTGCCACCCCTATTCTCCGTCCTCTAAATATGGCATGGAGTATTTACTAGGACATCTTCACCACCATTTATCTCTGTTCTTCATAGCCATCCTATGAGGCATGGATTTACATTTCCATTTTGAGGAAGACAAAACTGAGGTTCAGTTTTGAATCACTAAGCTCTGGGACATCAGAACCAGGACTTAGGGACATTCTATAGGGTCATGAAACCCACTCCTTTTCATTTTGGCTGCCAGTCTCCTCCTCATAACCATCCTTCTCCTCTCCCCACTGCAGGCAGTCGACTGGCATGGAACATGGCTGTGTTCTTAGTGCTCTTCGTGTGGCTGTCTTCCGCCTTCTGGGCAGCACTGCCCCTCCTGGGCTGGGGCCACTATGACTATGAACCACTGGGGACATGCTGTACCCTGGACTATGCCAAAGGGGACAGGTGAGGCAGGAGGAGCAACTTCCAGGCCCCTCCCAGGAGAATCTGGGCTTTGAACCCATTTGACAACAGTGTCACCACTGAAAATCCAGATGGGGAAATGTCAACATTTCCTGGGTAATCCAAACTTATAGTGATGATACTCACAAGCCGATAGTGGAACAAAGGAAAGCCCATTCTGAAGACTGGCCAAGTAATGGGAATGTTGTGCAAATGGAAGCACATATTTGGAACCAAGAAAGAGCACTGGATAGTGAGTTATTGGCCCAAGTCACTGAGCTTTTTGCCATCTTCTGGGCAATCTTCAGCCCATGATGCTTTTCTCATCTTCAGCACACCGGCTGCCCCAGCTCTAACATTATCAACTTGGAGAGGAAGCCATGTTCTTGATTCAATAGGTTAAAAGAATATTAAGGTGTTTACATTGGGAGGGACCTCCTGGGACCTCCTGGGCATGGAGTTCAGGTCTCTGAATTCCCAAAGCAAGTGCTATGAGTCAGTCTGGGGATCAAATGTGTGATGGCCCCACCAACAAGAGTCACAGGTCTAGGACTGCCCCATCCATGGGGCTCTGGGGAGACCAGAGCTAGAGAGATACTGTAGGGACTGCTTTGGAAAAAGGTCACATGGGCTCCAACCCCCTCTTCCATACACTGGGGCCACATTGCACTTGTTTGTTTTATGTGTTTACTCACACTCACAAAGCATCATCCCCTGATGACAGGCTTCCCAAGAGAAATCCACTGGAAAGTCCTGGTCCTGGTCCAAGTATTTCTCTTGGGCACTCAACTGCGGGTGTTTCCTCAGCTGTTGTCCATTCCTTCTATTGGATTTCCTTAATGGACAGCTATGAATGACACAGTTCCTCCTTTATGAAATGGGAATCTCCCTCCCACCTTTCCCTGGTCAGCCCTCCTGCTTCCTCATGACCATTACCTGGGACCAGGCTCTCCTGTGGCCCCTTCAATGATTTCCTCAGTGGCAGTGTCCAGTCTCTTGGTCATCTGGAGACCCCTTCAAAACCCTGTGCCTTGGGTCCACTTTCATCCCATTCATATGATAAACACATCTCCCTCTGAAGCATCCCATTCTCCATACTTGGGAACAGAGAGCAGGGCTGCGCACTTGAACTTCCTCATAGCAAGCAAAAGAGGGACTCTCCCTCTGGTCAGTTTCTTGGCCTGAGGGCAATTCGGCTGGGCCCCAGAAGCCCCCATACCTTGAGCACTAACTAGTCTGACGAGACCAGCCCTCCTAGTACTGTCCAGCACAGAGGCGATGGCCTTTGAAGGGAGGTGATCATCTCAGAGAAACAATGCTCACCTGTCTACCCCTCTGCCTGCAGAAACTTCATCAGCTTTCTCATCACCATGGCTTTTTTCAACTTCATCCTGCCTCTCTTCATCACATTCACATCCTATAAGCTCATGGAGCAGAAACTCAGGAAGACTGGACACCACCAGGTAAGGACCAACTCCTAGAGCAGGAAAGACCTCTCTGCCCCTGTCAGGAGCACCAGGAACACGAATGATGTAACCAACAACAATCAGGGGGTTCAGTGTCTCCAACAATTGGGAGAAAATCTAGCTTTCACGGGACAGGGGGTCTTAGGGTGAAAATTAACACACACCCCCATCAATGTTAGGGGTCACAAAGAGCTGGGAGGAAGGATCAGGGGGCTCAGACTCGCTCAAGTCCCTTAAGCCTGAGAAGCAGGGTGGCCGGCTGGACACCATCTAAGCTGTTACATTTCATTCTTCTCAAGATTTAAGGATTGACACCAAATCACATGCTTTTTAAAGGGTACTTTTAAATTATTTTGAGATGTTTAATTTAATTGCAGGCACAGGCTGTTACCCACAATATAAAATCACACCTGCAAGTACATTTTTCCAAGAGAAACAATCACTTCAAAATAAACCCTCCCGGCCATTTCTGATTTTATGTATTAATATTCCCACACCACAATTTCCTTTTAAGTTTATCACATGGGCAATCTCTAGTAGATGAGCAATCACCAGGACCAAAGTTCTTTTTTTAGAAAACACGAATATTACTGTCTGTGCATTATGTCATTTTATCTTTGTAAGCACTCTCTGAAGAAGGAAGCTTTTATTAGCCCTATGTCAAACTAGAAAACTGAGGCTGAAAGGGGCTTTGTGAACTAACTCTGCAAACACCAGGGAACTAGTAATGAGAAGAATTGGGTCTAACTCAGGTCTGGACCGCGACAACCCAAGTGGTTAATAGTGGGCATTAAAAAGTCATTCTGCTGAGACATTTAATCTGCCACACTATTACATTTTTCCCTGTGAACTAGAAAAGGGCCGTATCAAGTGATTTTAGCTGAAGACTCAGGATCCCCTGAGGTCACAGGAAGGCAAGGCTGTGACAGGGCCAGAATTACATCTCTGGGCTCCGGGCTCCAGGCTGGCCCGCTCACCTCAGCCTCCTGGTTTTCTTAGGCTGCTGGCACTCCAAGTCTCCACGTTTATTGAAGGTTCAATCAGCCAGGACACAAGGCCGTCACAGGGATTTTCTCACTTATTCTGATTGACTTTAAACCATCAAATCTGGTAGCACCAGCAGACACTGCCATGTGCGCCCAGGGACCTCGGCTGCCAGCTGATGGGTTTCTTGAGGTGACAGGGTCTCTCGTCGCTGAGAGACCTCCTCCGAGTTAAAGCAGCTTATGCGCTTAAAAAAAAAAAGAACAACTCAAGAGGAATAACTGTTTCTTAGTCAACGTATTTCGAATTCAAAAACTCAAAATTCCATGAGAAAAAATGTGTCCTCTTTCTACTTGAGTCATCTTCTTTGTTAAAAAGAGACATAAGCCCTGAGAAAAAAGTCTCTGATTTTTCGTAGCGTCAGAATATTACCATCTGTACAAGGGGAGCATGTTCCATCCTCAAATTGAGCATCAGTCGTGCGCCCCCTTGCGGCAGAAGGTGGTAGCACTCGCCGCTTCCCGGTGGTCTCCCAAGGTGGCCGGGAGCCTCTTGGAACCCAGGGCAGGTCGCCCAGTCCGTGACTGCAGCTGCAGATGGCCACAGATTCTGGGACTGAAATGTGAGTGCAGCTCTGTTTGGGGAACCTCAGGCACACAGCCTCACTCACAGAGCCCAGATTCCTTCAGAATGAGCACAGATCAGCTAGGAAGCTTGTTATCCCCCTCAGTCCCTGCCTCTAGGCAAGTCAGGTAATACCAAGCCATTTCACAGACAAGGTGACTGAGCTCAAGTTGGCTTTAATGACAGATTTAAGATCACACAGTTCAAGCAGCAAAGATATTAATTTAGTCCCACGTTCCTTCATGGGCCCAGCACATTCCCACAGCCTGGAAATGTTACCAAGCTTTGCCAAGGGCCAACCTGGTCTCTGGTCACAGGGGGCTGCCAGCTACCTGGAGCAAGCCCACACTGTGTCCTGCAATGATTTTTCTGCAGGTGAGCACCTCTCTGCCCGTCTGGACTTTGGTCCTTGGCTGGGGCCCCTACGCCCTCCTGTATCTCTATGCAGCCGTCACGGATGTGTCCTCTGTCTCCCCCAAGCTGCAGATGGTACTGACACCTCTCTGTCTTGTATGTCTCTGTCTCACCCACCCTCTGGCTTCATGCAACCTTCATGCCAGTCTCATTCTCTTTTGCTGAACCTTCATAAGGCGCTGTGTGTTTGCTTTCCCCCTGGGCTGCTGCATGTCAATGTTGGCCCTCAGGCCAGCCTTGGACGGTCAGCCAGAGAAGGTGCACACACTGGGGCCAGGCTGAGACTGGTACCTGGGGAGGCAGGTGCTTCTCTTCTTCCTTCACCAACTGGTCATGGAAGGTGTAGAGGCTGTAGAACGAAGCTGAGGATACACAATGGGTGACTGGGGAAGGAGAGTGGGTGGCACCAGCTGGGACCAGGGAGAGGAGCTGAGACTCTGAAGCTTCTTTTCGGGACTTCTCTGCCACAACAGGTGCCCGCCCTCATTGCCAAAATGGTGCCCACGATCAACGCCATCAACTACGGTCTGGGCAGTGAGATGGTCCAGGGAATCTGGCCGTGCCTCTCTCCACAGAAAAGCAAGCAGGACAGAGCCCAGTAAGCCTCTCCATGGGGCTGCTCAGACCCAGGACCAACTCTGCTGCCCTGGACTGAGCCTCCCCAGGACTCCAGCTCCCCAGGCACTGAAACCAAACTTTAGACACTCACCCACCATCCTGATGGCCCTTTGAGCATGGGAGACACAGGGAGCTCCTTTTGCAAGAAGTCAGGCAGCATGGAAGGAGTGGCCTTTAGAGCTGGACACGCCTGAGTATGTTCATGGCCCTCTGCACAGAGGTTGAGAAAACTCGGAAAAGTCACTCTCAACTGAGCTTTCTGACAATCCATGCAAGGATATAAATGTGTGGGTCTTATACAAAGTCCTGGAACTGCTCATTAAACAGAGCTGTTGTAAGCTGAGTCTTACATCGAAAGGGGTGCAAGCCCCGGGTTTGCTCATAGAAGCCTGACCCAGGTGGCCTGTGTTCAGATGCCACTCACTAAATCATGACCTGATGCGAGTGACTTCCTCTGCCTTGCACATGCCTCCCAGCTGGAGACATGTGATGATATAATGGAGACTTGTCCGTGTAGGAAGGACTGGAACGTTACCAGTACACCAAGTGCTCATGGAGAGTTAGCCACCAGCCACCAGCCAGTCAGCTGCATGTTGCATAGTTGCCAACATTTGAAAATCAGGATAATTTATTTAAAATTCCAGATGTCTGAAGGTGAGGCCCCGCCAGCCCTGCTCCATGGTGGCTCTGCCCTTTGCCCAGGGCATGCGCTCTCCCTTCACCTGCAGCTTTTGTGTCCCCTGAGGAGGCTGTGGGAATCGGGGTTTGTGACATTAACTCTGGGGTCCCCCTCCCTGATGACTATCTGTACCTCCCACGGGAACCAAGGCAGGCTGGATGTGAGTCCTTGCCTGCTCAACAGATGTTTAATGAACAGCTGCCATGTGCCACTGTGAAGACAGGAGGATGCCGTGCCAAGATGCTCTCCAGTTTCCTGAGAAGCCCAAGGTGCCGTGTCGCTTCATGGCATTTGTGAATAAAGCAGGTGCTACTGACTAAGAGTCAGCAGCAGAGACTGAGGCTGGGCTGTGTCCTAGGGAGGGGAATGGGCCATCAAGACCACTCAGAAGTTCCCTGCAGAATCTGCCTACTGAAAACTGGACGTAAGGCTAATAAATAAAGTAGTAAGTTGTCTCGGAGGCAAAGCAATATGCATTCCCTGGTCACCTCCAGAGATCCCCATTGGGTGATTTTCCTGGGGAAGAGGAGAGATAAGTTGCCTGATTAGCAAAAGAAGAATATAAATTAATTATAACCTAAGCCTAAGTTATATCTACATTCCCTCTTAAAAGTAAAGGGATTTTTCAATTTCTTCCCATAGAGAAGTGAGTTCAACAATAGTAATGAGGTAGATCTCATTTATTTCTCTTTCTTTGCCACAAGATCAATAAGATTTTTGCTGTTTTGTCAGAGACACTCATAGGTCAGTTTGCTCAAATACAAGTTCACTCCCCCTCCTACCAAACTGTCTCCCTCATTGTGTTCCCTGTATCAAAGAATACCACTACTGTCTGTCCTGTTAATTGCACAAGCTAAACAGCGGGGAAAGAAGTAGAAGAAAAGCAAGCATCTATGTAATACGCATTAAGTACTTCCCAGGCAGGTTATGATGGCGCAGTACTCAACTACGGCCACAAGGTGGCAGTGCTCTCTCAGTGATAAGTTCATCCCTGGCCTCCAGTTCCTGGATATGCCTTAAGAATCTGGGAGTTCCTGACAAGGCCATGTGGGTGAATTATTGATTCTCACATGATCTTAGACAAGCTTTCTTTCCTTTCTTGGAACAAAAGACTGATGCCTGTTTTCCACTTCAAATGGTGATGTGATTCTACAGCTCTCCTTGAAGGGAACAGAATTGCATGCCCACTGGCCAGGATACTTCCAGACAACCCCACAGAGCTCTTTTCTTTGCCCACCAAACAGTCGCTGAAAGTCAGACCAGATGCAAATCTCCAAAGTTTTTCTTTGCACAGGATTTGACTATACAATAGGAGCCTAGTTTTTTCTCTAATTGTGAGATATTGGGGCCATCCCTGAATTCTTCTGACTTGGATTGTTCATCAGGAAAGGGGAGTGGACAGTACCTGATGCTTTTTCACTTATGGGTGCACACTGTAAATATTGGGGTGCAGGATAGGAGAGCATTCCAACTGCTGTCCCTGGAGAAGAAACTGAAGTCTCAGCAGATGTGCAGTCCATGGCATTTGGTGATGATATTTCTAAAGGTAACCGGCCCTGAGAAAGCCCTGGGCAAGTCAAGGACATAATCCCTAAATTTTCCCTCCCCACTTGTTGGGGTAACTTGTTGCTCCCCCCCCACACACACTGCTCCTTAGCTTTGACACCACACACCTGTTCTTCTCCCCAACAGGCCAACTGCTCCCTTAACAGCCTCCATTGTCTCTGCCAGGCATCCTCAGCTCAGCTGCCCTTCTCTCTGCAGCTGTGGAGACACATGCGCGTCCTTTGCCCTCCTGGGAGAGGCGGCCAGGCTGCTTGGCGTGCACATGAGTTTGGGTGTTAGAAAGACCTGGGCGTGAATCCAGGACTTGCCACTTACTCAATGAGTAACCACATTTCCTGTCTCTGAGTTTGTCCCATTCCCACCAAAACTTTTTATCAGAGTGGCTTATTTTTTTTGAAGATTTATTTTATTTATTTCTACATACAGAACTGGGGGGTAGGCCGAATGTGCTGGGGGTGAGAGGATTCATTAGACAGAATAGCAACAGAACAGGCAGATCCACTGAAATACTGCTGAGGGGAGCAGCAGTTGAGACAGGAGAGCTCTGCTGTGCCATGTGGTTCATCTCCCTGTCCAGGGATCAAGCTCCTGCTGCAGTGGCTATGGAGAGTTTCATAGTACTGCAATTTAACCCTTTGCTTCCACCAGGGAGGCCCTGCAATTTTTTTTTTCTTAATCAGTTGCTCAAGGAAGGCATGTACAAGTGAGTTATGGTAACTTAGTGACAATTACTTCCAGCATGACTCCTTTAACCCCTATGGCATCCTGGGAAGGGGGGGCATGGGTCTCAAATTTGTCTACACTTTTGAGTCCCCTGGGGCCTGGTGATTCAAAGTGTGGTCCCTGAATGCAGTCTCTAGCCCCATCCCAGCCTGGTGATTCAAAGTGTGGTCCCTGAATGCAGTCTCTAGCCCCATCCCAGCCTTCAGATGCAAATGTGCTTCTTAACACCTCCACCCCTTCCCCAGGTGACGTGTGTGCACCTTAAAACTTGAGATTCACCACAGGGCTTTGCAGACTGTAGAGGTCTGCGTTCCTTCCACAGAGTCTTGGATGTAATTGGCCTGAAGGGCTGGCTGAGCATGGGCATGTTTAAAGCTCCCAGATGATCTAATGTGAAGCAGGATTAAGAACCACTGATTTTGTGGGAGTGTATAGACACTTTCCTTTTATGAAAAGTGGTTTAGCTGAGATTTACTCTGAGTCATCACTGAGATCATTTTTGCTGTTTTGCGAGCATATAAATACACATGTCTATGCATCTATATTTTTCTCTGGAAGTCCACTTATTTCTTACTCAAAGTTGCCTGCACCACATCCCTGGGGTCTAGTGATTCAAAGTGCAGTCCCTGGACCAGAAGCATCAGCCCCTCTTATCTATGTCTTGCTCTGATTTTTTCCTTACTGATTTTCCAAATTCTAAAAATTATAGACAAGGAGCTCCTTGGCTCCAGGCTTCTTGTTTTAGCACTATGGCATCATTCACTGAGTAAGAGTCAAGTCTTGTAAGTAATGCTGAGACCAGGACACAACGAGTTTAAAAGTTCTGCTTAAGGTCCCGCTGTATGTGGGAAGCCTGGCTCTTGACTAGACCAGGGATTTCCAGGTGTACGTGCAGACAGTGCGTGTCCAGGTGGCAGAGAGAAGCTCTCCTCAACCTGCAAGGTGCACTCAAATCCCCTGAACCTTAAGTGCAGACTGATTCAGTTGATCTGGGTGGGACTGAGTCTGCATTTCTAACAAGCCCTGGGGCAGAGCAGATGCTACTGAAGCAGAAGCTGTGGCGTGTTGTGTGTTTGGCCAAAGCAGTGCACAGTGGTCTATGATCCCAGATGCCTCTCCTTGACTCCCTAGCAGCTGCCTGGAGTGCTCACTTGGTCCCTCACCTGCTGGGTGATTCAAAGCGGTGCAGCAGGTGAGACACCGGGCTGTCCAGAACCCCTAACTGCCCTGCCAGGCCTCCGCTCGCCACTGGGCGGCGCCCTGAGAACACCCCTCTAAGCGATTTCAAGTTTCTAAGCAGCTCTTGGGTGTTCATTCAACAAATATTTATTGAACCTAATTATAAATCAAGACAGAGTTTAAACAAGACAGACAAGATCCCCCTGAGGGGCTTACAATTCTAGGGACAATGAACAAGTAAGGGTGTAAACAGATCTTTATAGATTGTGGTAAACCCTCTGGAGGATGGAAACAGGGAAGTGGGCAGGCTTGTCAGGAAAGACACTTCTAGTAGCTGAGATTCAAGAATGAGGACAAGATAATGGGGCTTGCGGGAGGGGAGTAGGGGGAAAGCATGCCAGGCAGAGGAAACAGCAAGTCAGAAAACACTTGACTGAAAAACATAAATTCATGAGACTGGAGCAGAGAGAGTCAAGGAGAAGCACAGAGATGCAGGGGCCATGCCCAGTGGGGCTGCCTTAGGGGGAATGAAGGAAAGTAACTAGGTTTTACTTTAAGAGCAACTGAAAGTCTTTGAAAGGTTTTAATCAAGAAAGTAAATCAAGAAAGATCTGGTGTCCATTTGTAACCAATTGCTCTGGTAGTTCTGTTGGGACTACACTGTAGGGGCTGAGAGTGGAAGGTAGGAGGTGAAGTAGGGATGTTGGAATAGTCCAGGTTAGACTGGTTGCCTTGAACTAGGGTGGCAGTGGTGAGTCCACTGAGCATCTGCAAATATGAGTGGAGATGAGGACGTTATCCTGGGTGGGGTCACCCATATCACATGACTTCCTGTGGGTATAGAGCACAGTGACCAGCTTCGAACCTTGGTCTCTCCTCGGTAGTCCAGGAATCAGAATGGGGGTTGATGGGTCTGACCTAGGATTTTTTTTTAAAGATTTGTTTATTTATGCATACAAGAGCTGGGCTACAGGCCAGAGTCCAGGGAGGTGAGAGGATTCACCAGAGACAGAGTGGGGAGCAGAACAGGCAGATCTACTGAAACACACTGCTGAGGGGAGCAGCGGGCGAGTCAGGAGAGGTCTCCCCGCCATGTGTGTCCCCTCCCTGGCCAGCGGCAGGGATTGAACTCGTGCTGCAGTGGCTGCAGTTTGCTTCATAGTGCTGTGCTTAACCCACTGTGCCACCAGGGAGGCCCTGCCCTAGGGTTTTGATTAGAGGTTTAAGGCTCAAAAGAAATTAAGAGTGTCATTATTCTGTTACTAAAGGAATAAATGGGGAATCTTAGTGAACATGTAAAATGAAGAAAATTAGAATTAAAAAAAAGTTTTACATATTTTATTTCAGTGCCTTGGAATATCCAAAGGACAGAAGTAGGAAGGAGATTTGGAACTCCAGTTTTTAGCAGAAAATAAACCCTGAGATTTATACATGTTAACTAATCACAGCAGAGCTTGAATTTGAACTCCATCCTCCTGATTCTAAATCTAGCTTTCCTGTAGATCCAAGTGTGTATGGTCAAATAAGTCTCTTCTTGGAATAAATATATGCAAACAAAAATATCCCATGGCTCACGACAGCTCATGTTCAGAGGTGTTTCCAGGTGGGAAAACCTGGAAATTTGGGAAGTGGGAGGTGACATAGGGTAATAATAACAAGCTGGGGAAAAACCCTAGACAACCTGTCCAACACCCTCCTTGGTCTGAGGACACTTCTGCTTTGCCTTCCAGAAGAATATGGTTGCTTCCCTTTCTAGTAGATCCTGGGCTTGTCTACCTTCGCCTGCTTTAAAGCCCCTGCTGCTCCAGGAAAGCTGCCTTTCTATCCATCTCTCCACACCTGGCCAGCTCCAAGGCTACAGGGCTTTTCTGTTCATAGCACAAGCCCCATTGATGGGGCACCTTGGTGGTTCTGCCTGCCTGGGTTTCAAAGAAGGGCTTTGTGGGAGCTCAGGCAGCAGACAGCGAAAGACTCCATTGTTCATTGGTTGCTGTTGGCAGGTGCATTGGCCAAACCCTTGCTCAAGTTTTACAGGAAGTGATTAAAGGGCTCCCCAGAGTTGGGAAAGGGAAGAAAAATAAACACTCATAATTATGATCACAAGGCTGACACTGTGTTATGAGCTTTACACGTGTCATCTCATCTGATCCTCTGAACTCTATTATGATCTTAACTATTATTATCTATGCATGCATATATGTGAGAACTGAGGCTCTGAATAATTCTGAAAACTGCCCTAGGATACTACAAATAAGTGATATGGTTGGAATAGAAAAAACCCAGAATTATCTAGATACAGAAGCAAAAATAGTTTTTGTAGGATTTTCTAAGATTAAGAAGACGAGTCATAACATTGCAAAATAATGAACTTTTTTTCCATGATTACTTTCTTTGAGGTTCCATCACCCCTTCCTTCAATAACAACCTGTTACTTAGTTTTGTTCTGGTAAGAGAGGATAAGGAAGTGAATATGACATAATCCCTTCGCTCTAAGAGTTCACCAGCAGAAAAAACCAATAAAATGCATCCAGATTAGAAAAAAAGTGAAACTATCAGATGACATGATTGTATACATAAAAAAATCTTAAGAAAGCCACAATTATTAGAGTTAATAAATATAGAATGTTTGTAGACGACAACATCAAACTATAAGTAGAAATTTTCATTAACAATGAATAACTTAGAAATTAAATTTAAAAACCAATTCCATTGCATTCATATAAATGAGTTTTAAATACTTAGGAATAAGTTGATCAAAAGAAATGCAGAATATACACACTGAAAACTAAAACATTATTGAAAGAAATTAAAGTAAATGCAGAGAAATCAAAAGACATTGCATAATCATGGAGTAGAAGACTTAATATTGTGAAACAATCCCAGCTGGCATTTTTGCAGGAATTCACAATCTGATCTTAAAGCTCATATGGAAATGCAGAGGACCCAGAGCAACCAAAATAACTTTGTAAAAGAACAAAGTTGGAGCATACACACTTCCTGACTTCAAAACTTACACCAAATCTATAATAACCGAAACAGTATGCCAATGGCATTAGGGTAGAATTATAGATAAATAAATAGATTGAGTACAAATATAAACCCTTGTACTTATGGTCTGCTGATTTACTGCATGGATGGTGTGGATGCCAAGACAATTCAACAGGGAAAGAACAGTCTCCAACAAATGGTTTAGCAACAACTGAAAATCCTTAGGTAAATGAATGAAACTGAAGCTCTGTCTCACTCCATGTACAACAACAACAACAACAACAAAAACAAAAAACAAAAATCCTCAAAATGTACTATAGACCTAGATCTAAAACTCTAAGAGGAAAGATGGGCACAATTCTTCATCACTTTGGAGTAGGCAATGATTTCTCAGACAGAATACCAAGAGCACAAGCAGCAACAAAATGTGGAAAATATGAATTTCTTCAAAGAACTTTTGTGCTTCAAAGGACACTCAAGAAAGTGAAAAAATAACCTAAGACTGGAAGAAACATTTGAGAATCATAATCTTACCAGGAACTAGTATCCAGAATATATAATTCAACAATAAAAGATCAAAATAACTCACTTTTTAAGTGAGCAGAACAGTTGTATGGACTTCTTACCAAAGAAGATGAACAAGTGGCAAATTAGCTCAGTATCATTAATTATTGGAGAAATGCACATCAAAACCAGAATGAGATACCATTTCATACCTACTAAGGTGACTACAATAATAAAGATCAACTATATCAAGTGTTGACAAGGATGTAGTGATATTGGAACTTGGAAATATTCCTGATTGGTATGTTAAATGCTATAACACTTTGGAAGACCATTTGGAAATTCCTCAAAGGGTAAACTATAGTATATGATTATTATGTGACCTGGTAATTCTACCTCTAGGAATATACACAAGAAAATTGAAAACCTATTTCTACACAAAATGTTGTATACTAATGTTCACAACAGCATTACTTGAAACAGAAAAAATGTGGAAATAATTCAAATGCCAGTCAACTGATGAATGGATAAACAACATGTAATTTATTCATACAATGAAACATTAGGACCTAAGAGGGAATAAATGCTGACATGTACTACAGTGGGGACGAATCATGAAAACATTATGCTAAGTGAAAGAAGCCAGACCCAAAAGACTACATTTTGTATGAAATAATCATTTAGTGAAATATCCAGAACAGAAAATACCTAGGGAGAGAAACTGGTTGGAACTGGGAGAAGAGTGGAGTGGGGAGTGACTGCTAAATGGTATCAGGCTCTTTTTGAGATATTGAAAATATTCTGCAATTAGTAGTATTGATTGCCCAACTTTCTGAAACCCATTGAATTATATACTGTAAGTGGGTATATTTTATGATGTGTGAATTTAAAATGCTGTGAGAACTCAGAGGAGGTGAAAATTAAAAGTAATGGGGGTGGGAAGAAGAATCCAGGAAGCCTTCCCTGAGGAGGTGACATAAGTTCTCTTCTTCCTAGTTCTCAAGGTCCTGAAATATAGGTGTCTCACAGTTATTTTCCAAAGCAGTGCTTCACCAGTGCAGCAAGGTCCCACTTTACCGTTTGATCCTTCTTCCTAGTGTGTTATAAACAAGCAGCAACATAAGGCACACATTTCTTTCCTCTACACAGACTTCACATCACACTCACAAAACCATCTAAGCCCCCCTTGTCCATCCATTCTTCAGTGAAAGATTTTTCCACATCCCAATATAACATTTCACGTTCATTTAAAAATCAGTATCTAGTAGACATCTTACATGAGAATTTCTACAACTTCCTCATGTTCCTGTACCCACGGAGCAGGGTAGGGAAATAGGTATGTAAGGGAAGGAGGTACTGGAAGTTGAAAATCAGGGTATAAGGTGCATTATCCTGTGATTTGTTGCATGGTTTTGCCAAGCACTGTGCTTACACCATGGGCGTGTGCACAGAAGCAATGCTGATAAGTAAACTGTGACTCAGTGCCAAGACCCATTAGATTCTGTGTTGTCCTTAATGGAAGACAGATGACAGAAGCAGTAAATAAACAGTGATGGAAACATGCATGGGCAAAATGGATGAAAGACAGATTTAGAAATGGGGAGTGCTGAGGGGAGTGAAGCCCTAATGCTAGTCCTGGATCAGGGCGTGTACATCTTTAGAACAAGAAATGACCTTTCCTCTGGGTCTCTGAGTCTTAGCATTGCTGACGTTTAAGAAAGGCATGCCCTTTGTATTGGAGTGTTTTGAGATCAGAGAGGAAGCACCGATCAAAGGTCATTGGGGGTGAAATAACAAGTGAAAGTGAAGGAATTCTGAAAACTGAGACTGACCCAGAGGTATTCGCCAGGTCACTCAAGGCCTTATAGACAGGTTAAAGATTTTGGACTTTGACTGAGCACAATTACAAGACATAAAAAGAATTAAACAGAAGACCAGGCAATAGGATTCAATTTGTGTTTTGGCAAATTGTGGCATTCTGGCATAGAATGGATGCAGGAAACCAGTTAGAGGAGAGGTCTGCTGTGCCATATGGGTTAGCTCCCTGGTCTGGGATTGAACTCAGACAGTAGCAGTGACAGTATTGAGACGGCCACCAGGAGTCTCTGCCCCACCTCCATTTGGAACCTTTGCAAAACAATCAATTATGACTCAACAGTACTGGCATTCTACCCAAAGGTTATATCTATTCTTATGGTAATAGGAAGGGAATCATCATGTACTTGCTTAAGTTCAGATGCCACTGTCTAAAAGTGTTTCTTTAATCTGACAATCTAGTGACCCCCTCACAAATGGCTCAATGAGTCTGGCACACCTTGTTCTTGGTGTGAGTTTCTACAAAATGCATTTACTGTAAGTAGATGGGGCATTGAGAATTAATAAAGAAAGCTACATGCAATGACTTTTGTCCCCAATTAGCTATTACTGTTAGAAGGAAAAGATGTTTTCTATTTGAAGATCTTTGGATTTAAGTCTTCAGTTGGGGGTTAGAGGGAATAAGGAGGACAATCTGTGGTGTCTCCTTTGTCCAAGGTCTTTTCAGAAGATAAAGACTCATTAACTATTTAATTTTTTTTGACATCTTCATTTTAAAGTTTTGTGTGTAAAGCAGTCTGAGGTATCGAGGAAATTGTACCTCCCTACCTCAGAACTCACTTGTGCCATTTCTTTGATAAAGGAACCAAATGTCGACAATCACAAATATCTTGCTATAAAAACTGTCTTCACCTTCCCTCCCCTCATTGTATACTGTTCTAAATATGTTTCAGTACTTGCAAAGACACCTGCCTTGGGAGCACTCACAAAACAGTCTCCTTCAACCCTTCAACTTAGATATTAACCCAGCAAGTAGTAGCTTCCCAATTAGACACCTGTGACCAGGTCAAATGTATTAAAGTAGAAGCATAATCTATCCTTTTATCCTCAGATATGTCTCCTCTAATTTCCACATCAGTCTCATATTTCCCTCTTACTCTTGGCCCAGAGATCTAGACCCAGCCCATGAAAAGGTTGTCTGTTCAATCAGAGAGATACAATGTTGGCTTGTGTGAACTCAGCAAAAAGATACAAGAGCAATTTATTCTGGTTAATAAGCTGAGAGAAAACATATAGGAGCCCATTGTATGGTGGCACAAGAAGGTCTTCTTGTCTAGAGAGTGTATGATGTGGTGGCAGACACTATCATTTGTTTGGCTACCCAGTAGCCATGCCCCTTCTTTATTGTACAGGGAAAAACTATGTGCCACACATATCAGGCAGGTGGCCCTGGGATTTAGAAAAGAATGAGTTGCCATCACTCCAACAGATACGCAAATTACAGTTCCTCTCTACAAACAGTGTTAGGCAGCCTTCAAGATTTCCAGATGATTTTTCATTCCTGCCCATGAGTAGTCCCCTCCGACATTAGCTAGGGCTGCTGTGTTATCAACAGGATAGTGTGCAAATGGCAGAACTTGAATTTGACTTTCAAAGCTAAATCAGAAGAGACATTGCAGCCTTTATCTTGCTCCCTTAGATTATTCTTCTGGAGGAAACTAGTTCCCACTTTGTGAAAACAGTCAAGTAATCCCCTGGCACAGACCATGTGACCACAGCGCTGTCTCCTGACAAAAGCCACCATGGATGTGCTGGCCACATGAGTGTGCTCAGGTCCTCAGCTCAGGCTGCAGACAGCTGGGAGCCCAGCTAACAACTTGCCTGCAATTTACTAAGAACACCTGAGCTGCAACCACCAAGCTAAGTCCTAAGTTCCAAAGAAATGATGAGAAATATTGTAGTTACTATTATTTGAAGCCCCTAAATTTTAGGATAATTTGTTATACAGCAATGGATAATTAACACACCAACCATATTCATGTGTACTTCCTTGTGTAGTAAACTGGCAGTCAGAAAACCACAGACTAAAAAATTAATAGGCGTAAATGGTAGCCCTTGACATTTCCCATTTCTTGCTCTAAAAGGCTGAGCCAGTGGTTTTGCTGGTAAGCTGTTCTAGAGGGAAAATGCTTTAAAATCTTTGTTTGTAGTATTCACTTAGTCCTGTAGTATAAATACTCTCCTTAGCTAACCTCAGGCTACCAGTGCAGTTGGGAGGAATTGCATCAACCGGTTCTCTCAAACCCCTCACAGCCAAAGCTGACTAGATTAAGCACAAAAGAAAGAGATGAGGTAAGTACAACTGTTGACCTCCACCCATGTCACAAGGAACACCTTAAGAAGGATCATGTTCTGATAATGGCTTTAAGTCTTAAGATCTGGTGTCTAACTTGCTTCTGTTATTTTTCTGTCTGCATGTCCTCAGGATAAACTATTGACTGCTGATAAGTGTCAGATTCTTCATCTGTAAAGTGAATATGACAATATCTCCTCATTAGGATTTTGAAAAGGTTAAGTGAAAATAACAACAACAAAAGCAGCAATTAGTGAGTGCTTCCCTAGGTATCAGGCTGGAGTCCAAGCTTGTTATATGATATAACTTAATTTAATAATTCAGGAAGAAAATCACTTGAGCACAATATCTGGAATGTAGTAGGGGCCCAATAAATCATAGCTATCAGCACAGTTCTTATGATGGGGGACTTGGTCATTAGGATGAACATGAATCTAAATTGTGGGAACTAGCTAGTCTCCTAATTTCCAACCTGCCTCAGCATTTTCTTCAGTTGAGTAAAACACTCCAGTGATGGGCCTTCCTGGTGGCACAGGGGTTAAAGTCTCAGTCAGCGCTATCAAGCTATCACCAGCCACTGTGGCAAGAGTTTGATCCCTGGCCAGGGAGCTAACCCACATGGCACAGCAGACCTCTCCTGTCTTGTCTGCTTACCCCCTCAGCAGTGTGTTTCAGAAGATCCACCTGTTTTCTGCTCCCCACTCTATCTCTGCTGGATCCTCCACCCCTAACACCTCTCGCCTACACCCCAGTTTTTGTATGCACAAATAAATAAAACAAATCTTAAAAAAAAAAAAAAGAAGAAGAAGATTCCAATGAAGAGCTGTGGAGCTTAACTGTGGGGACTAACCAGCGGCTAGACCCAGGCTAATTATAAGATCTGTGAGTTAAATTGCAAGCCAAGAAAGAGATAGGGGAAAGTAATTGGGGGTCTAGAAAAGTCTCCTTCAGCACCAAGGCCAGAAAGTTGTTTCTCCAGGACTTGGAATGAGGGACCTCAGTAGGTGCTGTCCCAGGTCTCAGTGCTGAATGACCCCACTGGTCCCACTTGGGCTTAGTAGCAGCATATGCACTAGATTCCCGTCCAGAGTCATAGGGAATGATACTTAGGACAACGGGGGTCCCTAATAACAAAAAATCCTTAGGATGAAATAAAACCTGAATCAATCAGTGCCACCACACTGATGTGAACATGCTTTATACCCACATCCCATTTTTACAAGTAGAAAGATGACTGTTGATATAACTTATGCTTTCTATTCATCACTAGGCAAGGTGATTTATAAACCTTATTTCATTTGATCCTTATAACCCAGAGAATTTAAGTAATTCACTAAACGTTGCCTAACCAATCAACAGAAGGGGAAAAATATTAAGTTCTTGGTCTCTCTGAGTCCAGCTCCTTATACTTTGCAAGCGTGAACAACACTGCAGACCTTCAGTCTTACCTACAAACAACTAAAAAATATTTGGAGTAGGTAACTAATAGCACTGATTATTTGGATTGTTTATTATTATAGGTGCTCTGCTTGAAGCCAGAGAGTGTTTCTCCCTTTATATCCCTTTCTTCAGCTTTCAGGGGAACCCCTATTGGTTGGAAAGAGTCTGCAAATAGTTACCTTCCTACTTAATGGGAAAAAGTAAGGTCATCCTTGCAGACAGGTGGGCAGTGTCAGAGGACAGTAGCTGAAGACAAAGCGCACTACTATTTGGTTTGTGTTGAGGCCTTCAGTGAATATATAGGGCCTCCTACACTAAGACTAGGATCTCCTCTTGAATCCACGCCTCAGATGTGGTCAGTTCAGCAACAAGAACACATTGGGAGGAACCTTGTATGGTAAGATAATAGCATGGTGGCTAATCAGCTTAGATTATCTGCGTTACCATTAAGTTCCCACTACCTGTATAATTTGGGAGTATTCAATTAACTCCATGTGCCTCAGTTTTCCCATCTATAAAACAGGGTTAACAGGGTTGGTTGTATGCAATTATGTATGTGATAGGCTTGGTCTACAAGAAAGGATTCAATAAATTTTAGCTATTTTAATTTTTTTAAGGATTTATTTATTTATGCATACAAGCGCTAGAGGTACAGGCCAGAGGTCCAGGGAATGAGAGGATTCACCAGAGACAGAGCAGGGAACAGAACAGGCAGATAGACTGAAATACACTGCTGAGGGGAACAGCGGGCGAGACAGGAAAGATCTGCTGTGCCAAGTGTGTCAACTCCCTGGATGGGGATCGAACTTGTACGGTAGTGGCTGTGGATAGCTTCATAGTGCTGCACCTTAACCCCTTGTGCCACCTGGGAGGCCCCTTAGCTAATTTTAATTATCATTACTGTGCAGTAATGCAGGTCACTGAGGGAAAAGTTGTAGATTTTCAATGATAAAAGGGTGACATTCCTTAGCATGTCTTCACATTCCTTTAAGTGGAGCTGGAAAGACAGGATGGACTTGGCCTTACTGCTCCAGACCCTCCCTGTTGGAGTGTCAGTGACATTTCTCTGCAAAGGCAGCCCCACCCATGTCCTGAATCACTTCCACCTAGGACAGGACATTATGGCCTCAACCCACCAGCCTTGCCACAGTTGAGCCTCTTCTGTGTCTACTGAGTTCCAGCCCACCTCTTCTTTTGTCCTTAACTGTCTGACCTAATTTCTGACTAGTTTTCTCTGCTGGACACTTAAGGGACTGGTTCCCCATCTGGATCTTATAGGCTCTTGCCCAAAAGTTGGAGGAGAAAGGTTTATTCCCCTGAACTAAGATGACAGCTGAGCTCAGTCCTATGAGTGCCAACTGTGAGAAGAATGATGGCACTATCTATCTAATGTGCCAGCTGTCACTACCACTCCCTTGCCCAGAAGAGCACTTGTCACTCCCCTGTGGATCACCAGCTGCTTTCCAGAGAGGTTCTAAAGTCTTATGATGACCGAATATGGCTTCACATGATTCAGTATTGGCTGAGGTTCCGGTGGATCTTACAGATACACTCACAAATGATATCCTATACAAAAAGAAGCTTGTTGTAATTAACAGTTCTGTTCATCTGTTCCTGGATACTACCTCACACCAACTTACAGCCACTTGTCTGATTTACCCTCAGACTAAAAGGATGCAGAAGCATTCCCATCCATTTGAACTATCACTTTCCATCTCTCATCGGTACAGTAAAAATTAACCTCTCCCCATCCCTCGCAGGCAAGCCCTATTTGCTGTTCTTGGTTTCAGTATTTCTGATTGCTGCAGGGTCACAGGGAATAGCAGTGACATGAGAAACTGAACTTGACTCTGGATATTATTCTTGCCATAACTGACTTTGGGTTTAGGGTCTATATTGTTAAAGAGAAATTATTCACAGGTGCTTGAAAAAAAAAAATGGCAAAACAGCACTTTGCTGCATCTACTGAAAGTATGAAGAACATTCTCTGCAATCAGATTGTCAACATTCCAGAAATGTTGACATCTCCCTGAAGGGTCGCACTGTTACTGTGAAGGGAACTCAATCTCCTAAGAAAGAAAAAGAGGCTCTGGGTTGACAAATGGTGTGGAAATAGAAAGGAAGTGGTTACTGTTCATGCTATCTGAAATCACATACAGCACACGATCAAAGGTGTTGTTCTGGGCTTCCATTACAAGTGTGCTCAGTTCCCTATCAATGTTGTTATTCATGAGTATGGGTCTCTTGTTGAAATCTGAAATGTCTTGTGTAAAAAATACATTTGCAGGTTTCAGATAAGGCCAGATGCTGTTTGTCCCATAGTTCAAGCCCAGAACGATGAGTTAATTTTTGAAGGAAATGGCATTGAACTTGTATCAAGTTCAGCTGCTTTCATTCAGCAAGCCACAATAGTTAAAAGAAAAAAAAGATTTCAGATGATATCTATGTTTTTGAAAAAGGAACAATTTGTCAGGCTGATAATTATTTTTAAGTTGTCCAACTACAGATATAGCAAGATACTATGTGAGTTCTCAGATCCTTTTATGATATATCTTTAAAATGCAATGAAAGTTGTTACTGTTTTCCAAAAAGAAGGCAAGACAGAGTTTTTTTTAAAAGAATATTTCTAACAGCAGAGAGACTGTTGAGATTAAACTCAACTCCAATACAGAAACTAGTCAGCAGGTAAAGGATAGAAATTTATTAAGAGGAACTTAATTAGATATCAGGGGAAGGGGAAGAGGAGCTGAATGGGCTATTGAGGTGGTGAAGGGAGAAAATTCATCATAAATGAGTGTGTCAGTATTTTTCACTAAAACTGGGCTCAAAGATGAGGTATATAGTAAAGAAGCAGGCTTAGATGAACCTAACTAAAGTTTGGTCAAAAGAGGATCATTTTGCTAGTATCATTCAGAGGAAATAGGATATGTGTATATATATCCTATATATGTGTGATATATAGGAAATGTATAGGAACCCTCCTCTCTGCAAAGCCTCTCTTTATAATCTAGAGATAAAAATGAAGGGACTTTTGTTCCTTTACCTCAAATGGACACCTGCTTGCCAGAGACCTGCTGGACTGTAGACATCTGCTCTCTCAGACTATAACTGCTCAGCAGTAATGGTTTGGGACATTTCATACAGTGTATCACAAAAGAGGGAAAAAATAGTCACCTGAACCTGAATGTGGAATCTCAGTTCTGGAGAAGCTGAGGTTTGGCACAAATGCTACGAATACACAGTGATAAGAATAGGCATTGTGATGTTACTGGAGATAAGAACAAGGAAAGATTGGGCCACAGACCCAATAACAGGGATGACTGAGTGGAAAGTCTCATTGCCATTGACCATTGTGCTTTTATATCCTGACTCTGAAAATGACCTTTTAAACTTGGCAAGGTGGGGAGAAACACAGAAAGAAACTTCCCCTTCCTCTCCCCAAGTAGGAAATCATGAGAGATCTTGCTGCTGAATCTTAATAGTGGTACAGGACAAGGAGCGGGGCACCGAAAACTCCCAAACCTGCCCTCGCTAAATAGGTTGTGCCATCCACCACACCAAGACAAACATAAAAGCTTTAATGGAAAAGAATTTTAATACAATTAATAAACAATACAGAAAAGACAAAGAATATAGTTACTAAATCAAACATCCAAAGTTACCCATCCCCTCAAGGGTAAAAGTCCAGCCAAATAGGATTGTCCCAAAGCAAGGCCCAAAAGCCTGCCACAAGTCTAAAGTACCTTTTGGTGGAGACCCATAGAAGAGGGTCAGAAAGAGTCAGACAAATCTGGGAGGAAAAGAGCAAAATCAAAATCAAGACAAAAGTTGCCCTTGTTAACCTCCCCATAGGTCTCTCATCTGCATCTGTTTCAGCCAGTCCAGGACCCAAAAACCAAGCGAGTTTCTTCACATGTCACTCTGCTCCATATACCTCCTCCAGGTCTCCTTTGCTGCTCTCCATCCTGCTTCCTTCCACCTTCCTTCCTTTCTCAGTCTCCTCTCCAGCATCTTCTTATCCCTGCTCAGCTCCACCCTACTTAGGAGAGGACAAGGATCCTGGAACTTCCCCATTTCCTGGGGACCAGCCTGTTACAAAACCAGTAATCCAGGCAGAGAGACTAAACTTCTCAGAATCAAGTTCACACTTGATGCCCCTGCTGTTTCACTGACCACCTCAACTCTCCAGGAACAGGCTTCGCCTCAGTTCCACAGGGAAGCCTGTATGCCAAAGAATGTGGGTGGTCAAAGAAGCAGGGTCGTGAGTAAACTTGCCCTCCTCTCTGAGATACATCTTCTTAGTCTGGCTATCAAACTGGGTGTTTGGATTGAGGACAGCTCCCTCCACTTTCTTACACATCCTATTCTCCTGGGACTTAGACACCAGAGGCTGAGACACCAGGTCTGGCCTCCTCCCTGACAACCAGCTTCCTGACTGAATCAGGCCCCACCTGCGGGAATTCCTCTCCTCCTGTCTTCTCACCAGTGTATTTTGAAAACATACTTTGTGCGCCTGTTACACAGCAGGCACTGTTCAGGGTGCTGGGGATTGGACAGTGCCCACACTGCCCCTACCCTGGAGTGCCTGTTCCTGAAAAGAGACCTCGGCTCCTGTCAAGTGGGGCGTTGCATGTGTTCAGATGGGCCTGCTTCCAGGTCACACTCAAGATAGGCTCTCTTACCCTGCTTCATTGTATTCATTTTAAAATTTTTAAAATGGTAAATAGCATCTCATGGTAGATACAGTTTTTTTAGGATAGGAGTATGCAGAAAAGTATAAAAAAGAACTATCACTTCTACGGTTTTACTGAGAGATACTGCCAACATACTGGTGTATTCCTTTCAACTTTCTTTTCCCCTGACATATATAAAATTGGAAACATACCACACATCCTTGTAATGGGAAGAATTGGCCAGTATCTCCCCTTCCTTTGGAAGGACTTGGGGAAACAAAGGTTCTTGGCTGAGAATGAAACGAAGGCTTTGTTAGATGGGCCATTTCACAGCCCCTCTTGGGGTAACCAAGGGAGCCTCCTCTGAAGCTTAATGTGGCGCCTTTATTTTTCAGGCCAACCCTAAGGAGAGGCAGGAAATAAACCAAACACGACCCAGAATAACAATGCAGCGTACTGACTCCCCGGAAAAAGGGAGGCATGCTCCTAATTATGAGCCTGTCCAGGGAAGAGCTTCCTCAATGTGGGTTTGGGCACTATCCTTGACAATTAGCACTGCTGTTTGTCCTTGGGACATGTGGGTGTTGATGCTGCATTTAACAGCATGTAATCTGAGAAAGCAGAAGAGCCTGAGGTCACACTGGTGGGGATGTCACAAAGGAAAGCTGACCCAATGGCAGCTCCACCTTGACCTCAGGCATCTGTACTCTAAAGCCCTCCTGGTCCAGGATGCACAGGGGACAGGGTTATGGGGTGGGAGTTCCCCATCTTCCTTGGAATGAAAAACTCAGACTTGGGGGAAGATACTAGGGCCATGTAGAGGGATGGGTGTGGGGAGTGAGATCCTGTACCTTGGATGGGGGCTGTGTTGTTCAAAAGGTAAGCAAAAGTTAAAGAGGCGTCACCACAGTTGGGTGGGACCCCTCCATGAGTGGCTCATCTCCATTGTGCTGTCTTTTTGGGGTTTGAGGAGATGTGCTAATTACCACCTTTTATGGGGCCAATCATATTCCTTCACTGTTCTAATCAGTAGTTCTGAATGATTTCAGGACATTGGGTCCAGACCAGAGTAGACCACTGGGAGGGTCTCTGTCTCCTGGGGAGCAGGGGGGATGATTTCATACCTGATACCATAGAGATCATGTTTTTGTTGTTATAGTTTTCATGGAAGGGAAAGAAGGAATATTAGGACTCCAGGAAAGAAAAAAACAGAGCTATCCAAGACAGGAAATATAGTCAAAACACTCTCCCTGGGTCTACAAAGAACATTGTCAACGTAAACATAATAATGTGGCCTCTGATTATTGATTTAACCAAAAATAGAAATAGAGATATACTGGGAGAATGAAAATAGGAAAAGATGATATAAGAGAGTTAAATCATGATCTGTGAGAAGTAAAGAAAGAATGTCTAAAATTAATGTTATGGTTAAAAGTGGTTGTCTATTTCGAACTGAGCTGTGGTCAGAGGTGGTCCAAGATTCGTCGTCATCATCATCCTCTTAGTGCTTTTTGCTGTGTAGTGTATAACTTTTATTAAAAAAACAACTTAGATCTATGAAATTATTTGGAAAATGGAATATGCCTTGTATGACTGTCTTTAGGGCAAGAGGTGCTTGGGAATGGTGGGGGTGTGGTAGGGTATCATAAGAGAAAAGAATTTGCTGCCAACCTCACCATCTCTATGCTGTCTTGGAAATTAGCAAGTCAGGGTCCAGGGTGACCTGGCAGAGACCACTTGTCCAGCATGTCATGGACAGGGGAGAGTTGCTGATGCTCAGGACCCACCACAAAGACCCCTCCTGACAGACATATGTTAGAATTTTCTCTCATCTTCTGTAGATGAGAGAAAGCTGATCTTGAATGGGTAAGGTGTGGTAGATAGTCATGTAGCTCTGTACCTTGCTCTTTTCACTTACCGTTGTCTTATGTGCATTTTCTACTTGCTCTATATATCCTTTGGACATCTGATCTAAGGAATATTTGGTCTTTGAGGTTTTAAGACTATTTGAGGACGTACCAACTTAGTGGCAAACTCAGAAACATGCAGCATGCTGTTAAGTACATCTTCTGGTCTAGAATCCCTACTCCGCCTCTTTCTAGCTGTGTGACCTTGGGGACACACAGCTTTTTTTGTTTCTGCCTCATCTTGATTTTAATGAGTCATCTCATTTTATAATTTAGGGCTTCTTTTACTTAAAGTTCATGTTGAGAAATATCCACATACATTTTTTGTACAAAACTGAATATAAATTAATTTCTAGTCATTATAGAGAAAAATAGGTAATGCAAATAAAAAAAAGAAAATAAAAAAAAATAAAGTTTGTTGAGATATTACCCCCGAAAGAAAACCATAATACATTTTCAAGTCTTTTTCCCATCTACCTATGTATAGACACACATATCTATACCTTTTTACAAAATGAATCTTCTGATACTGTTTTATAATTTTTTTAAAAAATCTGTCAAGGGGAAATAGTGGGCACTTGTCAGGAAAAAAGTCAGCAGTTTAATATTTAATGACTGCCTAGTTTTCTTTTGCATGTTTGTATTCTTTATTAGTAACCATTGTCGATTACAAACAGCATCTATTATTTCAATTGTATGTGCAGTGGGGTAAAATGTGTGCACAGTCAAGTCAGTTACAAAGGAGTACAGCTTTTAAATGTATATAATTCTCACAAAAGAGCCTCTATTGTCTAAGACAATGGGAAAATATAAATCTGCCATTTAGGAGTTTAAATATTTCTTTATGTTTATGACTCTTAATAGAGATAAGTTGTTCACCAGTACTCAGTCTCTGACATTTTTTAAGATTTATTTTTATTTATTTATGCATACAAGAACTGGGGTACAGGCCAGAGGAACAGGGAGGAACATGAGAGGATTCACCAGAGACAGAGTAGGGATCTGAACAGGCAGATCTTTTGAAATACACTCCTGATGGGAGCAGCAGGTAGGCAAGACAGGAGAGGTCTGCTGAGCCATGTGGATCAGCTTCTGGCTGGGGATTGAACTCATGCTGCAGAGGCTGCTGATAGCTTGATAGTGCTGACTTTAACCCTTGTGCCACCAGGGAGGCCCATCAATCTTTGACTGGTGAAACTGGCATGTGGGTTGGTGGGAGCACAGTTTGTGCTGGACACCTGGCCAGGGGGTGGGGTGGGGGGGCTGTGCAGGTCCTGAAAAGGCTCTCCCACTGTGCCATCTGCAGCACTTGGTCATGGGGTCTAGCAGGTCTAGTCTCTGGGAGCCCAGAACCCTGGACTCTTGTAAACTCTCTGAGCCTGGACACTCTCTCCATCAGCTCCTGGCCATTTACTCTTCACAAATGCTCTTCAAACTTCCACATGTGGAGGAATCACCTGGAGAGGTTGTCAAAACAATTCCTGGGCACCACATGCAGAGATTCTGATTACAGGTCTGGAGTGGGGCTGAGAGTTTGTAATTCTAGGAGGATCCTGGAGGAAGCAGGTTCAAAGGCTATACTTTGAGGAGCCCTAGTCCATGTCTCCACCACAGTGTCTATTTCAGGGTCACTGTGCTGTCTTATAATTGACTCAATGGTTCTCAGTTCAGATGCCTACCCCACACATTATTGGAAATTTAAGACAGTTTGTGGATTTCTTGCATTATATAAAAGAAACAGCTGAGGGTGTGGAGAGTTAATTTTTCTAGTTGTTCCTCTGATGAACATTCTAGGCCACCTCCTGGCCACTAAAATGATATGGGAACTTCCTTTGAGTGACATCCTCCTGAAGTACCAAATGGACGAGGCACACAACCCTCTTTGCTTTAGGTTTTTGATATGAAGCGGCAATTTTTCTGCACTCCCATGCCACATTTTAACACTTGCACCCAAATTTGGACAGAAGCAAGCCAGCACAAGAACACTGGCATCTGACACATGCATCCCTTTCTTTCCTCTCTTTTGCTCCTAGAACCACAAAGGGTCAGCTCCCTGCCTGGGGGTTGAACTCCTGCTGCAGAAGCTGCTGATAGCCTGATAGCTTTCATTAACCCTCTTGTCTTGAAAGTGGTTCTCCATTGTTAGTGACTCTTCCTCCAGGGGTGAACATTTGGCTCCCTTACCCAGGGCCATAATGACAGGGTGGCTTCTGGGGAACATGATTTAGAGAATATTAAAATAAAAACAATTTAATGTTTTCAAAATAATGTCCCTGGCCCATGTGGTAATTGCATTATCTTTTGCTCTATTACATTTGCCATGCATTTGCCTATTTGCTTATGCTTCTTTATTTGCCTAATTTACTAATTTTATTTTTTGTCTGTTTTCAAGCCAATGATTATTTTCCCTTCATAATGTTCTTCAATTTTGAATATCTTTCTTACTTTTTCTAATATCTTGAATGGAAAACTTAAGTTTATTTGTCTTCATCTTGAAATTTAAAAATATATTTCTTTATATAACTTTAAAAATTACACATTACACGTAATATGCAATTTTATGTTGATGAGGTTGTGTTTTGTATGCTGTTTTTATTGTATATTGATCCCCCCCCCCCAGTTGGGTCACCTCTTCACCTCAGCACTACCCCTTGTATCTTTCTTCTTATATAAAAAAACATTTAAGGGAAGAACTTATGTTTTTATAGTTTGGCTCGTTTCCCATTAGTTATATAATTATACATAAACCAAACCTATAGCATTCTTACTTCCTTTAATTTCTCTAGACATTAAAATTCTGCCATAGTTTACCCCATAGATTTTGTGAATTTGGAAATACAAATTTACATCTATAGGAATTGGTGCTTCATTTCTCCCTTCCTCTCAGTCCTCCTTAGTTCTCCTCAGATGGGACCAGCTAGAATTCTTGTCTTCATCATGGGAAGGGAGGTGATAGAAAATAAGAAATTGGGCAGTGAAATTAAGAGAATATGGCCTCTAACTTCCTAAAATTTTCCTGAACCAGTTATACCAGCTTACTGGCTACCAACTTAACTAAGAGGTCCTGCAGTTTCTGCATCTGTCCCAGATGTTTGAATCAAAACCCCAAATCACCCCCATGAGTACTGAAGTCGAGACAGTCATCTGCTAGCAGATAGCACCTCATGCAGTCAAGACCTGGATGGACTGCAGGAAGTGCCAGCTGTAAAATAGACTTGTCTCTCATCTCTTCGTTTCATTAAACTAACAATAACATGACCCTAAGCATTTTATGAAATTGAATTTTTGGACCCTTCTACATGAATTATAGTGGGGTTTTACTGTGGAATGAATTATACTTGAGTGTACTCACCATCCCCCTACCCACCTCACACCCCCTCTTTTCTGATGCTCACTCACCCATCTGTTCTCCTTCCTGCTTGCTCACATCACACTGCAGTCCTGGCTACTGGCTTTTCTGTATCTCACACCCTTGGCTCCTAGTCCTCTCTTCCATTTCACCTCTCGAGTATTCTTGCTTCATGGTGCTGGTAATTTCATTTTCCATTGTGTTTTATTATTGTTATTGTTATTATTTTCTCATCTTTATTTCTCCCATTTTGAGGGTTTTATATGCATAATACAACATTGAAAAGCTATGGAAGGGAATTCTGTGGAAATAGTCTTCTTTCACCCTGCATCTTTTGGTAACACAATACACCTTTGCAAAAGCCATCGCTGTAAGCAGTTACATGGACTGATAAATATTTGTGTGTAGATATAGATTTCTTTTTTCCCAGACAAATTGCAGTGCCCTATACATACCACTCTGCTCTTAGTTTACTTCCTTCGGCCTCCGGACTTGGAGAGAGCTCTATCTCAGCTCATAGAAAGCTGCTCATTCTTATTAATGCCTTTATGTTTCTTTGATTTTTGAAAAATGTCTCGGGAGGTTCTGGGGATCCTTACCAAACCTGCCCTCTGCTCCACACACAGTAGCTTCCAGTCAGAGGTACCCTTTGCTCAGGGGGACTGGCACCATCCTGCTTTCAGAGGCCGACAATCTCTCTGCAGCTCTCCTTGGCTTTTCTGCCAGTGGTGGAGAGGAATGAAGCAATTCTAGCCACAGTACTTTCATTTCTCCCACAGAACAGCTGAACTGAGAAGGGAAATGGCTCTTTCTGGAAAGGAGTCTATGGACCTTCAACAATGACACGCTGATGCCTGGCAAGAAGCCCAGAGTCACAAAACCTCCCCAGCCATAGCGGACAAATAGCATCTATACAGGGAGGGCAAGGCTCAGCAATATCAAATCAGCAATCCTTCCTGCTTTATCTGCGTGTTTCTTCTGCAAGATAAACAAAAAGTCGCTTTGTACGCTTTGCACGAGGAATAGTCAGCTTCCTTCTCAGGGCCCAGGGCTATAAAATATCTTCATTTCCTTACTCCATCATCATGCATGATATCACATTATCACTTAACCAAAAAAAACAGTCTCTCTCCAATATTTAAATGCTCATTACTTCACAGGTTGTATTCTAGGCACCAAACTGTAGAGGAATCCTCTAGCATGTGTTTTATTTAATACATTTCCTCTCCTGTCTTCCCTTTGATGTGCTTTAAACCCTGCCTGTTGGCAGCTATATATTTCCACTGGAGAGTAACTTGATGGGTAGGATAGAAAACTCTGCTCAGTTTTTCTGCTGGCTTTCAGTTCCTGTTCCTTCCCCTGGAGCTATCCATGGATTAGGTGAGTCAGAGCATCCTTGCTTTCCAAGCTCAGCATCCTTGGTGTTCAGTATAAGGCAAAGGGAGGTGCTGAAGGAATCAGATGTTGCATGAAGTTGTCTGTGGCAGAAATTATCCCTAGGTCACATTTTCCCTTTCTTCAGTACTTACAGGTTTCATATCTGGGCACAGAACTTCAAAAAAGAAAAAGAAAACATGTATGCCAGTTCTCCCCACGACTAGATATGACTATGAACTAAAGTTTGGCAGAAGCAATATAAGAAGTGTTGTATGGCCACTTTGGGGGTGTCTCCTTACAAAACTGCTGGACATATCCTTTGCCTTTTCTTCATTCCTCTCTCCATCCTGATGCCTAGGACACAGATGCCAGCTTAGAATATGAGGTCCTCATCCTAGTTTTGCAGAGGGACTTCAAGAGAACTTAATAGAACTCTGTCCCCATCCCAGCCTTGGGCTACATATCTACTGACTCTTCCCTTAGGGAGAAATCAGTTTTGGTCTCATTATAACCTCTGTGAGGTTGAATTTTGTTCATTTTTTTTTTCATCTTGATATTACCTTAATATTATCTTAAGTAATACATTGACTCAGTGCTTTGAAGAAATAGATTTTGCTGTTTATTTTTAAATCTCTGCTGCTAGTAATGCTGCTAGTTAATTTATAGATGCTAATACAAGCTATTTTCAGCCCAGTATTTCCAACCCACATAGTAAATCCTTCAGCTTGAAACCACTGCCCTAGCAAGTGGGTGAGCCAAGAGTTGGGGTTTGGGCTATACATGTAGAATAGGGCAGAGGGGTACTAAGGAGGTTGGAATTGTTTTTCAGGAGATTGTTTCCAGTATGCCCAGGTGATCCCCACATATCCTTATAGAACCGCAGCCCAACTCCTGTCTAGCACGAAGTGCCAGAAGTAAGCTTCCTATAAATCCATCACAATCAGGCACAAATCCTCTCCTTAGCTCTTCTGGAAGAACTGGTCAATGACCTAATGGGGATGCACTCCATAATTGCTCCCATGAACCAAACTGGAAGCAGATTTGGCATAGGAGCTCACTGTGAAGAAGTTAGGAAAGCAGCCTGATTCACTAAGTAGCCACCCCATTGACTGGTGGTACATAGGTGTGTTTACCCAGCATACCAGTCCAAGGTGATTTGCATAATTTCAGAGAGAAGCTTCACTGGGTTGCTGATGCCAGCCTCTGTACTGTGCAGCTCTAAACCAGATGGGTCACTTAGAAGTGCTCAGGTGCTGCCAACTGACTTAAGAGTGTCCACTTTGCTTTTTAGAAGCTTTGTCTGGGCTCCAGCTAGTATACCAGACTGAGCTAAGTCCCAGATCATAAAGTAACTCACATTTGCTATGTAGCCTGCATGCCAATTTGGAATCCCCACCCCCTCTAGTGAAAGTTCCCTCTACAGTAGCCTCAGTGACCCAAGATTTGGGATCATCCATTATCCCTTTTCCCCCTGGCCCAGGATCACAGATAGACTTCAGAAAGTCCATTGTGTTTGCAGGAACTGAGGTGAGCCTAAATCACCCAGGGAGAACTACTAAACCCTGATCAAGTCAAGACAACTTCGACTCTTGTTTCCTTACCTGGAATCTGCTTCTTGGAAAGGTAGACAAAGAACAATGCTGCAGAGGAGGCGAGGTACATCATATCTTCCCCACCATCATAGCTGCATGGAAAACTGCAACCTTCACCTTCCCTCCCACATGTGCAGATGCCTTCTTAGCAAGAGAAACAGGGAATCGAGGCAGTGATTCAGACATTGGGCTTTTTTACCTAGAAATTAGCAAAGGATTTCTTAACAGTTTTATTTCAAAGATCAGTTATGTCTGAGTTTTAAACAGAGTGACATTTTAGTATTTTTTTCCTTAAAAAATCAGGAGGTTAGGACTCAGAAAAAAATAAAATTGATTATATTCAAATAAAGGAATTTAAATTTCTCTGCTGACATGGGCTGAGTTGAGCCATTCCCCCACCTCCCAAATCCATGTATTGAAGCCCTAACCCCTTGGTACTTCAGAATGTGACTATTTGGAGACAGAGTATCTGGAAGGTAATTCAATTCAAATGAGGTCATTTAATTTGGCCTTAATCCAGTGAATGATGGTCTTAATAATAGAAGGAGGTTAAGAGATAAATATGAACAGAGGGAAGAGCTTGTGAAGGAACAGGAAAGAGAAGAGCTACATACAGGCCAGGAGACAGAGGCCTTAGAGGAAACTAAGCTTGTTCACAGCTGGCCTCCATCTTCTGGCCTCTGAAACTGTGAAGAAATACATTTCTGTTGTGTAAGCCTCACAGTCTTTTAAGTACAGTCCTAGCAAACTAATACATTTTCATATCTAAATAATGGTATGAATAAATTTACATCCCCAGTACATCTTTAATTTTTTTTGTATAAATTGAAGCATGTTCTAAAATATGCAGTTAATCAGCACTGGCATTGTTTTAAGGACTTACATATATTAACTCATCTTATTCTCATAATGGCTTCATTTGATTCCCATTTACAGATATGAACAGTGGGGGACAGAGAAAGTCATTTGCCCAAAATTTCACAAAATATGAGCAGCAAGGGGTAGAGTCAGGCCCCTGAGCCAGGCGGTAAGACTCCAGAACCATGCTCTGTGTCAGCACTTGATTTTCACTTACACATGGTTCCTGCTAGTATTCTATGTCAGCTCACATATCCCATTTATTTTAAGAGTTACATGGAACTCTGGGTTTTATTCCAGAGTATAAAAGCTAACATTTTATTGAAGATGTCTATGCTGCTTTAGCAAGTAGCCTCTGTCCATCCTTGGGAGCAGTGACTCATCAGGAAAGAATGAAGGCATTTCCTCTCACCCCAGCAGGAGCCCATTGTGTCTAAGAATTGGTAGACCTTCCTTAGAGAGTAGACAATTTTACATGGCTAAGTAAGAGCTCCATTTTGAGAAGCTTTGTCTGAAAGGCCTTTAAATCTTATTAAGACAGAAATAAAGCAACAGGAGGATTTGGAGGAACTGTTACAGGGAAACCCCAACATGAAATGGTTTGGCCTGACCATGGGTCCTCACCCAAGAGCTTACAAGGGACTTATAATGAGATTCAACTGCAGGCACACACAAAAAGGAGAATGAAAGGTTTATTTACCAAAAGGGGGAATGAAGAAAGGAGTAACTCGGGGATAAAGAGATAAATTTGTGAATGCATCCTACCAGTTCCACTGAGCTGGGACCCCAATAACATGCTGAAAGCCTGCCAAGAACTAAGCGCCCCCAAGGTCTACATGTCTGGTTATATACCAAGCCTGGCTGCTTATAACTCCACCCTCAGTTCCCAGCAATCATCCCTTCGGTGGTGATGACATTATGGGATTTGTAGTCCTTGGTGTCTTGAATCGCTGGTCTGGATTTGGGATGGGGTCCATAAAACCTATTTGTGGAGTTTGTTCAGGACACCCTTTCCCCCCAACAGTACTAGTCAGATTTGGAGCTGCCTTCATGGAAGAGAGATGGCTCCCGGTTTCAGTGGCTGACCCATCCTTGGTGGTCTGTGGACCAGAAAAGGTCAGGTCTAGTGTGTGGGGTCAGAGGACCATAGGGAGTTCTGTGGGCATCCCCAGGAAGGGTAGCACACCCAAGGCAACTAACCAGGTCAGCTGCAAAGTGAGGAAAGGAACCTGCAGATTGGGTAGGGAGAGCCAATGGCCCCCTTCCCACAGTGAATCACTCTGCCAGTTCCTCTTAGTGTCCCAGGAATATGAATAGCTTTCTGGAGACCTAATCAGATCATTTCATTTCTTTTACTCAGTCTTTTTTGTTTGTCTATTTGAGTCATTACGTGGAGATTCCCTCAACTTTTCCATTCCTTTTATTGAGTTTTCATCCTGTTCTTTTCATCCAACGCCTCTTCATTGTTTTCAGAGTGTTTCTTTTTTATGCATTTATTCTTGTTTCATGTATGCAATATTTTTTTCTTATAGCTCTGAACACAGTCTTTATAGCATATTAGGATGGGAGTATTTGGGGGAAGGGAGATTTTTTTTCCTATGTAGTTTCTGGTTCCTTTCTCTTTTTTCCATGTGAGAAGTTGTCCTCTAGTGTCTTGCTTTTCTGTTCATTGCTAAATGGAAAGCTGTAAATAATAGATTCTAGAAAACTATATTGAATTCAGTATCTATATAAAAGAGAATTTTTTTTCCTGACTGCATGTGAAGCATTCATGAAAATGTACTAAATACTACAAAGAAAAAAGTCCTAAGAAGTTCCAAAGAATATAAATATAGAAATGACATTTATATATTTGACCTCTGATCAAATGTAATACAATTAGAAATTAATCAGAATTTCTTAAAAATCTAATATATCTAAATATCTAAAACATTCTTTTTCTCAGTAATTTAAAAATACTCTATTAAGTAACTTTTGGATTAGAGGAAAAATAAAAATTAAAATGGCAGAATTTTTTGAAAATTGTTATAATGAAAATATAACATCTCTGCACTACTACTAATGTAGTCTTCACAGGAAAGTATCTTTAAGTGCCTGGTGCATTAATAAATGAGCTTAACATCTAGACTGGAAGGCTACTAAAAAACAACAAAATAAACCAAAAGATAGAAAAAGGAAGACTTAATAAAGATAAGATCATAATTAATAATTTGGAAAATAGGATAGTAGAACTAGTAAATAGTCGAACTAGGAAACCTAAAAGTCGGTTATTCAAAATATACAACAAAATACACAGATCATTGACAAACTTAAGCTTTAAAAAGGATGAAAGCACAAATGACTAAAAATAGAAAATATAAAGGAGAAACAGCAAAAACAAAGAAAACAGTTTTAAGAAGGTACTTTTTGCAAGTCTATGTGTACAGATGTAAAAATTTAGAAGAAATGTTTTCAAGCAAACATCAATTACTAAAATTGATCCTAATAGAGACAGTCTAAACAAACAATTACTGTAGAAGAAGTGGAAAGGCTAATGAGTTATTATACAGGAACAAATTACACAAAGAATCATTAAGCCAAATGCTTTCACCAAGGATTTCTACATAATCTCAAAAGATCAGATAATTCCAATGTAACTTAAACCCTCTGAAACATTCCATTTTAGGAAGAACATATAATGGTAATCTCCCAATCCGATAAAGTTTGGTAAAGTGCATTTGATAGGATTCAAAATCTATTTGAGCTTTATTTAAGGGAAAACACTCAGGAACTAGAAATTGATATAATATGTTCTTAAGATCATAATATATGTAAAGTGCTGGTAATATATTCAACCATAATATACAATTAATGTATATATATTCCATGAATCAGTGTGTGTGCATAGACATATATATAGACACACACACACTATAGCTCAAAATTCAGCATCTTACCAGTTTTTCTGCAAAAACAATGAATAAAACAATGATGTTACTGTGATCTCTACTATATAATACAGTTTGAGCTATAAGTCAGGGATTCTAGAAAATATGATTACATACCCCCCAAAGAATTATTTGGAAACTAGTACAAACAACATAATTTAGTAAAGCACAGTGTTTTAAATCAAATCAACATGTAGAATTTTAAAGAACTTTATACATGCAAAAGAAAATCCCTGAAGATCTTATGGGAAAGCATAAATATAACAGATAATGTCCAAAGGAGAAGAACTGTAAAATAATTTTGAAATCACAAAATAAAATTTGACAAAATGAAAAACATGCCAAGTTACTGTGTAGAAAGATTTAACCTCATATAGAGGTTAGTTCTGCCTAAATTAACTTATAAATCCAAGGCAATTTAGAAAATATTGTTCCCCTCCTTCCCCCCACCCCCCCAGAGCTAAGTAGATCATAGAATTTATTTGGAAGAACTGAGGAGCAAAAATAGCCAGAAATACTCTGAAAGAGAGAGAGAGAGAGAGAGAGAGAGAGAGAGACTAATAGAGGGGTTGGAGCTAACCTTAATATATATTAGAATATATTATACAGTTTCTGTATTTAAACTATTTTGGTTCTGGCCTATTAATATACAGAAAGATCATTGGAACAGAATTTAGAACTCCAGAAATAGACGCAACTGCATTTGAAAAGGTAATATATGACAAAGACGTCACCTCAAATCATTGGGGAAATGATGAACTTTAAATACTCTCTTTTAATTGTGATATAATTAGCATATTTAAAATGCACAACTTTTATTTGTATTGTCCAATGAATTTTGACAGATTTATATTAACAAACAACCAGTATGTCTGTTAGAATATATAACATTTCCAGAAGCCCAGAAAGTTTTCTCCTGCCACATTCCTTTCAACATCACCTCACCTTCCATCCCAAGGCAACTAACTTAATTATTGTTCTGATTTCTAGCTCTATGGGTTAGTTTTCCCTGCTTACACAAATGAAATTTTACAGTATGCACTCTTTTGCATCTGTTCTTTTTTGCATGGACCATTAATTCATTCCTTTTTAATGTTGACCTTGCATTCCATTTATGAATGTTCCACAACTTACTTATCTATTCACCTGTTAATGAATATGTATATTTCCAATTCTTGGTCCTTATGAACACTTTTGTTTATGCCTTTTTGTGGGCAAGTTTTTATTTCTCTGGAGTAAATATGTAAAAGAGAAATTGGCTGATCCTAGATGGGGGTGGGAGATGGGAGTATGTTCAATGTTATGGGAAAGTGTCAGAATGAGTTCCAAAATGGTTCTACTGTCTGTCTGAGATTTCCAGTGGCGCTAGTTTCTTTCCCAACATTTGTTGTTGTCAAACTTCTAAACATTTTAGCCACTTAGTGATAGATATTGGATTTCAATTTGCACTTCCCTGGTGACTAAAAATATTAAGTACCTTTTCTGGTGCTTTCATATGCACTTTCACTCTCTGTTAATGAAGTCTAATTAAAACTGTTGTCCATTTAAAATGGATTGTCTGTTACTGATTTGAATTGTTCTCTAAATACTAATCCAAGTTATTTTTCAGATTCATAATTTTCTTCTATTACTTCCCATTCTATTGTCTATTCAGTTTTTCAATTTTGTCAGTCTTGAAAAACAGAGATTTAATTTTGTTCAAGTCTCATTTACCAGTTTATTCTTGTATGATTAGTATTTTCTGGGTTCTGCCTAATAAATATTTGACCATCTCTAGAAAGTCAACATCAGCTCCTATGTTTTCTTCTACAACAAGCTTTGGCATTTTATCTTTTCCATTTAATTTTTGTACAGAGGTTGATTTTTTTGTTCCATATAGTTACTCAGTTGTTCCAGGGATACCTGTAGAAAAGGGTGAACGTTTTAATAAGTAGTATTGTGATAACTAGACCGTAATATGAAAAGAAAAAACATTTGCATTCGTTCTTTATACCAAACAGTGAAATTTAGTCCAATGAAACACATTTCAGAATTCTGACCTCCAGAATTTTAAGATAATAATAATAAATTTGCAATTTTCTCCCAGTATTACTGAGCTATAATTGATATTAAATGTTGCACAAATTTAAGGTGTAAAAAGTATTATTTTGATATACATATACATGAAATGAGTAGGTTAGTTAACAAATCCTTCTCTTTATATTATCCTGATTTTGTTATTGTTGCTGCTCTTGTGAGAACATTATAGTTCTACTTTTACAGCAACTTTAAAATATATACAACATAATTATTGACTATAGTTATCATAACTATAGCTACCATATATTATATCCCTAGAACTTATTTTCCATAGAATGTCTCCCCATTTCCCCTATTCCAACCCATTCTATTTTCTGTCTCTGTAAGTTTATGTGTTTTTAGAGTCCATATATAAGTGAGATGAAGTATTTGCTTTCTGACTTATTTCACTCAGTAAAAAACCTTTTAGTTCATCTACTGTGCAAACAATAGGATTTCCTTCTTTTTCATGACTCAACAATATATACCTGTGTCTGTCTATCTATCTATCTATCTATCTATCTATCTATCTATCTATCTATCTATCTATCAATCATCTGTCTCACATATTCCTCAGTCATTAATCTATCTGTGGACATTTAGACTGTTTCCATGTCTTGGCTATTGTTAATAATGCTGCGATTAATACTGGGGTCTTAATATCTTTTCAAGATAATGATGTCATTTTGATATACAACCAATGTTAGGATTGTTGGATCATATTGTCATTCTCTTTTTAATTTCTAAAGGACCCTCTGAATTGGTTTCTATAGTGGATGCACCAATTTACATTTCTACCAACTGTACCCAGTTTCCCTTTTCTCTATATCCTTGCCAGCACTTATTATTTCTTGTTTTTTTGACAATAGCCATTCAAACAAATGTAAGGTAATATATCTCATTGCGATTTCAATTTGCATTTCCCTGATAACTAGGAATGTTGAACATTTTTTCAAAGATAATAAATCTTTATCTTTTAGGCACTAAATACAAAAAGTCCACAGGAGCATTACTCCCAACTAATAAAATATGTTAAGGATGTTTATATAATTAAGAAAGTACACTGAAGTGCTGTGATTATGTTAAGTATGTTTGTGAGAATGGTGAGAAAAAAACTTTTCCTTGTTTTTGACTGTGATGGCTACAATGTAGATACTTGTTTCATCTAACAAAAAATCATATTAAAAATGTATACATATGCTCACTGCTTCTTTTCTAGAGGTATCCCCAAAACAGATGTCTGTTCCTCCAGACATTTGGAACTATCATACTCTTTTTCTTGAAAGGCAAGTCCAGACTTTGATTCTGCAAAACCATTCCACTTGCTGTCCATCCAAACACACACATACACACACACACACAGGGTTTGTTAAACCATGAATATTTCTATGTAGCCTTTATATCATCTGCCTCTGCCTCTTCACCTCTTACCTACTCCTCTACCTATCATGGGGTCCAGGGTGACTCATGTACTGGCTTCCTCAGCTATTATCTCCCTAGTGTAATCTGTGGAGAAAGTTGTCACTGTTGTGATATTTGTCTATATGATAGCTTGGTGACACTTAAACCTTTATCATTTATCAGTCCTTCAAGGGTTCCTGGGAGAAATTTCTAGAAGTTCTCTCCTACCTGACTGGATAATCATCCAACTGTGGCACAGATTATTAAAGAGGTATTTTAGTGCCCCTTTAGATTGTTAAGGTGAGCTCTTTGGGGAATTGTTTGCCCTTGGAAACGTACTAGAAAATTTTGGGTACCATCCCAGGTCTGCTAACCTGAGACTTGGGATGGTGCCCCATAATCAGTGTTTTACAAAGATTATCCAGGTGATTTGGCTACATTTGTAAATTTGTAAGCCACTGGCCAGCTTTGTATAACCTCTCATTTTTAACCTTAGTCATAAGCAGGCTTCAGAACCTCAGAAGTCTGAATATGTATGTGCATGTGTTTGTGTAGCTTCCGAGGTATATGTGTGCGTGTGTATCTCCCTAGAAATTTACATGTTATTAAAACTTTTTCTATATAATTTGACATAGTTTATAGAATTAATGTGGTCTGATAATAAACAAGGACATGAGAAAATTGGGATAAAGACAAAATAGCTATAAAGAGAATTAGATGATGCTAAGGCATTCATACACAGCAAGGGAAGGATGGGTGTAGAGGAGGAATGGGAGGATGACTGCATACTCCAGAGTTGCCAAAGGAAAGAAAAAACATGATCACCACAAATGGTTAGGGAATCGCAAGATATCAACCCAGCAGTTTGGAGAAGCATAGCTTTTCATAGTTTGGGGAACTGAGAGAAATTCTTTTCCCACATCTTCATATGGAGGTTGGTAAGTATGTAGCATCTACCCCAATTCCCAAGGACAAGCTGTAAGAAGCAATTTCATGTACCATCTCTCTATTTAGCCGATGGCACAAACTTCAAAGCGCTTGTCAGTAACTGTTATCTCTGGAGAGATGTTTTTGAGGGCTGTGTTCTTCAAGAGTTTAATCTGGCATCTGCCTTTATAATGCTCTGACTTAATCAAAAGCTAAATTGTGGAGTGTTTAGAGCTCTTCTTTCTCAACATTTTGAACTTGAGTCTTTTCATGTAGGAACTTCAATATTTATTTATGGGATCGGTATTAGAAATAACACTTTATTTTCCAAGTATAAAAGTGTATTTGTAAATGAAATAAGGTTTTCAAAATCAGGTCCCTCATTTCAATCTAATAACTCCCACTTCCTTTCCCTTTTCCCATCTCCTTTCCCCATCTTCTTATTGTTGATCTGGAGACATGGAAGAAGTTAATATTTTTTTTTGAGAAATCTCCCTTAAATGCTATTTACTGCAGTTGACCTGTTGAGAGTGACCCACAAGGATTTCAGAGAGCATCTAGTGCATGACTAGACAAGCACAGTTCAAGAATTTAAACAGTTAGCCTGACCAGGTAGCCTTCCAGCCTGAGGGCACTCAAAACTGGTAGAGACAGAGGAAGGAAAGAGAGGATGAGATGGCCTATGGATGGTGGGAGCCCATAAGAGGAGTATCTGGATCCTGGCAAAAGGAACCCAGATTGATAGCACAGTAGAGATGCTCCGTATCTCAGCACCTGGCTGTGCCCTTTCTGTCCCCCTCATCCTCTGTCAGTTCTCCTATTTCATTATTGTAGGCAGCGTGTGTGATTCAGGCATGTTCAGGGCACTGAAGGGCAGGGAACAGGGATGGACTTGCAAACACAAAATGATGGAAGTATCCACACCACGAAAGGTGGGAGGGGAGCCCATGTTAGTCCTAAACTTCTTAACTTTTCGGCTTCAGGACATGGAGTCGACAAGTTGACCATAGCCAAACAGCAGGGAGATGTAAGTCCAAGGAGCTGACTAAAAGTGGGGTCAGCTGCTCCGCTATCGTCACGGGTTGGGCGGAGCGAAGACGTTAGTCAGGGGGCAGAATGACAAGGTCAGTGAAGGGGGGTGGGTCCCAAAGCGAAGGCGGAGCTTGGGGAAGACTGGCGGGAGAGAGGGGGCGTGGCCAGAGGTGGACTGAGGCCGGAGTCAAGCAGTGGGGGCGGGCCAGAAGGCGGGGCAAACCCCGGGGGGCATGCGCCTGCGCAGGTCGTCCCGGAGGTGGGGCTGCGCGCGCGCTGTGCGCGGGCCCTGGAGGGCGGAGTCCAGGCGGGCGCCAGCCGAGGGAGGGGGCGCGGTGGCTCTGGAGTCCGGCGCTCTCTCAGGCCGCGGACGCGATGCTGGCTGCTGCGGCTCGGGCGGTGGAGCCGGCGGAGATGTGACGCGCCGTCTCTCCCCTCACCTGCCGTCCTTGGGCCCCTAAGGCGCAGGGCTACCTGCAGCCGGGCCGCGACGGAGGAGGCAGCACGACCTCCTCACGGTGAGTGCTGGGGTCGGGGTGGAAGCCGGGGCCGAACTCGGGGCGGGGCACGCGCCGGCACTGCTCGGACAGGGGGCGCGGTCCGGGACCCTGGCCCTGGACCCCAGATCGGGCACTGCCGTCCTGCGACCTCCAGCCCTCCAGGCGCCCCTCTAGAGCTCCGCGTGAATTGTTCGAAGCGGGGCGGGGGTGGAGCAGGGAGGCCGGACGCCTCTCGCCCCAAGAGCGTGACAGACACGCTGGGGTCCTCGGGTCGCTGGGGCTGCCGCCTTCTCTTTGGAGAAATCTGGGCTAGGAGGCTGAGATACCCAGTGATTTCAGAGCCAGGATGCTTGTGAGGGTGATAGGGGAAAGTACCCGGGTGCCCCGAATGACTTGGGGTTTTGGTTTTGTTTTTTTTTTTCCAATCCTGGGCCAAAACAAAGACACACCCTTAAACATATCCTGAGATAAAACTTTGGGTGGAGCACACCTTCGCCTGATGCTGCTTCAGATCTGCTTCTTTCTCCTTTTTAGACGTCTGCTATTTTTATACATAGGTATTTATACACCTACTTTTTTTGTCAAAGTAAAATGACGAATGACTTCTTTGAGGCAGTCGGTGGTGGCTAAGCTTGAATTTGAATTTCATTATTTGCAAATTCATCTTTGTAGGTTACCCAGCCAATTAGGCTTGCTGTTCCAAGAGTAGGCCTTAGCAGCGTGGAAATTACTGATAAACTGACTCTTCGTGGTCCCAGATTGGAATGTGTCTATTTTTCCCATTGGTGAGATACGTTGAGCTTTAGATTTCCCAAAATAGATATTTGGAAGGGCGTTGCTCATTTCCATTCCCCTTCCTTGAGCATTCATTATTAATGGAACCTATTACTTTTGCCCCCCCCCCTTTTTTGGTAAAGGTTTATTTTATAGACTAGTTTAAAGGGTGTTTTGTGATGGCAGCTTTTTTTAACCAAAAGAAATTTAAGCTGCTCTCCTGCAAAAGATAGGCAGAAAACCTGTCTTACCTAAACCGGTATAAGTATTTAAATATTCCTGAATGTTTTGGCAGAAGTCAGGTCTTCTCAACATTACTACTAGTTGTCTCCCTTATTATAACTCTTTATATAGCTATTTTCTTTTTCTTTTTTAGTGTTCTCACCAATACTGATTTCAAGTAATCCCGTATTACTTGAATGGGGTAAAAAAAGCACACTTTCTTGATCCTTTAGCAGTAATTCATACTAGCTTACTTCAGTGTTGTTTTAATATGCAGTAATGAGAAACTTACAGAAGCCATCCTGAGGGCAGGGAGTTTCCATGAAAAACCAACTAACCATTTTATTCTACCTTTCTCCATCTAGACATGTAGATTTCGCTTGTTGGCATTACTCAATCCTTTGACTATGGTTGTGGAAGGAGACTTTGATTCCACGTTTAAAAGTCCATCAGTGACTCTCCATGATCTGTATTTGATAAAAATCAGAGTTCTTTCACAATTTCTGGTTCTTGCCTACCTTTCTGATATCATCTTCTACCATTATGCCTGCCCTCTCTATACAAAGACTATTTAGAGTTCTTTGAAGGCTACATCTTCCTTTGTGGTTTTACACTGTTCTCTGTTGAGAATTCTTCTCTACCTTGTAAACAACTTGCCCTTCAAGACATAGTAAAATATCTCCTCTGAATCTTGTCCAGACGTTTTATCCTCCTTGTCTCAACCTATCTAGTAGTTTGTCATACCTTCTGTAGTTAGTATTTATCAATTGTTATTTAATGACGTGTTTGTCTCCATCATTCTTTTGGTTTTCTTAAGTGATAGGACCTCTAACACATACTGTTCTGTGACCCAGGTGCTCAAAAACTACTTATTTATTGAATGAATTTTTGAGCAATGTTCTCAATTTTGAATATAGATTATAGATAGGCAAAATGTATTAACTACCTCTTTCAGTATCAGAAAGTTTAGAAAAGATGACTGCACAAGCTACTTTCAGATTTTTAAGAATAAAAATCTGATTAGGAATGAAACCCCTGTGATGGGGGTGTGTGGGGGAAGCAACAATGCATTTTGTCATGCAGAAATAAAAAGGGCATGGCCAGTAAAGGTTTTTTCTTTCTTTGGCCTTATGACTTTATTTTGAGGCAGAGTAAGTTGCTCAAGGTCATGAAGGTAGTAGAAACGGATAAACCTGTGATACAGTTCAGGTCTTTTGACTATTTGTACATTTTACCTTTGTCCCAATTCTCAAATTCTGAGATTTAATAATTATTTTACAAAATGAGTGGGGGTTTTCTAGGCTTGGGGATGTACAGTAAAGGAGTTCTATTAAATTAGCAGAATATTCAACTTGAGAGAATTAAAAGATTATTTGGTTCAGCTTTAAAATTTTTACCTATTAAACTGAAGCCTGAAAGTGCAGGTTATTTGCAGGAACTTAAGTTCACCTTTATCCCACATTTCTTAATCTCATCTTTGTATATTTTCATTTCTCATAGTGTTCTAGGGGAAAAGGAGGATGTTGCAGATTTTCTGAGGGATAATAAATTGATTTGCACTTTCTCCTTCCTTGAATGCTTACTTGCTTCTCCTAGGGGTTTAGAAACCTTGAATAGCTGAGAAAAATGATATTTCATTTGGGGATATGGGGGAAACCTAACCTTCGCCATCCCACTCATAGGATAGTTTTTAACCTAAGTGCTTGAGGCCCTCTCTCCAGATGCCCCATAACAAGTGGCTTCTGCTCACCATATGGAGATCCCACATACAGTTATGTTTTGATGGTAAAATGAGGTTTTAATATAATTAGATCACATCTGGCTAATAGCATGGATAAAATGACATGTATGGTTAGTTTGTATGTGAGAAGAGCTTATCTAATTATTCCTATAAGATAGATTTATTTTTTTTTGAGAGCTTGATTAATGCTTATGCCTCTGAAAAGTCAGTTTTGAAATGTGTACTTACTGTGATGGGCATCATCAATTTCAGTAGGATTTTTTATTTAACAACTTAGTGGCTAAAGAAGAAATTTTTTTTTAAATTTCTCAACATATATACATGATACTACATTATAGTCAAAGCATACAGTGCTGAATAATTGCTTTCATATTTTAAGGTTTTGTTTTTGCTATAGATTTTATTCATTTAAATTATATAGTATTGCTGTGATATTTTAAATAATTGTATATCTAAATTTGTTCCCATTTTGCAAGAAATGTAGTTTTAATATATAGCTGGTTTTCATTTTGCTTCTTTCTTTTAAGCTAGTCCCCAAAGGCATTACAGGGTCAAAAGTATGAAAGTTTTTGTCACTTTTGAAAAGTATTAACAAGTTTATTTCTGAAAGGTTGTATTGATTTACGCTGCTTCCAGCAGGTTGGTTGATCAGTCTGATCTTTTGCAGGCTTTTGTTCTTAAAGAATGGGTGTAAAGGAGGGGAAGGGGAGAGGGCAAAGACGGGGAAGATGCCAGAGGGTGCACAAGGGACTGAGGTGATGGTGCACGGGTGAAATGGTGGTGGGTACCCCCTGGGGACTACAAATGATGTCAAATATAACTAATAAAAAAAAATAAATAAACTATATAATAAAAAAAAAAAGAATGGGTGTAAAGGAGCCTGCTGTCTAGCATCACTATCCATAATAGAAAAGCAAATGCTGTGTTTTCTAATTTTCTTTTATCCTTTGTATGACTAGCCTATAAATTTACTGGAATCTTCTTTCTAGTTTTCATAAGCACCTAATTTCATAAGTGCTTTCTTGAAATGTTTCATATCTGTTTTATTTTTTCACTTTGCAACTGAAAATAAACTCACAGTTTTTAAAATTATTAAAATCGCTGACTTAAAAAATTTTGATTTCATCTTTTGATTGTGAGGTCTAAGAATGAATTTCACTCCACCATTAAGAAGATTTTCTTAATCTTCTAGACTTTGTTTTGTGAAATGTGTATATCTTTAGGAAATTACCGAGTTGAGAATTTAATTTACGTGAATTTTATTCCTAGAGACGCACATTATTATAAATATCTAAATGAATTTCCAGTGGAAAGGTGTTGCGCTGCTTTTGCTTTTGCTTTTCTTCCTGATTAAATAGGAAAAAAACTAACCTAGTTTTTGAATAATTAGTTTTTTTTAAATAAACAATAGATTTAGACAAACTATGAAAAATTTCCTGAAAACAGTATTTTGGTTAATTGAGGCTTCTGTTGTTTCATAATTAACCAGAGTTCATTTATGATTTAACTCTTACTGTTAATCTTTCAAAAATAAATGAAAGTATAACTGTGGTATTCTGCTTCCTCTGGGGAATGTGACATTCTAGATAGATGACCCATTCCTGGTAATAGTCAACATTGATTGAATGCTGGGTACTGTGCTGGTAGTTGGCATGGAGTTTCTTATTTAATCCTCATAACCCTAAGATGTGTGTTCTTTTTGTATCCTCATTTTGCAAATTTGAAAACTTGAGAGAAGGTGACTGGCAGTCAGTAAATAGCTAGTAAGTATAGAACTGAGATTCAAACAGTCTGGCTGCCTTTAAAGGACTTTATTTGAAAAGTATTTTTTGTTATCATTATTTTATGTGCTGAGGACTTGAACTTAATTTCTTAGATAATGGAAAGATACTAGCTTTTTCAGAGCAAGAGGATGATATAGTGTGTTACGACTTTTTAGGGAGATGACTGATGAGGCAATGTGGAAATACATTTAATTGTGTTTCTGTTAGGAAGTGGTCGAAATAGGTCCTATGAGAAATGAAGTCTGAACTGCAAGTTAGAAGGAGAGGTCTTGGGGTATTATGGAAAAATACAAGATTTAGTAACTGACAAAAGAGTAGGAAACTGAATTGTTGATTTGGAAGATGCCATGAGGGGTAATGACAGTTGAGTATTTGCTCACAGCACTGTTTTATTTCTTTCATAGCATTGGCTATGATGTACTGTACATAGTGACATATTTTGTTTCCTTTGTCACTGTATTGTGTGCTTTTCTAAGATAGGGGCTGAGTAGAAGGTATGAGCTAATTCAGGAGGAGGGCAAGAAACAATTTAGAATGGGAAACACCAAAATCAAAGGTAGGGTGAAGGAAGGGAAGTGCTAGAAAGTAACACGTCAGGTAGGAAGGTAAAAACCTCAGTGCTGGGGTGATGGGAAATGTTAAGGAGAGGGAAGTTTTAACACCAATAAACACAGCATGCCACCTCAGGCTACAAATAGTTCTGGCTGGTGTGCCTAATGATATGCTAATGGTAGTGGTTTTGTGGAGCTAAGTTGTCTTTATTTTGGTGTTGACTATTAAGAACTATTCAGAATGATCCTCTCTTTTTCAAATGAGTGTATATGTTTAGGTGTAATCTTCCAAGTTTTTAGGTCTTCTGCTGAATTGTTTGTTTGTTTTTTTTTTTTCTGTCCAGGAAATGCTTTTCTGATTTTATAGGTTTTTCAGTGGTTATTTTGAGATTTGGAGCCAGAGGATTCTTTAAGGCTAGATCCATAAAAGCTGACTTTTCCATCTGTTTACTTTCCCATGTTGACGAGTAGATTAGTTGAAATAGTTGGATCATCTGAGAATTCTTGATATGTCCTCAGACTGTCATTCCAAATAAAGAGTCTATGTTCTCTTTGTAAAGTCTGTCATTATCTAAGTGATAAAATATGCTTTAGGTTTCCTTGGTTAGTTACTAACTTACTTTGTACGTATGTTATTCAAATAAATCACTTAGAAAAGGAAGTTGGGCTTGATTTCTTCTGCTACCATTTCCTTGAGAACATCTATACCTTTTACGTTCTGCCTTCCCAGTTTTCATCTGTCAAGTTTCTGTACTGTTGTGTCCAGTGGGAAGGGGAAAAGAGAAAAAACAAACAGGTGTAATTACTCTTCTGTTCCTTTTCTTTCCATAGTTGTTATCACCATTCTTCCCCATTGCTGCTCTCAGCCGCTGTCCAATTTGGCATGATCTCCTCCAGTTATATATGTGGGAATGGCAGTTGTAAAACAGCCCTTTGGCTCAGGAATGCTGACTATCTCAGGATTTTGGTCCTTCTGTGATCTCTTTTTTGGTGTTTGATACTGAAATGAGTTCAGGTGACATCTGTCAGCTGCTTTCCCTCTCCTGGAAATGCACCCTGCTTTAAAGATGCAAAAATAAATCCAGGTACTTTTTTTTTGAACCCCTCTCTCCCATGCTAAGATATCAAACTCTTTGATGACTGAATCCCTAGTGAATACATTAGGGACAAGGAAGATAGGCAGACATAGGAAGGCACTTTGAACTGTTGTTGTCATAGTATTAATGATATTTGGTTGCAGCCTGAGTGCTTTGACGAAATTTGAGAGCTCTCTCTGACCATTATGTCTTGGCAGGAGTGTTAGGGTTGGGAGGTAAACTATTCTCTGAAGTCCATAGCATAGAAAAGCAGGAATTACAGCAGCTATTTAAGTATTTAGAATTGATCTGGTGATATTTTGGTAGACTAGTTTATAGAAAATACATCCAGGTAGTATTCCTTTTCACAAAGTGAGAAGGCAGAGATGGATTTTTGTTTTCTTTAATTTCTATTAATTTTTGTTTTTGTTCATTTTAAAATTGTCTGGACTTGTTTTGTTCATTTTAGGGTAGTCTGGACTTGATAAACCTTCTTTATGATTGGTACCAGCTAGGTGGTAGACTGGGTCACTGTTGTGACTACTCTTGCAATTGGTGTTTTTTTTCTGGGACATGAAAAGTTCTATGCTGTAAATTCTTTTAATTTAGGCTTTGAGATTAAATCCTAAACCTGGATTTTCCTGATTTATGCTTCTGTCTACTCAAGAAACACCCTCTTTGTGTTGTTAATAATAGTACATGGAAGAAAGCACACTTTCTGTCCTCTCAGAAATAAAAGTTCTAATAACAAGATACAGAAAATAAGCAAGTATATTGTGTGTGTGTGTATGTGTCTGTGTGTGTGTGTGTGATCTATCAGCTATTATAGTGATATGGGTAGAGAGAACCAAAGAAGGAAAAGCTGGAAAGAGTGATGGGAAGATGGCTATTTTATATAAGGTGGTTAGCAAGGGCGACTGTGATGAATGGTTTTGAGCAGAGTTCTAGGATATTGTGAGCTAGTCTTAATAGATATTAGGGAAAGTGTTTGAGGAAGATGGAATAAGAGTACAAATGTCTTGTGATGGAAACATGCTTGTCATGTTTCAGGAGCTGCAAATAGATTGGTTAAGGCATTGAAGTGAATGATTTGTAGAAGATTAGGTCAGAAGGGTGCAGGCAGGGGTGGGGGTGGTAGGTGTGTGTGTGTGATAAATCACTGTGGAGGTGGGAAGCCACTGAAGGATTTTCACTTTAAGTAGACCTCTTAACTGCTGTGTAGGAAATGTCAAAGGTGGGGTATAATGAGATCATTTAGAAGCTGTAGCTGTAACCATGATAGTGATTTTAGACTGGGACTGAGAGGTGCTCTCATATATACATTTGAAGGTAGAGTCAACAGAATTTGTTGGTGGATTGGATGTTGGCTGTGGGTTTTAATCTGAACAACCGGATGGCTCTTTACTGAGGTGGGGTAAGGCTGCAGAAGTAATTTCTGGGGGGAAATAAGGAGTTCAATTTTGGAAATACTGAGTTAGCAGTCAAGTGTATATGTATAGTCACATAATTGCTAACATGTCTAGGTAATATGCACATGTTTAGACATGTAGCTAGCTGCAGGTGTGAGCCTGCAGTTCAGGGCAGTAATCATCTTAGAGATAGTATTTAATACAGTGAAAGCTGTTTAAAATAATCTAGAGAGTAAATGTGTCTGGGGAAGTCCAAAGACTTTGCCTTGGGATCCTGTAATGTTTATACTTATTTATATTGAGAGAGAGAGAGGAAGGGGGAGAGAGAGAGCAGGCAACAAGCCAGTAACAAGCAAAGGAAATTAAGAAGCACCTCCAGGAAGTAGGAGGAGAACTACTAGTGAGTGGTGTCACAGAAGCCAAGTTAAATGTATTAAGGAGGGAGGGAGTGATCATCTATATTTATGTCAAATGTTACTGGATGAAGGACTAAGATCTTAAGAATTAGCAATATGAAAATAATCGGTGACATTAATTGGTTTTTTTTAGTGGAGTGGGGGATATGAAAACTCGACTGGAATGGTTTTAAGAGAAAACTGTAGGAGAGGAACTGTAGACAACTGAATATTTCAAGTAGTTTGCTGTAATCTGAAGCTGAGAAATAAGATGTTAGTTGGAGCAGTTGTGGGCTTAAGAAATTTTAACTTTTTAAAAAGATATGTTTTTTCTACTTTATTTGTATAAATAAAAAATAGTTGATGAGATGAGGACAATATATTGAGAGAAACAATTGTCATAGTCATTTTTTGGAAACATAAATGAAATTTATTTTATTCTAATCTGGGAACCCAAGCTTTAAAAGCATTATCATATATCTGTCTTTATGTATTGACCTATTTCTTTAAAAAACAACAAAAAAAAGCCCAGTGGCTAATGGGGAAAGGCATTGAAGAACATCCTTTCTCCACCTAGTTTGTTAATTTTCATCAGTTCAAAAATTTATATGTTGGTAATATGAATTATTAGGAAATGGATCAAATTTTTTTTGGCTATTCCTTCCCCCTCATTTCTCTATAAATACAATTTTTCACTCACCAGTTTTGCACAATAATTGGCCTGAGGTAGGTTCTAAATTTTGATTTGGTAATCTCTGTGCAGTATGGTATTTTATTATGAAGTACCTTTTTTTTTATTAAAATATTTTAAAATTTACATATACTTGCCATTAATTGTAATCCCCATGTATTCCCCATCACCATCTCACCAGTGCACCATCACCTCAGTCCCTCGTGTTCCCATCCTCCCTCAACCCTCCTCCTTATGAAGTACCTTTTTTAAAAAAACATTTTTTTAAATGAAAAACTGAAGTACAAACGAACTACTTTTAAAGAGGAAAATTAGATGGCTACTTTTTTTTTTTATCCCTTTCTCTTTTGCTAATGTACCTAACCACACTTTTACTGTAATTGCTTCTGATACTTGAGTTGCTATCTGAGATTAGTTCGGAAACTTAAGTTGAAAGGCTGTATTACAGTTACAGCACTTTATATGCCTCTTTCTGTGGCTCACTTATGTTTGAGTAAGTAGTTGTCAATATTTAGTGCATTATTGCAATCATTTCATTACTTCTTAATCTTCTTCATTGGTTTTCTTCCAGATTTTCTTCCCTTGCCCATTGATCCATACTACTGATATTTGGATTTCTGAAACATAGATCAAATCAGATCTCATTATTGCTTTAAAATCTGACTCCATGTTGTCTACAGAAGGTAGTTCACTCTTTTTATTTTTGCTACTTGCCCACCTCCTGCCTGCAGGAGGGGATCTGGGAGTGCTCCCTCATGGGTTCTAATGCACATCTGATAATGCACATGGGTTCTAATGCCCATTTACCATAGGGCTGCAGGATAAAGGGTCTGATTTCTTTTTAGGAAGTCCTCCATGAATTGTGGCCCTATTTCCATGAAGGTGAAATTCTTTTGTATCTCTATTTTTGCATACACTATTCCTTTTGCCCTGGAATACCATTCAACTTCTTATTTATCTTGTTAAATTAGTTCATCTTTCTAAAATCCAATATAGGTGTTTCCAATAACTTTTCTAGGCGTATGTTTAATTATGTTTCCCCTACCTATCATATCTCCCATCATATTCTCTGTTACCCTATGTTGTGGTAGCATTTTGCAGCTATTTTGTTGTAATATTAGCTGTTTTAACTCTGTTTTCATGTCTGGTCTCTCTTGTCCTAACAAGCTTATAGTCACTCAATAAATTTTTGTGGCATGAATGATCGAGTAAAGCAAATGATTCAACATTTGCCCAGTTTCACTGACCCATTTAATTGGGCTTTTGTTTCATTTAATTTGTGCAGAATATACAAACAATTCAGGTGGCATTCTTAAAGACAGGCTCATACTCTAAAGTATCTTAGAAAATTAATATTTTATTAAGTACAGGTGTACCTTGAAGATATTGTGAGTTTGGTTCCCGACCACTGCAATAAAATGAATGTCTCAGTAAAGCCAGTTGCATGAATTTTTTGGTTACCCAGTACATATACATTATGTTTACACTCTATTACTTGTGTAATAGTATTATGTCTTAAAAAAAAAACCCTCTAATGTCTGTACCTTAGTTAAATCTGACACAGACATGAAGTGAGCACATGCTGTTGGAAAAATGGCACCTATAAACTTGCTTGACTCAGGATTGCTACAAAGCTTCAGTTTGTATCAGCAAAGCTCAATAAAACAAGACATGCTTAATTTGTTTTTATGCACAAAAAACATAATTTATTGATGATTTCATTATGTATCTCAAATTTTTTTGTCTGACTATCTGAATTATTCCTCTGTGGTTTCATTTTCTCTTTGCTATTTCTACTTGTATACTATCCTTAAACACCCTCCATCCTAAACATGTCTTAAACTTAGTCCCTGAACTTCATCCTGATTTCTTCATCTTATGTTATTATGTTATACATACTTAGATTTTTCTGAGCTATTTTTAAGTCTCACTAATATATCTTACCATTACTGAATTCTGTTAATAATTCAGCAGTCATTTTTGGTCACTTCCTGGTTTCTTGGTTTGTTGGTACTAGTTATGAGAGACTAGAGAGAGTACCCACCCACTAATTATTATGATAGAATGTGATGAGCCTAATAATATAGTAATAGTGGAATCTAGGGCACCTATAAGTAGAGAATATGTATCTTTCATGTTTAAATCTTATTTTTTCTATGGTCATCCTCTTTCAGACTTTCATTACTATGTTTAGGTAATTTTAAGTCTGCTTAATAGCTTATCCTGTTTTAACTCTTGTCATTCAAGGTGTCACCACATAGTTGTCATGGGGGAAAAAAGATCTCTTTCTTCTTCCTACTACAAAATAAAAGTCAAAATGGAATAAATTCTGGGAAGCAAAGCCTTTCTCTTAGACTTGTCTTCTGTTACATGAACCTTCCATTCCATCGAAACTATTCTATATGCTATTCCAAACACTTTTGTGGTTTTCTTTTTTTTTTTGGTCTCTTGTTTGACTGGTGATTCCCCTCAATAGTGTTTTCCTCTTACTGCTTCTAGTTACTCAAATTCTATCTATCCTTGGACATAGTGCCTAAATCCATTGAGAACCTTTTAGATGATCATAGTCATATTCTTGACACTCTCTTCTTCCACAACAGCACTTTCTCCTGTTTTTCTTTCATACTTACTTTATTTTTCCAACTGTTTTTATTAAAGCCTATCCCTTAGTGTTTATTATAGTTTAAACTTGGCCTCTTTCCCCCTTCATTCTATTCTGTTCTTTTCATGAATACATTTTTTTCCCTCATACGTCATTTCTGTCTTCAATTCTTCAGTTTCTTGAGCTTCCCAAGTTTTAGGTTTGCTACTTAAGAGTGATTACCTGAATATCTGACAGAAAACCTGAAACTTAAAAACAACAGAGATGAAGTACACGTTGTTCTTGGGACCAATGTACTTACCTCATTTTCCTATCTTGGTTAATGACATTGCCAGCCACTCAGGTGCCCAAGTTATAAACCTGGGAATCACCTTGATTTCTGTTCCCCTATCTCTCATTCCTTGTTATATCTGTTATGTCTGACTGCAGTAGATTGTTGTAAAAGTCCCTTTAGAAGTAACTCATGTGAAAAATAAATTTTAAAAAATGAACAAAACAAAAACAGACTTTTTAGACCATAAGAATGACATGGCAGGGCCTCCCTGGTGGCGCCGCGGGTTAGTCGATGATATTGTTATTAATTTGTGCTTACTATAAGCAGTTTGCTTAAGAATTAAGATTATGATTTATAAACATATGAACAATGAAAAAAATGCCTGGAAAGAAGTCTGATTGGTATAAGTGCCAGAAATGATCTTATTCTACATGAACTAGAAAAGAGATTAAAAGTTTGAAAGTAGCACTTGGTGCTTAGTTTCCAAAAGTTGGCAGTAGGGCAGTTAACTACAGAAAAATCTTGAGACTGAGAATAGACCAAAAAAAAAAAAAGCTTTAATATGGAGAGTTTTAAATGAATATATTTAAATAATATTGAAGAGAGACTGTTTAACAGCTAAAGCTTGGGAGAGACTCTTGATATTTGTGGCATGTTCCTGGAAGAGACTGGCCTAATGGCCTAATGTGCTGATGCTGCAGGTGACTGAATCTCGACATCATCTAGTATATTTCATAACACAAGTCATTTAGTATTGAACATTGTTTCCTGAACCCAGATACAGTTATAGAAGAACTCTATAGTTTCTTGAATTTTTTTCTTGATATGCTAGATTATAGGTAGAATTTTTCTTGTTTGTGACATTTTAAAATGTTCAAATTCGCAGAAGAAAATACTTAAAAACTGAAGAACCTTTGTGTTATGAATGATTTTGCATATATTTCAAATTTATTGAATTATTTTCTGAATATTTTGCATATTAAGCTTATTTTTATTAGCTTTTGCTGTGCTATATTACTGATTTTTACTCACTTCCTGCCAAATTTTAGATTTGCGGGGCTGACACTAGATTCTCACAAGGGAGTTACCTTTGAAATTTTGTTTGAGTATTCTGTAATTTGTAGTTGAGAAAGCATCATTTTGGCTTAGTATATTGTTCTGCTTAGTGGCTACCCTGTAAAGGTGGAAAAAGGTTTCAGAGAGAGGTCCCAAGATGGGTCAAGGTGACTAAATGGCATTTGAATAGATTATGTGATTTCTCCAAGTTTCAGTTTCCTTAAAACTGCAAATTAAGAATAATAAAATTCTCTACTTTGTGAGATTGTTGTGCCACTTAAATATTGTAATGCAGGTACTCTGCAAATAAGTGCTCAATATAAACCAGCTGCTGCTGCTGTTAGTGCTGTTTTAAGACATTTGTACTTTTGAGGAGACACTAGAGGATTTAAAATTGAGTGACATGATCAGATTTACAATTTTGAATACTGACTGGAAAAAGTATAAAGGATGCATTGAAGGTGAAGAAACTGAAGATAGTGAATTAAGGAAGTTTATTCTAGAATACTAAATACTGGTTGGAAATTGTCACATTTTAGATGAAGATAAGAGGTTGTGTTGGAGAAGACAGGGTGGATTTGAGAAATACTATAAATTGACAGAGTCGCTGTATTCCATGAGTTGGAGGACTTAAAGGGAGATAGGATAGCAGGGATGTGGACCTAGTACCCAGTGGGGGTATTCACCTCTTTGTAATAGGAGAGGCCTGAAGAGGGTTTTTAGAGTCACATACTCACCACTGCTAAGGATCTGTGGCTGAGCTGGGCTGCCTACCTTTCTTCAGGTGGAGTGGAGCATCCCTGCAACTCCAGAGCAGTGATTTTGAGCACCACAAAGACTGTGTCCAATATCAGAAAATTCTTGAGTGTATTAAATTTGACACAAATTACGTAAGCAGTCCTCAGCTTGTAACAGTGGAAGAGCTAGTTCCTCAGGGTCTGGACTGACAAACTGACAATGTGTCTTTATATTTGGGTTTGAATCTTTGAGTTCTGCTTATTCTAAATGCTTAAAAGAGATCACACTTCATTAAGTGGGGTTTACCTTAGTTTTAATCATTTATTTACAGACTCAGAAGTATCCTTTAGGCATTTGGTATTTTGAGGTCTTAGTATCATTGTCATTTTGGATAAAGATGCATTTCTATCTTACATTTGTTTTTGAAGTATTTTACATGTATTCTCATTTAATTTTGTTCTCTCTGGCAAGTTTAATTGTAGCATTTGAAAAACTGCCTTTTACAGTAAAGTTTAATTTTTATTTTTAAAACTGAAACATTAATTTTTAATTTAAGTTAAATACTCTTACCTTACATAATTTTACTTGAAGATTTCTTGATAATTCAGAGCAAAGTTCTGTCTAGAATATTATAACGTGTGTTTTCTTATCACTGAAGTGTTCCTTACATTGTATTGACCAGTTGCTTCTGTAGGCTATGTAGTAATGTACTTTGATTTTTAGGTGTGGTTGAGACGCCCACTCTCATCCTAAGATGATACCCTTTCACTTTTTATCAAACATATTGTATAAAATTGCAGTTATTTCTGTTATTTCAGTAAAGAAGATTTTGACACTGTACTTAATATTATTCCCATTTCTTTATCATCAACCCCTAAGTATCATGTTCCCTTTGATATGGAATTAGAGTGAAATTCTTTCTGTAATGCCATGTCCAGTGCAGAAAAAAAAAACAAAACACCCATTTGGTAGGACTGCAATCATAACATTTTATTTTTTAGTGATTTTTATTTCTTCACTCAATAGCTATGATAAATTTTCTGTGTATTATGATAATCTTTAGGGATTAAAAAATCTCAAGTATGCATGGGGATTACAATTGATGTCAAATATATGTAAATTAAAAAAATTATAAAAAAAATCTCAAGTATGTTGTCGTCTCAAGAAGCTCTCAGTCTAGTAGGGAAAGTAGAATACATGTAGATATGGTTTTAAAACTAAAACAGTGTGATTGCAGTACCCAGAATGATATGGCACCATGTGGGAGGAGCGCCTAATCCAGACAGATGTCATATGAATTTACTAATTCTACAGTGAGATTTACTGCTTTATATTACAGGAGACGGGAATATCTAAAGCTGAAGAGCTATCATTTAACAGCCTGATAGGATCAGTGCATACAAAATAGTACATTCCAGAGAGCAGTGTGTCCACATTCTGCTTCATGGGAGACTGTACAATGCAAGAAACCTGTTGTTAATGTCCTTACCTCTTAATAGAGCTGTTATGTAAGCATCTTGCCTCCCTGATGGGGACACTTCTCAGCAAGCCAGAGAAGAGGTTTGCCACACCATGTGGGCCTCCTCCCTGGCCGGAATCGGGGATCGAAGAGATAGGACTGCTGGGCTGGGTTTGGGAGAGAAATGCCTAAGAGATGGGTTGAAAAGAGTTGCAGTTATTTTAGCATGATTAAAAGAAGGCTAGAACCTACTTAAATTTTTGCTTTAATTTGGAGATAATTGTATACTCAGAAAAGTTGCAAGAATAAGAATAGTACAAAGATCCACTGATGTTTAGAAAGAAAAAGTGGCCTGAGAGCAGGGTTTCTGTTTTATTGTTCTTTCAAGTGATTTGCTATAAGTGGTTGTTGATTGAAACCTGGAAGAATTCTGGGTACATGGTGTATCAGAAAAGTTGATCCTGTGGTTAACAAACCCTGAGTATGGCAAATCTTTTAAGTTCTCTTAACTGAGTTTTCTAGATGACCTATAATTTCCAAATTCTACAATTCTGGTATATCATAATATACTATTTTTAGACTGGCATTTTCAAGTATGTGTAGAGAGCTAGTAGCATTTTTATTTATTATATCTGATTTCACTTTAAGATATTTTTATTGATGAGGCTATTTTTATGTTTTTTGTATAACACGGATGCCCATCATGGTAGCCAGTAGCACTGTGTAAGTATTTAAATTTCAGTAAGCTAAATAAAATTCAGTTCTTTGTCATCCTAGCCAAATTTAAGTTATATGTAGTATATATGACTAGTGGATAGCTACATATGGCATGGCTAGTGTTAGGGCAGATATAGAATATTTCCATTATTATAGAAGTTTTGTGGACTGTGCTGGATTAGAGCTTATTTTGGATGGGTTTACTTATGGCAGCGAAGACAGACAAAATGGTGACGTGTGTGTACAATGCTTTGAGGTTAAAAAGGCTAAATCTTAGGGTCCCAAAGCATACAGTTCATCCCACTGGCCATCAGGTGGCAGTGTGTACTAGGTTATCTGTTACAGAAGTGGGGTAGTGCAGAGAATGAGTCCTGGGTGAATGGGAAACCTATATGCAAAAATTTATTGATAGGGTCTTTACATTTCAAGAATACCTATGCAGAAAAAATGTCATCATTACATAAAAATGTTTAACCTGTGTGTATTTTAAATCTTAAAATGTTCAGAATATGGTACATGCTGTATACACCTATAACTGAAACTAAAGTGTTTTAAAACTAACACCACAGGGCCTCCCTGGTGGCGTAGTGGGTTAAGCAACACACTGTGAAGTCACTGTAGCACGAGTTCGATCCCTGCTGCTGGCCAGGGAGGGGACCCACATGGTGAGTCAGATCTCTCCTGCCTCGCCCGCTGCTGCCCTCAGCAGTGTGTTTCAGTCAGTCTGCCTGTTCTGCTCCCCACTCTGTCTGGTGAATCCTCTCACCTCTGGTGACTCTGGCCTGTACCCCAGCTCTTGTATGCATAAATAAATAAATCTTTTAAAAAAAACAAAAAACTACCATCTCATACAGTATCTTGTGTTCTATTCTTACTGTATATGTATATATAGCAAGGGCAGTTACTAATTTTTTTAAAAAAATATTTATTTATGCATATAAGAACTGGGGTACAGGCTGGAAGTGTGGGGGAGGTGCTGAGAGGATTAATCAGAGATAGAGTGGGGAACAGAACAGGCAGATTGACTGAAACACTGCTGAGGGGAGCAGCAAGCAAGAGGTCTGCTGCACCTTGTGGGCCACCTCCCTGGTCGGAGGCAGGGATCGAACTGTTGTTGTAGTTGCCACTCTTTGCTTCACAGTGTTGTGCTTAAAAACCCATTGTGCCATCAGGGAGACCCCCAGTTATTCATTATTAAGTAGGAAAAGACTGCTTTAGAATTTTACTCAATATATCTAATTTTCAAAAGGTAATATAAAGTGAGTCTCTGAAATGTTGCAATTTATTTTAAAAATCCAACTGAATATTATAAATGTGACTGAAGCTGTAACTATCTTGGGTAACTATGTTAGTTCCGTATTGGTTTTCTTTATATGACACACTTAAAAAGCAAAACTGTTTACATAAAATAATTACACCTTGTTGAACTTTCAAGTTTTCAAAATGATTTCAGGCAAGTTACTCCATCTCTTAAGTCCTTTGAATGCGACATATTTTAATGTCTTGGATCTTACAAATAAGGCCATTATCGCTTCTCATAAAGAGACTGAGTTTTTCGCTGTTTTATAGTCTTTAACCTACCTACCTTTTATTGAATTTGGATAAAATCTTTTTGAGGTAATCTCAAACTTCAGTCCTCCTTTTCTGGTATTTTTCCCTCACAGTGGTCTTGTTCAGTGTCTGTGATTAACCAGTAAGATAGCCTTCAGACGATTCTGATTTTCATTTGTGTCAGCTAGAGTTTCCATTACTTTTACTGGTAAAACAGTCAGTACCTACGTGTATTTATATACACTTCCAACATCTCTTTGCTTTTTGTGTGTTCTTTAGTTTTAGATTTTCTTGAACTTTACCTGCTTGCTCTTTATAAAAATCAGTCTTCTTTCATCTGTCTTATTGTCTTACTGAAATTTGTTCCTAACTTCCTTTTCAGGTGAAGCTGACTGAATGCCAGTTCATTAATTTCCCCTTTACCTCAGATTTCATACTTAAACTGCTTTTTACAACTCCTTTTCTGCATCATTGAGGCAGTTGTCCTTCCGTTGTTACTATGTCATTTTCCTGCTTAAAACATTGCTTTACATTTTCCTGTTTCTTACCCACCTCTAATTTCTTTAGGTGCTAAGAAGTATTTTCTGTGACTTAACATGAAACTTTAAATTTTTTGTTTTTAGTAGTAGTGATTTGCATTCCATGTTCCATTTTCTTGGCTTTAGCTGTGTTTGTATAAGGAATTATTTTAAGCTATAGTTCCTACCTGTGTTATAATTCATTGTTTAAAAATGATTTTTTTTCTAATTGTGATACTGAATAAAACTGCAATTTGAATTCTTGCCCTACCACTTATTATCTGTGTGACCTTGGAGAAACTACTGAATCCTTCTGTGTTCAATTTCTTCATTTGTAAAATAAGCATTATATTTATTTCATAGGGTAATTGTGAGGATTATATAGGTCAATATATATATACACGCATCTCAATATATATATGTGTGTGTGTATGTAATTCTTAAACCATTACCTTCTATTTAGTTAGAGCTATAAAAGTGTTAATTGCTGTTGCTGCTATTACCGCTATCCATAATATTTAGTGGCATTGACTTGGCTTCAGTGGTTTTGGTCTCTTATTATATGAACTTGGATGAGTTACTTAACTTGTAAGCCTCAATATTTTCATCTCTGTAATGGGAATAAATGCACCTATTATATGTTGTCATAATGAGGTCATGAAAAAATTCCAAGCTGCTGAGCACAGTGCTGTGCACATATTCTTAATAAAAGCCTCTCACAGTCATGCCTTTTTGTCTTTAATAAGAACAATGAGGTCTTTCTACCCCCCCCCCCCGTCTCAAAAAAAGGAGGCTTTCTAGTCCAGATAATGGAGATACTGAAGAACCTACCTTTCATAGGTATTACTGTCTTTTGGGATACCAGCTAAAATCAGCCCTAGAACATCATTCATGTGTATGCACTGATGTGTGTTGTGTTATATGATGTTGGATGCTGAGAATCTTAAACATGAGTCTTAAGCTATTGTGTATATAATATATTTTCACTGTACTATGTCTTTTGGAATTATTCATATTGCCCAAGTTCCCCATGCTCTTGGTGATTGAGTTTGCTCATAATGTTTAGTAAGACCCAGTCCCTACTATCTCTGGCTCTATTAGGCTGCAGGCATAATCTCACATCCTTCACATTCAGCCAGTTACTGTGACTTCTATAGGTGCAGTATGTAGTGTTCCTGGGCCTAGAGTCCTGAGCTGTGTGCTTGTCAGGCTGCCACTGTCTTCTTTATTCAGCTCTTAAGTAAGAGCATGGAATCTGTCTAGCACTCCAGATTTCATGATGGGACTGAAAACTTAACCTTGATGATATATCCTGTGGGATCTTGCTTCAGTTATTTGTTCCCACCATTTTCTTTGCTTTTAACAACTTTTCTAGCTCTTTTCCTGAATCTTTGAAACAAACAGCATGTAAAAGTTTAGGGAAATACCCCAAAGTTATTGCATTTTTATCCTCTTGAGTTATTGTCTTTTTCTTTCTTATCTGAAAGATACTCTTCCTACTTAATTTCTTTGAACCATATTCACTACCCTTGTTTAGTGAGTTTCTTGAATGTGCCATGTTGGCTCTATGCTTTTGCTTGTTCTCTTAGATTGTATTGCTTCTTACATTTGGTGTCTTTTTGAAACCCAGTTTAGACATTTGCCTCAATGAAAACATTTATGCTATCCCATTTTCCATGTTACGTACTTTTCTGTTTCGTAAACTCTACTATAGTAACTCCCTTTTGTTTTCTACATGTCTGCTTCTCTGGAATGTCTTATTGTATCCATATCCCCTTAACCCAGGGTCTGATTTCAGTAAGTGTTTGATGACTGAATAGACTGAATCTTTACCAAAATGAAACCATTTCTTTCCTGGTACCAGATGGTGAACTTCTTGCTTATATCTTGTTTATTTTTTCAGGATGTTGTCTCAGAGTTGTATAATAAAAAAGTATTTAAATAACCTAAGGTGGATTTATGAGTAGGTTAGGTTTCCTTGAATTGTAAGAAGTTGAATTGTTTTGGGATTGTTCACAGTAATTCAGTGGTGCTCTTGTTATAAATCATGATCAAGCTTTGCACCTAACTTTAATTACTTTGTTATTGCCATAAATAGAAGATTCTCATTATTAGTACTCTGGGGATTGATTAAATGCTATTAACTAGTTTGAGGATTTCTACTTTTTAAAAATACTAAATTGTGGGTGTCCTAGTTGATATTCAGAGTTGTGGAGTAGTTATCTTAAATATTTTATAATTAAGTCACACTTTCTTTTCTGATTTTTTTTTAAAGTTTATGACAGAAGTTTTAAGTTTCTTCTTGAGAAAATGATAGGTGCCATGGGTATGGAAGGGATTGAGATTGCAAGTTAAAATAATGAAATAAGAAGGAAACCATTAGAGAAGAGATCAGTTTTTTTTTTTTTTAATTAGATTTAGTAATCCAGTATACATTCTGGAAAGGTGGGGAAAATCAGTGTTATGAATTTGGGTGCCCATTTTACGTAGGCAAATGGGAACATATAACCAGGCGGTTAAAAGCTACTTTTATAGGCCCTCAAACACCAGTTGAAATATACTGCCAGTGGGCCTCCCTGGTGGCGCAGTGGGTTAAGCAACACACTATGAAGCAAACCACAGCCATTGCAGCATGAGTTTGATCCCTGCTACTGGCCAGGGAGGGGACCCACATGGTGAGGCAGACTTCTCCTGCCTCACCCACTGCTCCCCTCAGCAGTGTACTTCAGTCAATCTGCCTGTTCTGCTCCCCATTCTGTCTCTGGTGAATCCTCTCATCTCCAGTGACTCTGGCCTGTACCCCAGCTCTTGTATGCATAAATAAATAAATCTTTAAAAAAAAAAATAAAGAAGCTACCAGGGACATGGGAAGAATTAAAAAAAAAAAAAAAGAAATATACTGCCAGTTTTGTGTTAAACTGTTATGCTTTATTTATGTGTTGTTGATGTGAATTTGATGTAAGACTAATAACAGAATTTTTACCAAGATATGCTTTTCATTTCATGCTTTCAATCTACATTTGTTTTACCAGCTATGTGCCATGATATGTTGATGGCGGTGAGGAAACAGATGAGTAAAAGGCACAGTGAAACTAAGGGGTATGGTGCCCACTGACTTTGTTTGAAAAGTCCTCCATTTTGTTCTGATGCACACCAACATTGGTGTTTGTTCTATTCTAACCCTTTTTGTTGCCACTAGGTCAGCTAGTTCTTGAATCTCTCATTACATAAATGGATAACTGAACATTTTTCTTGTTTTCCTTCCTTTTCCCTTGATGCACTAGATCTTTCCCAGAGCCCTGGGGGTGAGCAATTCTGATGTCTTCCTCAGTAGTTTTTAAGGCTTCATAGGAAATATGCAAGGAAGCCAGTGAAGCTTTGTGCTTGCTCCATTATAATTTCTTACTACCTCTTGCATGCCTGTGCCATTCAGATGGGGCTCTCTCTTGAATGCTCGTTTTAGGCCCATAAAGAAAATCTTTCAATTGCAAACTGGCATGTTACTCCAGGTTTGGCTTTTAAGCAATTGAAATGTTAGCTTATTACTCCCTCATATGGTGATCAGTGTCTTGGCCCTCTCTGGAATTTGATTTACTTGGTTGCCTTACGACATCAGTGCTCTGATGAGCTCAAGAAAAGTTAGGATTTTGAAAATTATTTAGCTGTTCCAAGTTGTTAGTGAAGGGGAGAAAAATTATACCTTTTTATTATAAGGATTATACTGAGTTAATTATTAAGAAACTACAGATACAGGCGAAGTTCTGAAAACCAAGTAAAAGCTACCCTTTTTTAGGAGAAATTATAGGAGAAATTAGCTTATTTAAGGGCTTATCCTTTGTACTACCAAGAAGAGGAGGATGACCAAATCTCTAGAAATTCTTTCAAGGTTGAGGACCCAACTTAAATCTACATAACAACCCTTATTGACTATTTTTCCTTATAACCTCCCATAACTTTCCCCAGCCCCCTTCTTTTGTCTTTGACTAGAGATGATGTTTAAGGTAGTGGTTTGCATCATTTTGGAGAGTTACTCCAAAATGGTTAATTGCTATGCCAATATGCTTTTTTTTTTTTTTTTAAATACCTGAACGTTATTCAAGCAGTTTGGCACCTATAATGTCNATCATTTTGGAGAGTTACTCCAAAATGGTTAATTGCTATGCCAATATGCTTTTTTTTTTTTTTTTAAAGACCTGAACGTTATTCAAGCAGTTTGGCACCTATAATGTCTACCTATTCCTATTGCATGCCCCTCACAGTTACTTGAATTTTACCAGAACTATATGGTAAAATTTGGAGAGGAATTTTTGTGCTTTGGCCAGGAGATCAGCTGAGTCTATTTTATCTGCTAGTATTCTCCTGATCTCTTAAATTAAAATTTTAGGAAGTAATACTCTTTGACTATATATTAAATACCATTATTTAATATTCCTAAACCACAAATTCATTTTAAGTCTAACTTATTTACAAGTTCCTTTGTTTTCCAAACATCTGTGTGAGTAAAAGTTGTACTGGAGGACAAAAAGATTAGTTTGGTATAATAGTGGTGCTTTCTTGTTGAGGTTGGGGCTTTGTATTGAGCACTCTAAAATCACGGAGAATCTGAGATGAAGTTGTACTGTTTCACAGCTTTACTTTGGCTGCAGGTGTTATTAGTACTAATTTAATTGCTGTACTCAAGCCTTTGAGTCAGCTTATGCCACAGATGACAGGAAAAACAGGGAGAAAGGGATATGGGGCATGTAGTTGAGTAATATAATATTAAAAAAAAAATCAAAAAAAATTAAGGTGTCATTATCTGGATGTGAAAGCAAGTTTCAAGAAATGACTGGTTATGGGTTTGTAGTCATTAGCATTACTGTTCAGTTAATTGTTCTTTGACTCAGTAATGAATTTGTCCGTAAATCCCTCAAATGAAGGCAATTTATACCTTCTAAAAAGATATCTGAAAAACCAAAAAAAGAAGTGAGTGGGTAGTTCCTCAGTTGATAAGGTAATGGATATGAAAGGCGTTTGAAAAGGTAAAATCTCTTTCCATTCCTCTGCACAAGTTTTCCTTTAATTAATACTTAGGTTCCTTGCAGTTTATGCTTCCCCTTAAATTTAGCCATCCAGTCTCCTCTTTCCACTGTTTTTTTCTCTAGTTAATAGTAAACCAATCAATATACTTTTATTTCTTTGTCAGGAAGGCAGTCTACATGGACCCTGGAATAAGGTAGACTTGCATCCAGATCCTCTTAGTTATTTATGAACTTATAATTTTAGACAGGTATTGTAGCCTTTCTGAATATTTGGGATGAAATCTATGACATAATCATATTATGAAGCTTAAACAGTTAGCAAATGTGAAGTGGTGAGCATGGTACCTATCATGGTATCTATTAAGTGCTTAATAATGTTTACGGCTTCTTTACCTTCTTATTTGTGAATTTGTTTTTTCTTAAAAAACACTTTGTTACTAGTTTATTTAAAAGAAACTTATAAGTAGTTCTGAAAATTCTTTCAAGTATGAAATGCCAACACTGTAACTGTGTAATACTTTCAAGTTATCCTTGCAGAAGATAACTCAGAAGATCACAGACATTTCTAAGCTGTCCACCAGGGATTGTTCATAGTTCAGCATTAAATTAAAGCTCACAGATAATATCAGAATGTTTCAGAGAAGATTATATCATTAGATGTTGTAACCAATTTGTAGTTTTTCACATTTTAGGACTGCATTTTTTAATCAGCCTGCATATCAGGTAAAATGTGTAAAATACAGCATAGCTACTAAAATAAGACAGACATACAGTGTCTATTTTATTTCATTTCAGACTTACAAGCAAAAAATGGAAAACTTTCTTGAACTTTTTTTAAAGCTTATTTTTAAAAGATTTTTTTTTAATTTATGCATACAAGAACTGGATTTATGCATACAAGAACTGGAGTGGGGAGGGGGTGAGAGAAGAATGGGAACAGAACAGGCAGATCTACTGAAGTACACTGCTAAGGGGAGCAGCCAGAGAGACTGGACAGGTCTGCTGTGTCATATGGGTCAGCTCCCTGGCCAGGGATTGAACTCATGATGCAGTGGCTGCTGATAGTGCTGACTTTAACCCCTGCACCACCAGGGAGGCCCTTTCTTGAATATTTAAAGGCAAAATATAGTTTACCACTAGATAAAGTGACATCAGTCATGATAAAAGCAGATACTGAAACTTTACAGTTGAGCCATCAGATTAGTCTTTATACCATAGTCCAACGTAATTGGTATAATTCATGTTACAGTTATTTGTGCATTTAGAAATAAACAAATTTATATTCTTGATAGGAAATAATTCAGTTTTAATTCTTTTATTTTTCCCATGTGGTAGCATCCCAAGTATATTACATATAATGTGTCTTATGGGCCTACATTGTGCCTCTAAATTACTAATAATTAAGATATTCTTGGGAGATAATACATATCACACTCATTTTCGACACTAAATATTAAAATAGAAGCATAGTAAAGTGAAAGAATAGAATGTTTTGTCCTTAGTCTACTCGTGACAGACAGAGAGATGTTAAAATCTTTCTGACTCACAGACTGACTCACTGAAGGACAGAATCTTTAATATGTATTATTTAGTGGTTTGTCCAATGATCCTTTCATCTCATGTGATTATCAGTTTTCTTGTGTTTATCCTGGAAGTGCTTGCTGGTGTGGGAGTATGTTTTGTGGTAAAGCCCATTATCAGAAATGGGAATGGCAGTTCAGGCAAGGGTATTGCCACTGTTCCTTTCTCTGCTTATGTTATATACTGAGGTTTTATCTTGGTACTTTACTGCACAGACCGTATTTGACTTCAGAATCCTTTTCAAAATATTGCTTAAGGCAGCTACTTAAGTAAGTCCTTAAAATTATTTTTCAGTCTTCACTTACTGTTTAGTAATAAGTTAATTTGCATTAGGATTATGAATTTTATGCATAAAAGTAGAGACAGTTAAATTTATGGTTCTTTAGCAGGCCCCAAAATATATAGGTTTCAGTTTATATTCTCAACTTCTCAGTTTATTTTCTTATGGGTCAATTGGACATTTGCACATTCATGATGGACTCATGTATATATTACTGGTGTGAAGGGAATCAAGAAGCTTGCAAGAAAATTTTAGCTAGAAGAGTTTATTGGTGAAGTGGTATTAGACTTTGGAGGCCTCCATTTGGTATTTGGACCTAGGGCTTCCACAGCCCAGTACCACTAGTCTTACAATTTTAGCAAGGCAAAGAAATTAGAAAATATAGGCAGGACTTTGGAGAATGACAAGCAATATATTTGACTTGAATATGTTATCATTGCAAAGATAGGGTAGAAGCTGTTGGGGTACAGTGGAAAATCCCCCACTCCTGTAGGTTCTTTTAGACAGTACAAGTAATCAAAACAGCATTAGATGGGTTAAGCTAAGAAAAAATCAATTTAATAATACACATAAAGAGATTTCACATGGTTCTAAATTATAAAGAAGTATAGCATGAACCAAGACATTTATCCTGTGCTTAAGCACTTTGGATGTCAAGGACAGAGAGTGGGAACTTTCATATAACAGACAAGGGAGGGGGTGATTTAATCCTTACTCTCAGAGTAAAGATGAGATTCTTAGCACATGATCACCGATAAACCTACACCAGGATGATAATGCTCCAATTCCGTTTTCCTAGATTTATAAAAAGGTGATTGCTTTTTTGATTAGGAAAGTGATAAACAATTAAAATAAGGACAAAATTTCTCTTAGCCTCTGGAGTTTTCACTCTTCTTTAATCAAAATAACTTACATTCTTCAAGTAATGATAATTGAGTTCCCCAAATCAAGGTGACACTCATGAAAGAGACTTTCTTTGGCATATTGAGAGAAGCCTATGTGACCCTTTTGGAAAGATTGATTGCACAATTTTTAACTTTTGAAACTTTGTAAGGAAAGTTCTACATTTTGAAAGTTTTGAGTGATCATCCACTTTTTTGTCTTGGGAATTGGGGTTCAGTCCAGTTAAACAGTTGTTTGATTCCTGGAGGCAGGAATTCTCTTTTGTGCACCCAGTAATAAAAGACATTTCTGTGGAAACAAACAAAAACAGTGCTTTAAAATTGGAACAGTCGAAAAATCCAGTTGGGAGTTCTGAGAGCAGCCAATGGAGAAGATTTCTAGATGTCAGACTTGAAACCTCATCCAGATGACAGGATCTCCTGGGTTATAATGTCTCTGATGTCATCAAATAATTTAGAAAACAACGATCAGTTACGTGGGTTGTCTTATGTACAGTCATTGTAGTGCTCTCGCTGAAGTTTTTGTCTAGTTTCTTCATAGCTTGCGTGGTTTCAAAAAAAAAAGAACACTCAGGATTTTAATCAATCCAAGTCAAAAGATTGGGAGGAAAGCTAGAAATGTTAGCCTGGAAAGTTGTAGCCAAATTGCAGAGGAATTCAGTATTCAGTCCAGTTCACAGGTAAAAAGTAAAAACCTTAAAATAATTTACAGGACTAGAATCTTATATCCACAACAAAGATCTTATTACTGAAACATACTTTTCTTTCTATCCTCTCCAATCCTAACAAATAATCATAGTAAAATTAATTCATTTGCAAATTGTGGGTCCAATAAACTTGATCTTTTTTTTTTTTAACTTTGGCATAAACACGGTAAGATCAGAAATAAGCACAGTATACTCTTTAAATTTGTTTTGCTGGGACATGTGTTCATAAGGGATCTTAGACTGAGCTCTTAATGCCAACCTTTCAGGGCATAGAATCATATCAGTCTATTCTTAACACAGGCTCTGCCTGAGATAACTATATTTTTGGATAAAGTCTTTTCTCAAGCTCCCCAAAATGTCCCTTGTTGTCGAGCCTGCCAAGGGGTTACCTTAACCTTTCACAATAGACCTGTTGGAGTCCTGTAAACAGGATATAAGGCCATTTTCTCTCTGGTGCTGTGAGATCATTAGTTAGGATCTAACATTTTTTATCTAGCTTGGCGCTTTTTGGTAATTATGGTGGACCAAGTTGCTTGGACAGCCTCTTCAGTCCATGATTTAGTTCACCTGTTCAAACAGGACTTGGGGACAGCTTTTATTCTTCTGGCTCACACTTTCTTTTACCAAGGCTCTCTCATAGTTACTAAAAGTTTTCACATTGCCAGGGTGTCAGAAAGTAATAAAAAAAAAAACCCAAATATTTCAGTTCTGCTTACAAAAAGATGTAATTTCTCAGATGACTGCAGGTCATAATTGGTTCAAAAAGTTTTCTTAGCTGACTGTAGGTCTGAGGCATTCTGGAGGAGAGGGCAGAGAAGTTGGGGAGGGGAGGGAGTAGGGAGAGATATAATGGACTGTCAGTGCTATGGTGGTGGAAGAACTAAGGTGACCACACTTGAAGGGAGAAATCCTGCATTGTGAAAAAAATTGACAAGGATATAAAATTATACTATTTCATTAAAAAATATATATATAAATATAAAATAAAGTGTGTTTTCCTAAATCTGGAAAAGCATAATAGAACCAGTATAATAGAGTATAATAGAACCAGTGATATTTCAAACAAAGTCATTAAAAATATATTCACCCTCAGTAGTTTATTCAGTCCCATGTAGATAAACTGTTGTTAGTGATCACTGAGTACAGTTTTTTCCCAGTTACTTAACACATTCTAAAACATTTAGTTTTCATGATATATCTGTATTTTTGATTGTTTCTCAAAGTTCTTTTCTGTACATTTCTTTGTGTACTTGGCAGTCAAACAAGTAGTATCATCTGTAAATAGAGAAGATTTTTAAGTGATCATAATCAATATTTGCTTATAATGTAATTTACATGGAAGTTACTCATACCACTCAGTTTCGTGGTATACAATATTTTAGGATACTAGCCAGAATTGACTAGAATGTATCACAGTTTTAGAAAGTTTTGTATAATTTAAAATACTTACATTAAGATTCATAAATATGTGAAGGTTGAACATTTCTCTTTATGTGACAGTGACATGACATTTCAACCAAATAGTCCTGAAGCATTTAATGTTTTTCTTTCCACAGTGGGAGAGAGAAACTATTATGGGGTACCTTAGGAGCTCTGCTAGACTTCTGATTTTTCTTTAATCAGTTAAAGACTTTATCTTTAGAATTTTGATTTTGTGGAAGTTTTTTCATAGCATTAAAAGGTTTAAAACAGGTGCAGAGGTTGCTATAAAATACAGGGTGACAAAGTTTTTAATACGTATCACAAATTGTCACTAATTGACACTAAGTGTCAAAAGCACCACATCTTTAGATCACTTTCCAGTTTACAATCTTACTAAAAACTGGTCACAGTTTAAGTATACTTTTGTTATTTTAGTAGATGAAAACATTGAAGTTTGGTGTTGTATAATGTACTATAGACATTAAAGCTTAATTTAAAAATCCTTATAGCAGTTTATTTGATCTTATTCAACTTGACCGCATGTAATATTTTTCTATATTCAGTGCTTCTTTCATACCCATTCTGGTCTGCTGTATCTTGAGACCAGATTTCTTTCTTTCTTTTTTTTTTTTTCTTTTTTCTGAATACATATACATCTTTTTTTTTTTTTAAAGATTTATTTATTTATGACGGTGATGAGATGTAAAGAGCACAAGGGACTGAGGTGATGGTGCATGGATGAAATGGTGGTGGGAACCCACTGGGGAAAACAAACGATGTCAAATGCAATTAAATACAATAAAAAAAAAGAATTTAAGCTCTGGAACCAGAGAGCTGAGGGTTGGTACAAAAAAAAACCAAAACTTTATATTAAAAAAAAAAGATTTATTTATTTATGCATATAAGCACTGGGGTACAGGCCAGAGGTGGGGGGGGGGCGGTGAGAGGATTCACCACAGAAAGCCAGGAGCAGAACAGGCAGATCAACCGAAGTACACTGCTGAGGGGAGCAGCGGGCAAGGCAGGAGAGGTCTGCGGTCTGCCGCGCCATGTGGGTCCCCTCCCTGGCCGGCAGCAGGGATCGAACTCGTGCCGCAGTGGCTGTGGTCTGCCTCACAGTGCGCTGCCTAATCCACTGTGCCACCGGGGAGGCCCTGAATACATATACATCTTACAGAGATAGTACTCTGTCTGTTAGCTTTAATTTCACCCATTAATTAGAATGCTTAACCCTTAAAACCTTAACTTCTAAGTTATAAGCAATTGTAAAATGTTGGTAATTTTTTTTTATAGGTTGGAAGAATTATAGAAAAATTCTCATGATTTCTAGACTGTATGCTTTCTCTACAGTATAAATTTCAAGGTGACAGATAATATTTTACTTATAGATATGCAATTTTTTTGATCTGTAATAAGTCAAAACTAAACCTAAAAGTTCAGTTAAATAATTTAGTAAACATTTTAGCAGAATGATTTAGATATTCAATGAATTTCCATTAATAAATTTAGGAAAACATAAATTTTCCAAAAGATATTTGAATAACTAATTTTAAAAGAAACACATACAAAATGGAGTCACCTATGTTAAACCTTTACTGATACTTAATTCCCAAGAGATTGCAGTTCCAGTTTTTCCTGAGTAATGCAATTCCAATCTAATCACTAGATTATCTTGCATGAAATAATTTTTTCCTTTTACTTTATCCCATTATTTAATAGAACTTACCTCTAATGTGCTATTGTTAGATTTCTATCTTTTTTCCTTAATTGTTTGACCTCTTAAGCAAGCCTACCTGACCAGGAAACTTCTGGCTGATATTTTTGGATGATATGGAAATAGCACAAATGGGTCCTTCTTGATCATTTCTTGTCTCATATTAGTCACAAAAAGCTCATGAGACCAAGTCAATTATTTTTCTTTGATGACATGAGTTATTTCTGATTAATAAACGTTGGTAGAATAAAAGTATTACACCCAGTGTTATAACTGAAGATTTACATGTTTGAAATTAAACCATTAAATTTTAAAGCTAGTGTTCATTAACTAAAATTTATCCTAGCTCTTATTTTTTGAAAAGTATTTGAGTTAGTTTCCATTATATTCTTGAGCTTATATAGGTATCTTCTATACCCCAGTCATATTCTAACTGATTCTAATATTAATATCTGGAGGTAAAACAGTGAAAACAAGGGGGAGATGAAATATACCTGTACACACAGAGAGCTCTTAGTTTTCATTCAGATTTCAGTCAGTGTACTGATTTTAAAGGAATTGTAGTTAAACTGTCAATATATTTTAAAATTTAATATCAAATAAATTGATAAATTTCATAAAATAAATAATATTACATTAAAATGTATTTTTTTTATTTTCTTACATAATTATTCATTTTTGTACAGTATTTGATTTTTCCCCTCAGGTGTAGTCCCCATAATTCTACCACCTCAGCATCACTGAACCATCACCATAATAATCCCTTGTAAATATTTGTGAAGATATAAGAATTTTCATTGATTCAATTTGTAAATAGTCCTGTTTTGTTTACTTTTTAAGAAACTACTCCTTAAGAAACTATAAGAAACTACTACTTAAATTTACATTACAAAGAATGCTTCTCTGGTCCTAAATATGTGTACAGAAAATTTGTATCACAGAGATCTGGTCTTGTTTCCAAGCTGGGATTTTCTTTCCTTTTTAAGAAATAAAGGGAAGAGAGTTGGAATGGGTCTGCTTTGAGTTGTTTGGAGAAACCGCTCTCCAAGCCCCTTTTATAAAAACAAGGATGGCCTAATTCCACAAAGAATGAGAGGTTTTAGTTTCCAGTTCTACAGTTGTAGCCTTGAACACAAAATTAACAAAGAAACACAAACCTATCCAGTCACCCAAGAACCAGTCTCTTTCCTGGTGGACATGAAATTCTTAATTGATTTGTGCTTAATAGACAAAAAGAGAGATAAATGAATAAGTGACCAAGGAATCAGATTCTCCTTTTTTTCTCACACACCAGAGAACAGATCTGTAGACACCTTTACTTTGTTTACAGAGATCAAGAAATGACAGCCTATAAAATCAAGATTTTCAATACTTTTACACCATTAGGGAATGACTTATTGTCCATAGAAAAGCTAAAAACAGGGGCCTCCCTGGTGGCGCAGTGGGTTAAGCAACGCACTATGAAGCAAACCGCAGTCACTGCAGCACGAGTTCAATCCCTGCTGCTGGCCAGGGAGGGGATCCACATGGTGCAGCAGACCTCTCCTGCTGTACCCGCTGCTCCCCTCAGCAATGTACTTCTGTTGATCTGCCTGTTCCGCTCTCTGTGGTGAATACTCTCACCCCCCACACCTCTGGCCTGTACCCCAGCTCTTGTATGCATAAATAAATAAATCTTTAAAAAAAAAAAAAAGAAAAGCTAAAAACAAAAAAAAAAAAACTACAAAAGGAAGATTGTAATAGGAAGACAGAGTTAGTAAAGTTCAGTTGTTCTCAGTTCACTTCCAGGAGACAGGAAAAGACATGTCTTTAGCTTAAACTGCTTGTGAGATATACCAGTCTGGCAAAGGAATTACCTATGTCCTTTAGGTGAATACACTGGGTTTCTTGGTGGAATCATAAACGCTTTTAAGCAATAAATTTTAGAGGAGAATAAAATGACGACTCATTTGGTTATAAAGTGAACAAATGTTAAAAATCTTATTAATCTCATTATTAATAGGGAGTCAGAGAAATAGCTAATCTATAGGAGAATGCAAAGAACAAGTACATTTATGGAAAAGGATTGTTGAAATGATCTTACAAATGGGTACAAAGCTGGTTTCTTCCACATTTGTGGAGGGAGATCAGTGGAACTGGGAAGAATTCATTTTAGTGTCTGTAAACAAGAATGGTTTGCATCACTCTTAGTTTTCTACATGTTAACATATCTTTTGAATTGCAAAATAATTCAAAGACAACTCCTGTAATGTTAAATCATCCTTCTCTTATTTTAGGAATATTTTCTGTTATACCTGCCAGCCTTTTCTATTTGTTTATTCTACTTCAGAGATGTTAATTATCCTGTTTGGTTCTTAAGATTTTTTCCCCTGCCATTGGTTTGGTTTTTTTCCTTGCTTTTCTCAAGTTCATTGTTCTTATAATTAATTTTATTATTTTTATGAAGGTGTAATTGCTGCATAACTTATTAGTTCTAAATGTACAACATAATGAGGTAATATTGCTGTTTTTAGTTTATTTCTTTAGCTCTAACTTTTTAGTTTACTTGTTTTGTCTATTTAAGCTTTTATTTTATTAGATGTGCATTCTTATTAGGTGTTTGTGTTACAAAGAACGCACTGGGGATTTCCTTATTATCCTTGTATTGTGTTTTCTTTCAGACTGTGTTCTTTGTCATGTGTTTTATGTCATTGTTTCTTCACTTCTTTCCACATCCTTGTTTGTACAGGATGTGGCAGTTTCTTTTTATCTTACATAGGTATTAAGATAACTAGGTCAAGATGTGCATTTGTTCTGACCAAACATAGGTGGGTTATCTTTGATGCCTTTTCCACTTGAACTAGACTTTGTTTCCTCTTTTACTGTGCCTCACTCCATCCTACACCTTTTAAATAATGTGTGTTGTTCTCTTTCTGTGAGTCTATTGTTGTAGATGAAAGGAATAGGTTGGTATTGGAGAAGAGCTGTTTTGGGACTCTGCACTCTTCTGTTTCCTTTTATATTTTGTTAAGTGTCAGCCTCATTTACCCTGCTGGGTTGTAGTACAGGGACTTGAGACCCTTTTCTCAATTCAGAATAGTGCCTTGGAATTCAACAGTTTCTTGTGGTCACTCTGCCTCAGGTAAGATTTCAAAGTTTCTCTGATAAAGATGTTGTCCAGGGTTCCTCTGTAACATGCCAACTACGATCTTTTCTATCTAAACTGAAGGATGTTTATTAAAATTTTCAAGTTTTATTAACTTCACTGCTTTTCTTATTACTTCTTCTAGGTAGTACAATTAAGCTAGGATCCTATAGACCACCACACTGTACAGGATCTTTTTTTGGCTACTACATCTTAAAAAGTTTAGAGGTCCTTAATGTAAATGGTTTCTTACTTGACTACAGTTGGCGGGTATTTTAGTAAAAAAAATGACATTCACACACATACATATATACTATCCTTTTAATTAGCGTTGGGAATTTGGATTTACCCCTTCATCTTTCTTAAGTGTATATTATTTTCTAAATATTTATTTTTTACAATATTTTTATAACATTTACACTTACATATGTACTCTGGAAATTAATTCTTAATGACAGGGATGATTTAGAACCAATTTTTTTTTTTCATTAAAAAGACAAAGGCGGGCCTCCCTGGTGGCGCAGCAGGTTAAGCAACAACCTATGAAGCAAACCGCAGCCACTGCAGCACGAGTTCAATCCCTGCTGCCAGCCAGGGCGGGGACCCACATGGTGCGGCAGACCTCTCCTTCTGTGCCCGCTGCTGCCCTCAGTAGTGTGTTTCAGTCCATCTGCCTGTTCTGCTCCCCATTCTGTCTGGTGAATCCTCTCACCTCCCACACCTCTGGCCTTTACCCCACTTCTTGTATGCATAAATAAATAAATCTTTAAAAAAAAAAAAGACAAAGGCATTAAAGAGAATGTCAGAAGTACATACTTAAAAAAAATTAGTGATTCTAAGACAGCTACTTTCCTCTTTATTGCATTCGCTCTGTGTGTGCTTTCACAGAATTTTTTATTTAGTTGCAGCGAGCATATAGTGACCATACTGTATTTGTTAATGCTAGAACAAACATTTTATTTATTTATTTATTTTTGTATAGAAGAACAGGGGTGTAGGTCAGAGGTATGTTGGGGGAGTGTGAGAGGATTCACCAGAGACAGAGTGGGGAGCAGAACAGGTGGATTCACTGAAATATACTGCTGAGAGGAACACTGGGCAAGACAGGAGAGGTCTGCTGCAATATGTGGGTTAGCCCCCTGGCAGGGGGTCAGATTCATTCTGTTGAGGTGATAGTGTTGAGATTTAATCCATGGGCTACCAGGGATACCAGAGACAAACTATTTTTTTTTAATTTTTTTTTAAGATTTATTTATTTATGTATACAAGAGTTGGGGTACAGGCCAGAGTCCAGGGAGGTGAGAGGATTCACCAGACAGAGCAGGGAGCAGAACAGCCAGACTGACTGAAACACACTGTCAAGGGCAGCAGCGGGCGAGGCAGGAGAGGTCTGCTGCACCATGTGGGTCCCCTCCCTGGCCAGCAGCAGGGATCGAACTCGTGCTGCAGTGGTTGCGGTTTGCTTCATAGTGTGTTGCTTAACCCACTGGGCCACCAGGGAAGCCCGACAAACATTTTAATATTTCTTTCTCATCTTTCTAGTCTTATCACATGATGAGTCATAACTCATTAACTACACAAGTAGAAGACACTAGTTGTTTCTAGTTTTGTGCTCTTGTGTATGCATTAACTTTTTGTGTTTGTTTTGTATTACATTTAAAATAAATTGGAGAGATTGAGATTAATCGACTAATCAACTTTATAAAATTATTTTTTATAAATTCTCATCTGGCTCTAACCCTAGGGTCTGTATTAACTGGATGGAAATTTTTTTTTGCAATAGTTGTTTAAAATGACAACTTGTATTTCAACCCTACATGCTAGAATGTTTGATACTATATTCTTTACCAAGAATTTATTAATGAAAGTTTTTCAGTTTTTATAAGATCAATGTGAAAGAAGCCCCCAAATCAAATGTCCTCACTTTTAAAGGAGGTAATTCACAACATGAAAAAAAATAATATAGAATGGAAATTGGAATGTGTGCTTTAGAAGTTCTTTTTTCTTAGATTTTGTTGTCATCTGTGATCTGTTTCTAAGTGTTTATATAAATGTTCTTTATTTTTTCTAATATACAGTTATGCTAATTAGTGCATTTAATATTTATTGATTTTTGAAGGAGTCATGAGTAACTTTTCATTCAACTTTGTTGCATGTAATTATATTATGTACTAATACGTGTAACTACCCTTATTTGCAAATGTTTAAATCTACTTTTTTGTCTCTTCAGATTCTGTCAGATTTTAAGAACAAATGTACCTGTCTAATGGAAGAAAAAACACAAATCAAGACATTTTTGGGTTCCAAGTTGCCAAAGTATGGAGCAAAATCTGTAAGAAGTACACTGCAGCCAATGACAAATGGGACACCTGTTAATTTATTGGGAACTTCCAAGAGTAGCAACATCAGAAGTTACATCAAAAATAATGGCTCCGATTGTACATCCTCCCATTCATTTAATTGGAGAACTGCCAATAAATACCAACTTAGTGCACAAAGTGCCGAAGCACTCAACAATCCTCAGAGTTCACACGATAAAGTAATTGATCCTGAAAAACATGTGTCTACTCAAGGAATGTTTGATAAAAATGGGATAAAGGGAGGTTTGAAAAATGTTTCTTTACTTACATCAAAACTAGTAAAGCCATCCTCTATGTTTATGTCATCTTCAGAGGAATTAAACCAAAAGTCTTTATCTGGATCAGCTAATTTGGGTAAATTCACCAAAGGCACCTTATTAGGAAGGACTTCATATTCTTCAGTCAGTGCTCCAAAATCACAGTTGAATGGATTTTATGGAAACCGGTCTGCTGGCAGCATACAAAGGCCTAGAGCGAACTCCTTTGCCACTAGAAGCAGTTCTGGAGAAAGCTTAGCACAATCCCTAGACAATATTAAATCTATTACTTGTGAAAAAATGGTAAGGTCACAAAGTTTTTCACATTCCATTCAGAATTCATTCCTTCCACCTTCATCTATAACCAGATCACATTCCTTCAACAGAGCTGTAGATCTTACAAAGCCTTATCAGAACCAACAGCTACCTATTAGAGTGCCTCTAAGGTCAAGTATGCTAACAAGGAATTCCCGGCAATCAGAAGTACTCAATGGGAATGAGCATTTAAGCTATGGATTTAGTAGGTCTTATGCTGCTAGTGGAAAGAAGTTGGCTTTACCAAATGGTCCTGCTGTACCTTCATCTTTGGGTTATAGGATGGTTCATCCCTCTCTCCTGAAATCTAACCGCCCTCCATTTTCTGGGACTATTACTGTTGATGGTAATAAAAATTCACCTGCTGACACATGTGTAGAGGAAGATGCTGCACTTTTGGCTAAGGACAGTGCTACTGATAAGGACCAAGAACAGATTCAAAATGATAGTTATAGAACAGGAAATGACCAGACCATGAAGCATGATGCTAAAATTAAATACCTGAGTGATGATGTGGATGATATTTCCTTGTCTTCCTTGTCATCTTCTGATAAGAATGATTTAAGTGAAGACTTTAGTGATGATTTTATAGATATAGAAGACTCCAACAGAACTAGAATAACGCCAGAGGAAATTTCTCTCAAAGAAGAAAAGCATGAAAATATACCACCAAAGGATATATATGACTCCACCAAGGAAAATGAAAAATCCTTAAGTAAAACTGATGAGTGGATAGATATAAGTGTCTCTGGTAAATATGAATATCCTTATGTTTCTTTACTTTCTCTTACATAATGTAACTGAACCTAAATTTATGATGATCTTCTGATAAATTTCAAGACAGTATCAGTTGGTAGATATGTTGGGAGTGGTGTAACATTTATCTTTCTCATGATTTTTGTTCCCTGCCCTATTTTTCACTCTCATAAAACATCAACAAAAACACTTTTTTTAAAAAAAAATTATTTTTTAATTTATTAGATTTAATTGTATTTAACATCATTTGTAGTTCCTAGGGGGTTCCCACCACCATTTCACCCGTGCACCATCACCTCAGTCCCTTGTGCTCTTTATGCCCTCATCCCTGTCTTTGCCCTCCCCTCCCTCCAGTCACTCCCGTGATCCCTTGGGTTTATCTTTGATCTTTTGATCTTGTTGAGATCTATTGATCTTGTTTTTATTTCAGCAAAAACACTCTTAACTCTAAGGTATCTTACCTTTTTTCTTAGATTGTCATACACATGCCTGATCCTACTTGGATCAAGTTTGTTTTTCCCTAGCCCCCCCACCAGTGGCATGCCATTTTAAAACAAGTCTTCCCTTAGGGTAGTAGATCACTTGTTAATATATGTATATTAATATATTTAATAATTGACGTAAATTAGATTTTGACCGTCATAATGAATTTTTTTTAACCCTAGGAAATTTCCATTTTTTACTTTTAAAGATTTATTTATTTATGCATACAAGCACTGGGGTACAGGTCAGAGGTGTGGGGGTGGGGTGAGAGGATTCACCACAGAGAGCAGGGAGCAGAACAGG
>JAGFMF010011554.1:725775-762372 GCA_019455555.1 Galemys pyrenaicus
GTGGCCCCCCCCCCCCCCCCCCCCCCCCCCCCCCCCCCCGGCCGGCAGCAGGGATCGAACTTGTGCTGCCACTTGCAGTGGCTGCGGTTCGCTTCATAGTGTGTTGTTTAGCCCACTGCGCCACCAGGGAGGCCCGGAATTTTCCATTTTTTAAAAGGCAGATTTTGATTTCTTCTTTAGCAAACTTTATACTTTCAGAGAGGAGCTTTATTATTATTTTTTTTTTGAGGAAAGTAAGATAACACCTGTCAAACATTTTAGTTTGGTTATACTGGCTCTAAATGCTGGGTTAAATTACATCTATGTGCCTGTATAGCTTGGAAAAAAGAATAAACTGAGAGTTTGGGTAAGCTTGTGACCTGATCAAGGGTCTAGACCAGGATGCTTAGAGATGTGCAAAAATGCTTGACTGCATGAGGGTCGTCTAATTAGGAATGACTGCCTCAAAGAATTTTTTCCTAATAAGGAGGCAGTGTGAGGGTAAATAATACAGAAGAAAGTATTCGCCTGGTGGTTAAAAGTAAAAATATTAGAAAATACAAAAGATTGTGAAGCTTTATTTACATTTTTAGAAATGATGTAGAAATGACAGATTGCTTAATGAATTTTCATTATGTTTGTTGGACAGTAAATTATTTGTAAGGTTCTTTATTGTTTAGAATTTAGAAATGCTACAATTATTAGTGCCTATTTGCTCAATTTTTTGTAATATAAAATTATCAAAGCTTCTATTTTTAAAGCCTGAAAATAGTATTTTTGTAAATTAAACATCTTCTTTCTCTCTTTTTTTAAACAATCAATTGAAGACGGAAGTGAATGTACAAAACATACTTCTGGGAATAACTTGATTTCACCAGATACAGATTATAGAGCTGGTTCTTCATTTGAACTCTCTCCATCTGATAGTTCTGATGGAACATATATGTGGGATGAAGAGGGCTTGGAGCCCATTGGAAACGTCCACCCTGTTGGGAGCTATGAATCTTCTGAAATGAACAGCATAGTATGTATAGATTTATATAACCTTTTGGGGACATTTTGTTTACCTTACTATATTTTGATATTGATTGGATTTTTTAAGTTTATGAATTAACTTTTTTTTAAAGATTTATGTATTCGTGCATAGAAGAACTGGGGTACAGGCCAGAGGCGCAGGTGATGAGAGGACTCACCAGAGACACAGTGGGGAGCTGAACAGGCAGATTGAAGTACATTGCTGAGGGGAGCAGCGGGCGAGGCAGGAGAGGTCTGCTGCGCCAGTGGGTCCCCTTCCTGGCTGGGGATCGAACTCATGCTACAGTGGCTGTGCATGCTTCATAGTGCAGTGCTTAACCTCTTGAGTCACCAGGGAGGCCTAGTTTATGAATTAACTTCTGTTTTGAGATGTGGGAATTCGTGTCTATTAAGGGCCTGAATGTAATATAATGAAATATCTGATCTTAACATATAATAAAATGAGTATTTGTATCACATGGCACATATATTAAAATACTTTCACAACATATGATATACAACTGTGTTGTTTAAATTAACTCCTGCTGGCCATGTTCAAAGTAGAGAAGGAAGGTAATATCTGAAGATGTTTTGGTTGCTAACATTGAAGGTCTATTAGCAACTAGTGGGTAGATGTTGTTTAAAGTTCTTTCTACACAGGGCAGTATCCACAGTAAAGAATTGCCCAGTCCAAGATGTCAGTAATCCTGTGCTACGCTATGCTGAGGTTGTAGTCAGCTTCCATCTTTCAGTGACAACACAAGAAATGTTTAATTTTTGCTCTTACAAAGCCTGTTGCAGATCTGGAAAAAGTCTAGGTAACTGGTGTTCTAAGCTGCTTTGATCTTGGAGTGTCACCATCTCCTTTTGCAGCACCTTCATGTCACGGTGGTAGAGAAAGTTGATTTGCTTTGGACTGAAAATGGCACATAGCACTTCAACCAACAGCCTGTTGCCCCAAATTAATCTTACATACTAAGAGGGCAGAAGTATAATTTCCTTTGTGCCTGGAAGGTGGAAACAGGTATGGCTGAGCACAGGAAGATCTACCATACATTCCTTTATGCATATTTTAAGAAACAGTGGGAGTAATGTGCATAACACTTGTGTAAAGTATGTTGTTTTAAAGTGGGTGTTAATTACTCAGCATATAAACTAGTTTTTCAGTAGCTGAATGGGAAAATTTCCAGTCTTTGTAGACTACAAATAGATTTCCAAATATATTTCAAGTGTAGTTTTCTATGTTCATATTAACTTGTGACTTGGAAAAAATACTCATTCCCTATAAGAAACTTTTTCAGTTGCACAAGCATTAAATACATATTTAATGTAGAGAAAGTATCTAATAAGATAACAGTTGTTCAGAAAAGGTAATGTTTGGCAGCCTCATGTCCTTTTAGACTTTTTAAAACATACATGAACTGGGAGTAGTGTCCTGCAGATGGCAACAGTGAGCTACTTAGTACCTGATATTTTTCAGAGATTTAACGCTTTTGTTTCACTTTTCTTGTAACTTTTTTTTTTAATTTTTTTTTAAAGATTTATTTATTTATGCATACAAGCACTAGGGTACAGGCCAGAGGTGTGGAGGGGAGGTGAGAGGATTCACCACAGAGAGCAGGGAGCAGAACAGGCAGATCAACGGAAGTACACTGCTGAAGGGAGCAGCGGGCGAGGCAGGAGAGGTCTGCAATGCCATGTGGGTTCCCTCCCTGGCCGGCAGCAGGGATCGAACTTGTGCTGCAGTGGCTGCGGTTTGCTTCATGGTGCGTTACTTAACCCACTGCGCCACCAGGGAGGCCCCACTTTTCTTGTAACTTAATGACCTCTAAAATAGTTAAGAACACACCTGAAAGATCCATAAGTTTCCTCTTACATCAGTAGGCTTGTGTATATAAAAATGTCACTCTGCTTTGAAACAAGATAATTACCTCTTTGTTTTACTGTTCTTTTTTTTTTTTTTTTAAAGAGTTATTTATTTATGCACACGAGAGCTGGGGTACAGGCCAGAGGTGTGGGGGGTGAGAGGATTCACCAGAGACAGAGCGGGGAGCAGGACAGGCAGATGGACTGAAACACACTGCTGAGCGGAGCAGCGGGTAGGCAGGAGAGGTCTGCTGCGCCCTGTGGGTCCTCTCCCTGGCCGTAGGCAGGAGAGGTCTGCTGCGCCCTGTGGGTCCTCTCCCTGGCCGGGGATTGAACTCGCGCTGCTGTGCCGCGGATGCTTCACAGTGTGGCGCCCAACCCGCTGCGCCACCAGGGAGGCCCTGTTTTACTGTTCTGATCTAAGAAGAAGATACTTTGAAACAAGTTGAAAAGTGTATTAAGATCTATGATGATAGTATATTCACCATTTTTCCTCTAAGGTTTGTCAATTTTTGCTTTTAAGTACTTGTTGGGTATATATCTGTTTAGAATTGTCTTCTTGGTGAATTGGACATTTAGTAATTTTTTTTTTACATTTTTTATTGAGATTACTGGTTCACATCATTGTTTGCATTTTGCAAATATAGGATATCCCCTTCAGGTGTTGTTACCCTAGCACACCCACCACCAGAGCACCCATAATCTATTACCATCATCCATTATGCTCCCTTCCTGTTGGTCCTCCCCCATAACCCTCATCTTCCTCATGAGTCACTCTTTAGTGACCTCCTATTCCTCATTATGCCTTTTTTTCTTAAGGCCTCTTTTTTCAGACAATAATATTTTTGAGCAATTTTATTTATGTATTTTCCATTCTTTTATTGTCAGGCTTTTTGATTAATAGCAAGTAGGTTATTTATAAAATTTGTCCTTTTAGTAGGTCACTTTAATTCTCTTAGCTTTGCATTTATTGGCATAATTAACTTTAAATTGGCTTGCTTTTTCTGTGTTTTAAATTTTTTTCTAAAATAGTTAGCTCTTTCTAACTTAACCCATATTCTTGATTTATCCATTTTTCTTGGTTCATCTATCACCGAAGGCCTTTCCTGGCCTCATGTCTTTCCCTCGCCCCCACCTTGGTTCTGGGCTTCAGTGCTCACTCCAGTTCAGCTCAAAATAAGGCATGTTCACTAGACTGTAAGTCAAAACGTGTCACCACTAACAGTTTAGTTCAGCCCACTATAGTTTAACTAACTTTGTTTTCATCCCAAGCATTTTTCTTTGAGGAAAGCAGGGTGTTGATGTAAGTTCTAGTCAAACTCCTTGACTTGCACCCTAATAACAGTTTCTAGATGGGCTACTTTACATAGATAACATTTGTCTGGACTCTAGGTTGTTGATTTTTTTTTTTAAATACAAGTTGATTTGCTGAGGGATAATTTCTATACAGTAAAATACACACATCTTATATGTGTAGCACAGGGAATTTTGAAAATACTTGTTTAATAATTTGCATATTATTATGATACAGAATATTTTTATCGCTCCCAAATGAACCTGTGCTATTCAATTATCCTCTCAACTGCTGCCCCCTACTCCCATGCATTCACTGATTTCTGTCACTATAGGTTAGTTTTGTCTATGCTTAAACTGCATATGAGAGTTATGAATATGTACTCCTTTATGTCTGACTTCAGTTAGTCAGTTAAGTTTGTTACATGTGGTATGTTCATTATTCTTGTTAATTGACATTTCTTTATGCAAATGTACTATAACTTGTTTCATCCTGCTTTTGAAGGCTGTTAGATTTTTTCCACTTTTGCTTACTGCTACTGCTGTGAAGATTTTGTGTCATGTTTTTTGGCGAACATTTATGCATTTCTCTGAAAAACTATTTAGGAGAAGAAGCCATGGATAATAGGGTAGGGTGTATATACTTGTTTTCCAAAGTAGTTGTACCACTTTAGATGCCCATTTGCAGTAAATGAGCATTCTGGGAATTCTACTTTCTAGTCATCGCTTGTCATCTTTTTCCATTTTTGCTCTTCTGGTCAGGATATAATAGTATTGCGCCAAGATTTTTGTCTAGTGTTTTGTATTAAGTACTTGTTATAAATATATATAAATACATGTTTATTTGCCATTAGAATATCCTCTTTTGTGCAGTGTCTTCTATTGGGCAATATGTATTTTCTTATTTATAAAAATCACATATTTTGTGTATAAATCTTTTATATCCTTATATGTATGTGTCCACACATGTATATATGTATTTGACTTATATGTATGGCTGCTTTTTCAGTCTCTTAATATGTCTTAATGAATAGGGGTTATCAATTTTATTTTGGTAGCTTGTTGATTATTCAGTTAATTTTCTATGTCTGCCAATTTGTGGTATTCCCTTGTTTATTAGCACTTTTATTAGACTAGGCATTATTGAAATGAAAATTTTATTGCTTTCTAATAATGTTAGTTAAAACATCCTTTTCCTTCCAAGGAAGGAAATAATAACTATTAGCTCAGTGTTGGTTTGGTTTCTTGGTTTCTTTGAATTTCAGTTATTCATCCCCCATTGGGGCAATCCGTAGAGATTTAGCATATCTGTGTGAGTGTACCTTCCTGACTACTGGCTTATTTTTTTATATACATTTTCCCTAACCCCTTCACTTCAATCCCAGGTTTCTAATGGAATGCCTACAACTGGATAAATACTGCCTTGAGGCAGGAAGGGATCTTGAAGTGTTTGAGTAATTATGAGAAGGCCACTACAGGCTGGACACTCAGAGGGGAGGCATAGCAGGAGAGGGGGCTGTCAAGACTTGTGGAGCTCAGTGGATTTGGATCTAAATGTTGAGGGGAGGAGGGGTGGTTGTTGGAAAGTTTGAAGCTGGGAAGGGAACATAATTTGCATTACATTTTTAAATGTTGTGTATGATGATTGAGTTAGAGGGGAACAAGACTGAATACTGAAAGCTGTGGTTTTAGTAAGGGGATGGTGATCACTTTGCCTAAGATTATGATAGCACAGTGGCTATTTAGAGGGTTGATCAGATTTGAAAATGGTTTTAGAAGGATAATTGATGAAATTCAATGATTTAGCAAGGGAAAAGTGTCACCTCTTTACTTTGGGAAGTTGTGACTAGTGTGAGGCTATAATATTGGGGTGAGACCAGAGACATGGGGTTGAAAGAATTCATCAGAGACAGAGTGGAGAATAGAAAAGACATTTTTATTGAGTTGTCTAGAAGAGCAGCAGGAAATTTTGAAGAGCTCATTTGCCCCTAAGAAAGATTGCGGCTCCTTTTCATATCCTAATTTTGTGGACTTTTTCATGATTTGAGGTCTAGGTCTCAGCTGCTTGTTATCCACTGGGGTATCAGATCTTGATCAGTCTTCCCCTAAGGTGGTGTCTTAGTTCTGTTTACCCTATTTCTACATTCCTTGGAATTTGATAGTTCTGAGTCTTGGGGACCCATAGTATGTATCTCCTGGTGATTTTATTAGTTCCCCTTTCTTGTCTACTTTGTCTTCCAGCAGTGTTCTGGTGAGCAAAATACAGAAATTCAATTTTAACTTTATTAAATATACCCTGACAACTAGTTGTTTCAGTTCATTGCTTCCATTTGTTCTTCCAAATCTTCCTAAATTGCTCGTTTGACTTGTTATTTTCCTTGGTTTTATCATTCCTTGTCAAATCTAAACTCCTTTGACTGACTCCTTATGGAGTACACCCACCTCTTTAGTAACTTTAGCTTCCAGTTCCTACAACATGTTTGAAAATAGTTTTTCATTCTCTTTCATTACTCCTAGGTTTCTGGCACTAAGCTTGATATACACTTGTTGAAATGTTTGCCATGATGATATGCTATATAATTAAAAATAAATAAAAGCACTTAAAGGTGCTGCTCAATACTCTTCACTACTTTTTCATAAACATTGTGACTTAACCTATTTGCAGAATAAGTTTCTAAGGTACCACGTGTCATAATAGCAAGGTGCATGTAACTAAATATGTGACAGTAGCATAGACATGATAGTGGAGGACAGCGTACAGAAAGTTGAGACGGTCCTAATATAGGTAAATGAATATCTCAAACATTGAAACTTTCAGCTTTGCTCTGATATATAATACCAAACTTGAAGGTAGAGAAGGGATCAAACTCAATTATTTTAAAGATAAGAGAACAGAATGAGATGAAAAACTAAATTTTTATTTCTTTGCCTTTTTTTGGGGGGGGATGTCAGACTCTAAATCTTCACATGCATTTAATTTAGCATAGCTTCTTTTTGACCTGTTAATATAACTTTTATGTTTGGGAAAAGGTTTAAGTTAACCAAATACAGTTCTTATGACCCTTTAAATATATTTGTCTTCACTCTGTATGGTTTCTTGTAGATTATTTCATTTACAATATGAAGTTCCAGTCACTTACTATGGGACTTCTACTATGCCCCAAGCATACTATGAAGTGTTGAATATACTGATATAATGAAGCTGTTTTTGTCCTTAATGAATTTGAAATCTAGTATGATAGGCAGATATATTATAAATACCTTATCACAGTGTAGTTTGATAAAGGATACCATGCATTATGTATGCTGTGGTGAATATGCATGTGGCATCAACAACAGAAGGTTTAGCTAGGGTTTGTGTGTGTGTGTGGCACGCACATGAGAGAGAGACAGAGATGCGCGAGAGAGACAAGTTACTTTGTCCCTTTGTAATTAATAAATATCTTGTGGATAGATTCTTCTACTATGCAAATATCCTATTTCTTATAGTTTTGCACATTATTGTTATAATATAGTTTTATCATCGATTATTTCTTTATTATTTTCGATTCTATTATAAGGAAGAACTGTCCATTTTTATTGGTTTATTTAGGAAGGTTGTCTCACTATGGGTATAAGGATATTTATTTTGTCTGTATAAACCACTACTTACGTTGTTCCACATTTGCTCAGTCCCTTTTGGGAGTCCCTTTAGATTGATTCTTGTTCCTTTCTGTCTTGCCCTCATTATTTTTTGAGTACTTTATTTTCTTCAGGATACTTTATACTCACATTGAATTTTCACTGCCCTAGCCCAGGAATCAGTGTTTCTTCAAGGAAGAATTTTGTTCAAAAATGATATTTAGATATCAAGCTCTGAGGGTTAGATCTTGTTGTTAGTGCAATGTAATTGCTTTCAGGACATATATAACAGGTGGAGTTCAGAACTGTATGTATAAACACACATATGTAGTAATTTCTTTATCCATCTGTTAATACTTAAGACCAAGAATTCAAACTGATACCTTTGACTTTAGTCTAATGCCACTGAGTTCATTCAAGCCTTTCCCTTTTATTTATTTTTAACTGTTTTCTCAGAAAGTGAGAAACTTGACTCATTAATTATAGTATATTAGTTGTTCAATCCTAGAATATATGTGTGTGTGTCTCTCTTTCTCTCACACATACACACACAATTTCACATTTGCTAATTCATAATCCATGAAAAGTAAATTTACTAATTTATAATATGTGGGTACCATTCTATTTTTAACTTACAGTATACATTCAGAATACTGTTCTCCAAGTTTACTTAGGTTACTTCTTTTAGTTCTCATCCCTTTCAGTGTGATTGTATTACTTGTAATTTTGTTAGGTTCTTTGTTACCATTTATATTTTATTTTGAGGGTTGTTTTACCCCCACATACATGGCTCATTAAATTATTTCATATTACTATACAGAGATCCTCTTTAATGTTTTTTTTTTTAAAGATTTATTTATTTATGCATACAAGCATTGGGATACAGGCCAGAGTCATGGGAGGTGAGAGGATTCACCAGACAGAGCGGGGAGCAGAACAGGCAGACTGACTGAAACACACTGCCAAGGGCAGCAGCGGGCGAGGCAGGAGAGGTCCGCTATGCCATGTGGGTCCCCTCCCTGGCCAGCAGCAGGGATTGAACTCGTGCTGCAGTGGTTGCGGTTTGCTTCATAGTGTGTTGCTTAACCTGCTGCGCCACCAGGGAGGCCCACTTAATGTTTTTTTAACTACTGTATACTACATCATTTTAAGATACAGTTTATTCATTAAGACGATGGACATAGGCATTAAGATTATTTTCATTATTGTACAATTATAAATTGCAGTAAAAACTATCCTAGGACATACTTATTTTTATTATTTTACCTGTGAATATTCAACTGTTCAGAAATTCCTGCATATGGAAATGCTAGTCACTGTCACAGTGTGATCATTGTTAAACTTATTTTCTTGAAACATTCCTTTGTTAGGGTCCATGGGTAGAATGTTTTGGGATACTTGGGCTAAAATTGGATTAGCCACTTGATAGCAAAAAGAGTGGGGGATTTGGTAAATTTCTGAGGGGTGTTAATCTAAGGGGGGGATTTAACCTAAGGTGGGGTATATCTAGGGGAACAGAAGAAGAAGGTTCAAAGAGGTGGGGAATTTAAATTTACTTGTGACTCTTCAGACTGTTATCTAGGGCTTGCACTTGTGTGAGTGTTTAGTGTCAGTTTAAGGCCCTAGCAGATGGCTTGACCAAACAAAATTGTTGCTGAGGCAATATCCAGTACCATGGAATAGATTAGCTAAACTGTCAACAAACATTTATGTTAACTGAAATCTGCCATCTCACTGTAATCAGTGTGGCTAAAATTATTCATCTGAAATCTCCTTAAGTAAAGGAAAAATTTTAAAGGTTTAACTCAAGCAGAACTTGATGTAGGCTTCTTGTTGAGATCCAAGAGCGTTTTACAGGGCAGCTACCAAAAGTCTATACAGGATTGCACATACTGATACTTATTCTTCATCCCACTAGGAACTACCTTAGAAAAGAGGACAAATGGTTAAATGGGCTAACAAATGATCTATGGGGTTAAAATCAAGGTGTTGGCAGGGCTACTTTCCTTTCTGGAGGCTTTAGTGCAGAAGCCATTTCTAGTTTGTAGCAGTTACCAGTCAGTGTTTAAAGCCACTGCCTTAGAGCTAGTAACCCTGCATCTCTGTGACCATTTTTCCATTGACTCTCTTTTTCAACCTCTCTCTTCTACTCTAAGAACTGATCACATTGGACCCATCCAGATAATTCAGGATAATATCCCTCTTTTAATTTAAGGTCCACTGACTGGTGACCTTAATTCCATCTTGCAACCTTAATTTCCCCTTTGCCTTGTTTTAACAAGGTATTCATGAATTCCAGGAATTGTTGCTTTTATCAAGAGAATTATTTCATGTTTCTGAAATTTCTATTTTTGTAGTAGAATTAAAGCATTTTATGAGAAATCGTAATTTGAGCATGGAGAAACAGTTGTCATTTTTTCCTATGGAACTTTTAGTTTTTAGACTTTTTATACTTTATAGACTTTTAAAGGTGTTCTTTGTTATTAAAGTAGGTTTAGTTCTGGAAAGATCGGAGGAAATGGGGAGATAACTGTTTGAAAGCACAGGAGAAATTTATTATTAAGAACTGAACTACTGCTGCATACTTACGATGCAATGCTCAACAGTTTCATTTTTTAGTAAAGATTTTGTACATGGTTATTTTTTGTAAATAATTTGCATAGACACATCAACAGAACCCTATTGTTCTATTCTCTTGATCTGGGAACCATCTCTATATTACAGAATTTTTCTGTATAATGCTTATTTTGTGGTGATGCTTCTTTCATAGCTTATTTGAACCTGGTCAGTTTCATCATAGCTGGCCATTAGAGATTTCCTTATGATTAGCTAGCAGCTCATTTTTTTTTTCCAGGAATGAAATAAAACAGCATTTTAAAACCCAAAGTAAATGAAGAATTGCTGTTACCCTTTCTAAATCTGGATTTTTTAAAACATAGATATCTCCCTCCATTGTTTCTGTGCCCTTTTCTAGAATTTCAAATAATTGCACGTTATATTTCATGTGAGCTTTTCTGTTTCTGTGCGTTTTTTTAACCTTTGTTCTTTTTTTTAATATTCTGTATCTTGGAAAGACATACTAGAGTTTTTATTTTTTGGCCTTTTTGGTTAACTTTTTAAATAAGGTAATTATGTAACTATAGAAACAATTTAAACACGTTTAAACCTAGAGAGAAGAGATCATAGAGATTTACTCTATGTAAAACTATATTGTATCTTTAAAAGTTACAGATTATCATAATGATATTTTCAGAATTTATAATTACATACATCCTTTGACCTAGGTTATAAGATTTCTTACTGTTTTTGTTAATAGGATATTCTGAATAATCTTGAATCATGTGACCTTGAGGATGATGATCTTATGCTTGATGTGGATCTGCCTGAGGATACAACTCTTGAAAATGGTAAGTGGGGAGAGTATTGAACCTCCAGAGGCATGTAGTTGAGTTTCTTGATAATAGTCAATTTATACTTGTTATTTACAGATTCTTTTTTTTTTTAAAAGATTTTATTTATTTATGCATACAAGCACTAGGGTACAGGCCAGAGGTGTGGGGGGGTGAGAGGATTCACCACAGAGAGCGGGGAGCAGAACAGGCAGATCAACAGAAGTACACTGCTGAGGGGAGCAGCGGGCACAGCAGGAGAGGTCTGCCGCACCATGTGGGTCCCCACCCTGGCCAGCAGCAGGGATCGAACTCGTGCTGCAGTGGTTGTGGTCTGCTTCATAGTGCGTTGCTTAACCCACTGCGCCACCAGGGAGGCCCATATTTACAGATTCTTTTAATTTCAGTGGAGGAAGCCTTCTCAGGTGAGAATCAATCTTAAGTGATATTAAATAGATGTGTTTTACAAACTTACTGGAATGTTTAAAATTCGACTTTGTAGCAGTTAGATATAATTGTGTATGACCCAGTAGTTTTGTTGCCTATGTACTGAATGAAGTACCTGGTAGATAGAATTTGTGTTTTCTCCTTTTCTTGTCCCTCTTGCCTCCATATCCCCCTCCCCCATTGTGTATATATCCAATTTCCCCCCTTTTCCTTGTTTTTATTGAAAAGGAATATTTTTAGAGAAACAAGTATCACTTGAATTTTGAAGAAACAATAAAAATCACTAAGTTGATAAATATCATTCTACCCCTTTTACTCCCAATTTCAGTTTATGCAGCCTTGTAACTGCTGGAGCAGTACTTTAGACAATCCATATGCAAGAGAGACTGGACGCTCTTGCCTCCACTGACATGGTATTTGTAGGATTTCCTAATTTAAGACTGGTCAAGAGCCAGAGGCCCTCCTGGGGCAAGGGTTGAAATATGGGATTCTTTCTGGTAAAAGTAATGACTCCATGGACCCGAGGATTCCTGGTCAATCAGCATTTGCCTGGGTCTTCTCATGGAGCAGGGATGAACTATAAAGGATGGTGAAGTGCTTTTTTAATATATGATTCTAGGAAAAAAATTTTAATATATGATTCTAGAAACGTATATGATTCTAGAAAAATTCTAGAAAAAAAATTTTAGAGTGGGTAGGTATTCTAGTACTTCATTGAGGTACTAGGAACTTGCTTGCTGTTATTTATTATATTGATCAGATTTTTTTTGTGTGTTTACTGCCAGAACACTAAAAATCCATCTCAAAATTCTCAGTGGCTTTCTGATAAACATGAATTTTTCTCCTTCATGGGTCTGGATTGTCTGGGACAGCTCAGTGTGTGGGACTGAGTTCATCTTCTCCTTGTTCCTTTGAGACCAGCACTACTTGGAGCAGGTTGCTCTCATGGCAGATGGCATAAGGACAACAGGGTGACCAGAAAGATGCATTTGATGTCTCAAAGTGTTGACTTAGAACCAACACAATGTTATTTCTACGTATAGTATGTTGACCCAAGAAAGTCATATGACAATACTAACACAAGCAGAATTAGGTGACAGGGATTCACCAGAGACAGGGTGGAGAATAGAACAGGCAGATCTACTGAAATACATGCAGAGGGGAGCAGCAGGTGAGACAGGAAAAGCTACTATGCCATATGTGGTCTAGTTCCCTGGCCAGGGATCATATTCAGGCCTTAGTGGAGAACTTTATCTTTTAATCTTAGAGTCTAAGGATAAAACCGGAAATTGTGTATTTGATTTCCCCTTACTTTGATTACCTCTGTCACGTTCTTCACACTTTCTTTTCTCTTTTTTTTGCACTTGGCCTTCCCTCTAATGTGTGAACTCATCTGTGTAACCAGGGTCTTGGATTATGAATTCCCGAAAATGCTCTAAATTTGCTAAATTCCTCCTAATATTATTTGGTAGAAAGAATGTAGTTGTTTGTAGCTCAGAATGAGACCAAGTCTTAAAATTGAGCTTACTGGGTTTTTCCTCTTCTGGGTTTAACTTTAAGAGTATGGAAATTTTGAGATTCTAGCCAACTTGTGGGGTTGGGGGACAGTGAAAAATTGAGAACAGAATGAGGGAAGAGGAATAAAAGGAAAAAGGACCTTAAGTTTGAATAGCAATTTGGGAAAATCTAAAATTGTTTTAACTCCTTCAGTCTTTTTTTTTACCTTAGTTAAAGAATATCTTAACGGAACAACTTTAGAATTTGAATTTCTTTCAGTAGATGAGATTTGGTCCCTTTAAGATCTTTCAGATAAACAATTTTATGCTATGAAATGCACAATTGTGTTTCTTTCTGTTCTTGCTCAGGAGCTTCTGATTGTCAGTCTTTGCCTACATGTTAAAAGCTAGCATTTGGCACATTTATAGCAGCATCTTCAGTTTTATGAAATGCCCATATTGTATATTTTTTTTACAAGTGCTGTTTCCTCTACTGTTTTAAACTTTTCTTTCTTAAAAAAATAACTTTCCAATTACTTTTTGAATCTCACCTCTCCAGATATGGTTATCTATGAGTTGCACTTCATGTTATATTTCTGAAGGCTGTGTTTTTGCTAAACTTTTTTAAGAAAAGATGTATTTACTTATGCATACAAGAGCTGGGGTATAGGCCAGAGGTATGGGGGATGGGGTGAGAGGATTCACTAGATAGGAAATGGAACAGTCACATCTACTGAAATACACTGCTAAAGAGAACAGCAGGTGAGACAGAAGTCTGCTGTGCCATGTAGGTCAGTTCCCTAGATCTTCATAACTTCATAGTGCTGAGACTTAACCCCTTGTACCAATAGGGAGGCCTCTTTTACTAAACTTTTCATTGGATATAGTCACGTGAGGTGAATGGTGTTGTTCTTAACTACTTTCTAATTATTTTCTTCTGGAAATTTGCCTTTTTTAGTAGTTATGTTTAGAATAAAGAAGGTTCACGAATTTTTTTATATGAGCTTTTCTTCTTTAAAGCCAAATTTTAGTGAAAGCTTTCCTTACCACATTGTAAAGTCTGCTGAAAAGCACCTTCTTTTCCAGAAACTTCTTTAAAATTTTTAAAAAATATGTAAATTGATAGTTTTTCCCCAAAATTGATTCCTCTGGTATATATAAACAAAATTCTAATGTCTTTTAAAAATTTAAATTGTTATACATTGAGAAGGAATGTTACAGCTAATTGAGTATATAGGACATGCAAACATCTGTGTTTTATTTTAAATTCTTTTATGGAGTGTGGAAGTTTTTTTCCCCTGGAATGCTATAATGAAACACTATATCAAATTCAAGGTTTAGGTTAAGTGAAAACAATCATTTAAATATTGAATTTTTTCTTAATTGTGGATTATATTAATTTCTAAAGCTATTTAATTATAATTCTGAACGTGAAGGATTTTAACTTTCCCATGTAATAATTCTTAGTCTAGAGAAACCTTTTCTGTTCCTGGGTTGGGTTAATGTTTAGTTGTATTTTTAGCAACAGGCCTAACTCAGTAACTATGTAAGCACTGAGCGAAGATGGAGTCACAGGGTAAACTGGGCTTGCTTCCCACTGGGAGGGCTGGGAGTTGAGCAGGAAGGAAGGCTTGTTTGTCAGTGCCTTGTATGCAACTATGTCTGAGTAGGCAGCCAGCAACACAATGTCTTCCTTGTACAAAGTAACACTCCTAGCGAGTGCTCAGATATGTGAGGAAGAAGTGTTTGGGTAAGTGAAGAAGAAGCTTGGGGTGTTTCAAAGAGATTCTTTTCGAGTTTTTGTGGCTTTGGGATTTTAGGGAGTGTACTATTTGTTGCTGCAAAGTACTGGCTTTGTTTTCAGTGGCATTTTATACTTTTTGAACAACCTTAAACTGCAGGCAGTTTGCGTCTTACTTTTCTAAATCTGTGAGCTTATTTTAAAAATAGAGTTTTGTTTGCGATGAAAGTTAATTTATGCTTCTTCAAATCAGTGAAAATTAATTTTGGTATTCATTTTTAGGAATAAGTTATATATGAGACTTAAAATCTTTTTCTTACCATTATCATTCTGAAGTTAGAACCAACTAGTGATAATGAAGACCACTTAAAACTGATTAGTGGTATTTAAAATGTGTAATGTTGATTTCAAGAATAATTTGCTTGTTTTAAAACAGCAAGGCTGTTAATTGCTGCATAAACGACTGTGATGTGAATGTTTTTAAATTTACTTCAGTTTATGTAATACAGAGTTAATATTTCACCAAAAGAAGTAGTTTTATTTTCCTAGAAAATCATGCTTTCGTGATTAGCTAACATAATTGTCTGAAATTTTAGAATATTAGTTTTATATTTTACCAGTATTTATTATCGAACTATAAGTAGTCAACTTTTATGGAGTTGGGTACATATTAAATAGTGTTTTGTTTTTGAATCTGTGTAGTGGAGTGTGACAATATGAACCGCTTTGACAGACCAGACAGAAATGTTCGGCAGTCGCAGGAAGGATTTTGGAAAAGGCCACCCCAGAGATGGAGTGGACAGGAACATTACCATCTCAGCCATCCTGACCATTATCATCACTATGGAAAAAGTGACTTGAGCAGGTGAGTCTAGTTTAGATAATATCTTCTACTCTCTGATTAAAGTTCAGTCATAATTCCCTATATAAGCTGAATTTTGGTCTGATTTTTAGAATCACACACCCACACACAAAATTTCAAAACATTTCAGATTGTATGTTGTATTAATTGGAATAATTTATCTAATTCTTTCATTTTGTTCCCAGTTTTCAAAATAGTTTTATTACAAATACTTTATACCTGATGTTATTAGATACTATTCAGTGTTGACTATTACAAAATTTATTATCTTTTAAATAATGTATAAAACTGGTGTCAGGTGATTTGTCTTCTTTTACTTAAGTATCAAAAGTTAAAAATTCCCCAAATACTGTTAAAAACAGGAAATTATTTTCAGTGATAAAATTCTGTTAATTTTCAAAGTATATGTGACATTGTAATCATTCAAACCTGGGATCAAACTTACCTGGCATAATTGGGTTTATGAGCTGAAGTTATTTATTTAACTCCGTTCTATTTAATCTGTAAAACACAGTTAATAATACCTTCCTCTCAGTGTTAAGGATCAGGATAAAAGTGTCTGGAGTAGTATCTGGCTTACTGTTGGTACTCAGTGATAGTTACTAGTTTTTTTTCCTTTTCATTCTCATCTCATTCCACTATGGATTTGATGTTATTTTGGAATACATAATACAAACAATAAAAGTAGGAAAAAGAAATATGGAAGGGAAATATGTGCCCAGATAGTTCTTGACAAGGAAATAAAAACTGACTTTAAAATTTCTGTAGCATGGGCCCTCCCTGGTGGCGCAGTGGGTTACGCAACGCACTATGAAGCAAACCGCAGCCACTGCAGCACAAGTTTGATCCCTGCCGCCCACTGAGGAGGTGACCCACATGGCGCAGGCAGACCTCTCCTGCCTAGTCTGCTGCTCCCCTCAGCAGTGTGTTTCAGTCCATCTGCCTGTTCTGCCTCCTTCTCTGTCTGGTGGATTCTCTCACCTCTGCGCACCTCTGGCCTGTACCCCAGTGCTTGTATACATAAATGAATAAATCTTGAAAAAAATAATAATAAAATTTCTGTAGCAAAGGCAAAAAACCAAAACTTTTTCTATCACAAGATTTACAAAGTACATAAGAAAAAACTATTTCTCTTGAACTGATTTTATGTGGCAGAAATCTGAAAGAGATTGACTTGCATGAGTTTTTATAAAAACAATACCTTGTGATAGAGTGACTAGGTCTCAGCCCAGTTTCCCCAAAGTAGAAATGTGATACATTCTTTAAGTTTGTTTCCTGTGTTCTTCGAGGCAATCTACAAAGAGCTCTAATCCAAATGAGAAAAGATAGTTGTACTTTGTATCATGAAATGAGGAGGTCCAAATAGAGATCTCTCTGTTGATATAATGTGGTACAAAGTTTGAAATTGAGATGTAGAAGAATGCATAGAATACATATCCTTCCAGGGATTAATTTGGCTTTTCTCTTTCTCACATCTGGGCTTTTCATAACGAATGGTCATCAGGGATTTGATATTATCTGACAAGAATCTTATGTAAAGATAGTCTTAGTTGATAATGCTGAAGGCTTCATTCCTCTCATTATAGTGGTTGGTTATAAGAAGGAAAATCTAAAGCCAACTTAAGAAAAATTGAGGACCCCACTAAAATATGAACTGTTGCTTATATTTATTAATCCATTTAGCAAACATTCATTGAGATTCTATATGTTGTACCCTGTGCTAAATTCTCAGGAGGTGATGATTTGAAAATGGTGGAGAGGTGAAAAACAGTGGATTGGTAATGACTTCTGGGAACATTGTTTTGATGTTAAAAAGAATCAACAGTGCATTTAACAGTAATTTTAGATTAGATAGACGATTCATGTTGCTGTTTCACGTGAAGATGAGTAGTAGATACTTTCTGTTGTCAGTGTACACAAAATCTATGGGAACAGAAGTAGTGGTGTGCTGCTCCACTACAAGTTAGCTGTGGCATTTGCTCCTCAGAAACCTGTTATGTAGCAGTGTACTGCCTGGATCATGGAATGGACCAGTCAGGGGGTGAGCTGTGAGTTCTCTGATGCTTTGTTGCCAGGACTCTGCCTCTCACCACAGGTCAGTGTGGCAGAGCACTTTTATGTAAAGTGCACTTCCTGGATTATGGAACCAATCAGATGCAGGATTAAAAAATGGTTCAAATAGAGCCTCCCTGGTGCCACAGTGAGTTAGCCAACGCACTGTGAAGCAAACCACAGCCACTGCATCACGAGTTCGATCCCTGCTGCCGGCCAGGGAGGGGACCCACATGGTGCGGCAGACCTCTCCTGCTGTGCCCGCTGCTCCCCTCAGCAGTGTGTTTCAGTTGATCTGCCTATTCTGCTCCCTGCTCTCTGTGGTGAATCCTCTCACTACCACCCCCCCCACACCTCTGGCCTGTACCCCAGTGCTTGTATGCATAAATAAATAAATCTTTTTTAAAAAATGGTTCAAATAGACCGTGTATGGGGGGGGGAGGCACCGTGAAAGTATATATAAGCCATGGTCGGAGGGAGCCTTGAACACAGATCACACAGATCATCGGACACACAGAGGGACACACACGGACACACGGAGGGATACACAGAGAGCACCAGAGGTGCAGATGGATAAGAGCGTGGGGAAGCAGCAGCCTAGAGGAAGAAGGGGTCTGGAGAAGAGGCAGCCCCGAAAAAGATTCCCTGCAGAGGAAGAGCAGTGCCCTGAAGAAGAGGATGGTTTCAACCTCTGAAGAAGTGAGCGAAGTATCCAGCAGCCACCTTCTGAGGAGGCTAGAGAGGCTTAAGGACTCTGCAGAGACTGGGCCTCTGTCCTGTCTCTGATACTGACTGGAAGGAGTGCCAAAGACCCTGGGCCTGGTTGTCTCAAAGAGCTGTTTGTTGTTGGTGTAACCCAACAATTCACAAGAGCTGTTAACACTGGGTGGTCATCACTACTGACCAGTGTGCTGCCCAGCACTCCTGGTGACCAGTGAAACCTTCACTGATGCTTTCTGGATGAAGCAGCCAGCCTCTTATGGATATGTAAGCGTTTTTGTTTCCCCGTTTGTAACTAAACCCCATGGTTGTAGCTCCTGTATCCTGAAATCTCTTGTAATTGTGCATGTGGCTGAGAACCATAGACAGTGATGTGTATCGGGCACTGTCCTCTGTTAGGCTATAGCCCCTATTGCTGAAATCTGGTTTGTTGCCTTTTGGCCCTTTTTGGGGGCTCTCTGACCTCCGAGTCTTTCTCTGCTCCTGTTTCAGATATAATGCAGTGTTAATGAAGTGTAATGTAGTGTAGTGTGGTGCCTCTATGGAGTGATGTGTATTGGGCTGAGGAGCATGAAGCAATTGTTTTTTGTCTAGATGATCAAAATGATAAATATGACTGTAGAAACTAAGAGAAGGATGATAGTCAGATGGGAAACAATGGCATATGCAAAAAACTGAAACAGTATGGCATTTTCAGAGAACTACTCTAAAGTTCATTATTGGTCTTCTGGTTTGATGGAATGAATAGATTTCTTAAGGTAAAAGGTGGCAAATTTCAGCTTAAAGTAAGATTGTTAATGACACTTCCAAAGTGGAATTAATTACCTGGAGATCATTGCTTCTGTCCCTGTTCAAACTGAGGTTTAGATATATCAGAAAAGTTAAGTAACGTTTTCTAGGTGTCAGTAGGTGTCAAAAAGAGATTCTCTCATTAACTGAGTAAGTATAGAAATGAAAAAGTTAAGGTTAAATGAGATGTTTTAAAATTGTGGATTCTATGGCTCTTTTAATATATAAATATAACATGATTTTGCAAAAGGTGGTAAAAAAATATGTATCCATTTGCAAACTTGAGATTTTGTATACAATTATATATGTTAGTATTTAAGCTACACTGGATAGTGGACAGTAATAAGTACATAATATAGATATGGATACAGTCACATAATACATAATTTTGGGAGATGGCTTTAAACTGACAGAAGTCAAAAAAAAATATTGCAGTAAAATGATATATTCAAGAACCTTAACAGACTGCCTAGCACATCGTAAATGATAAATGAGCCTCAGTGTTTACTGTTATTTCCATTTCTTGGTGAACTTCTGGAGAAGTGAATTAAGGATGTCTGAATACTATTGTTTTGAGTAAGATAATGAAATGTGGGCTAAAAGGTATTATTAAGGATAGTCATAGGAGACTGATTCATCATTTTGTGTATCGTGCATAAAAATTGCAGTAAGTGATTATGTAGCAGTGTGATTATTAGGCCTGTATTGTATGTCAGGTGATGCTAATGTATGTGGAATTAAATGGGTTAAATGGAGGAAAAAAGACTAAATTTTTTTTTGTATTCGGATACTTTTTTTTCTTGTTGATTTTATTGCTGTTGAACAATTTTCAGTAATATAGGCCTGGTGATATAATAATCATGCTTCTGTAACCACTACACACACTTTTAGCTTCACTGATACCTATATTGTTTCAGTTCATACCTACCTCCCAGTTGTCTGAGACTTGGCTGCATGGGTTCTGTCTTTGCTAACACATGCTAACCTTCCACTGTATTCCCAAAGTGTTGTGTTGCTTTCTTCATCTAATTTCTGTAGTAGAAAGCCATGATTATTAACATTTGTACACAACTACAATTTTTTTATCCCTGTCAACACATTACAAGGTGTTGTGTCCAATAATTCCTTTTTGTTTCATGTTTATTTTTCTTTATATTCTCTGAACCTTTTTCTTGAATTTGTATTTGCTCTCTTGGAAGGTGATACTACCACTTACTTTGTTTTGAAGGTTAAGGTTGTCATTTGCGAATTGGACCATCTCAGAATGTGACTTCAAAATTTTCATTACCTTTCTGTCTTAGTAGTGTCCTTTATTTTCTGAAAATGCCCTCTGTTACATATTTGATTTCTGTTCTGTCTTTGTAATTTTTCTACTCTTGGCCTTCTCATTTTTCCAGAAAATTTCAAAATTCTTCTAGTTAGATGTTGTTTTATTTCCAACTTTCATTGTCAGATGATATAGCAACAAATACACAGATACATAAAAGCAATGTGTCAGCATTCACTAAATTGAGAAACAAAGGGGAGCAGTATATGTCACTAATGGTGCTTTTTAGACATTTCATTTAGAAAGTTTTTGTAACATGAAGAAGTTGGAAAATATTGATACTAACAATTATAATAGAAATTGGTCTTTAATGTTCACGTATGTCAGGTACCGTTTCAAATACTTTAAACTTCCTCAGCCCTTATCTTATTGGAGACATCAGGGAAGGCTTCAGGAGTAAGTAGCATTTTAGTAGCAGGTGAAGATGTTAGTTTAGTTTTGAATCTCATAATGGAAGTGTTTTAAATGATACCTAAAGGCATATTAACTATATTTGTTAGGCACTGGAGAACAGTGAGAGTTAAAGAGACTATGACTCAAAAATATTAACTATTTTCAAAAGCTGGTTTTGAAACTAGCTTTTAGTTACTGTCATCCACAATTTAAACCTAAATCCTAGGCCAGAACTGACTGATTTACAAGACCATGCCCTTTCTAGATGCCAATTCTTTGTCTCTATATTCATTCAGTGATCAAGACTTACTGACTCTTTCTTTGAAATTTTTTAAGTTAATTGGTTACTTTCATTCTGTATTTCCATATTTATATCATCCTGATAGAAAACCCTTACACCGTACCTGGTTCTCATGCAGTAATCTGCAGGCCAGTCTCCTTTCTCTCTGATCTTTCATTTAATAATTTGGTAAAATAAAAAAAAATTAATTTATTGACTCACAGGTTTCAATGTGATTCTTTCCAGATTTCAGTTCTAAAATAGTGGTTTTCATGTTGCAACTAAAGAATTTTAGAATCTTAGAGATGAAGCTTAGAAAAAAAAATCTAGTGGTAAAAAATAATAGTGGTCAAAAATCCTGCTATTTACTTAGTTTAGTGAAAGCAACAACAAAAAACCCAAAAGCCAATTTGTCTCTGATACAAAGGAAAGAATACACATGAGACAAAGAATATCTTCTTGGAGTTCATAATTTGGCATAGATGGCAAAGGAAAATGATACCTGTGGAAAACACTATAATGGGGCTCAGTAGAGGGCTTTATAAGAATACTTATAGAAGTTTACCAAATCCTGCTTTGGGGATTAAGTAAGCTTTCCCTGATAAAATGCCAACTAATTTTAGATGCAGAGTACTTACTGTTTTCCAGTTTAAGTGTGGAGTGGTGGGCAAGTTGGGTCCATAGTATGTACAGAGAGGTTGAGGAGATTGTGTCATGTTTTGTCAGTCTCATTTACTTGGTCATGGATAAAATTGTATCTGAAGGTAGCAGGTGTGTTGTTGGTGAAGTTGAAGAATAGATTGGATTCAGGCCCCCCTTGTGGGCCTGAAATTACATTTAAGAAAAACGTGCACTTTGTGCCATTAAGTCTATTTTCTTTTCCTAGAAAACCTTAGTCTTGATCAATCAAATTCAAAGTTCATACTTTGTGCATCTGAAATTCTTTCTCCTCTGAAAACACAGGTCTTATCACCTCTACTATTTTCCAGGTGAATCTGTATTTCTGTCTTAGTATTTTGTTAGCTTTTGACTGCTGAATACTTTTGATCACTCTGTATAAAAACCCATCTCTTCAGTCATGGATGACAGATTCATACTAATTGATCTAGATCCATAATTTGAAATTTAATAATTCAACTAAGGTTTAAGCCAGTAAAAATAAAGCAGAATTATATGTGAACAAATTAGCATGTAACCTGTCGATCAACTATTTTAAAGCTCTTAAAATATTTTTCTTTGTTAAAAGAAAAATCAGATCAGAAATCAAATATGAGAAATAGTTCCGAAAGAAATAATCTTGTGAAAACCAAATTTATACTTAATATTTGAGAATTTAGAGGTTTGGTAATACTTGCTAAAAACTAGAAAAATCCAGTAGAAACTGTATTTCTGCCTTTTCAGTGGTTGAAACTTAATGCATTGTGACATTTGCAAATTAAATGGACTTTAAATTTAATCCTGACATGTTCACGAAGCTGTTATACTGGAGAGAATACTTTCTCAGTACGTTATTTTGAGTATTGAGATATATATATGTTAAATTCTTATCTTGAGAAAACAATTGGAATGTGTAATTCTAATACATTAATTTAAAAATTGTGTAGTTATGACTTCTGGTTAAAACACATTTTATACATCCATGAGTCACATTATTCCTAGTTCCCCCCACTCAGTATGTAGAGTTGTATAAAATTAAAGGGAAGCTTAAACTTTTTAGCTTAGGTTTTTAATTGATTTTAATGTCATTTAAGACTGGAAATTATCTGTATATAAGACACTTAAAAAACCTATTTAATCTTTATTGGTAAAGATGATTTATCAGTAGTGTTAACAATAAAAGAAGAATAACAATTCATCTATTTTAATTGTCTTGCTAGAACTCTCAAGAAATAGGAGTCCAGGGGTATGTCCAAACTAGGGTTGGTAGCATAGTGATGGGGTTAAAAAAAATTACATGAAATTTGAGAGGCCAATTAGAGTTAAAAAGTATAAGAGATGACAGTTCAAAAAAGGAAAATATATTTTTTTTTTCACTCAGGGTCTTCCCCAGAGTTTATTGTTTTTATTTTAAACCTAAAGAATAGGGTTTATTCAGACATTGTATAAAATACAGAAATGGGGGGAATGCAGAAGATAATTATGTTAATCACAGCTAGAACTGATGGAACCTTTTGGTGACTACAAATTATCTGAGGTAAGTAAAATCCAGAGGCTTAGTGATAATGATAAATGTATTGAGTAATCATTGCAATTCTTCTTTCTGAGATTATATCGTGTATGTTTTTCTTATGACTTCTTCCCTTGCCTTCCAGAGGCTCTCCTTATAGAGAATCTCCTTTGGGTCATTTTGAAAGCTATGGAGGTACTCCGTTTTTCCAGGCTCAGAAGATGTTTATAGATGTACCAGAAAACACAGTGATACTGGATGAGATGACCCTCCGGCATATGGTCCAGGATTGTACTGCTGTAAAAACTCAGTTACTCAAACTGAAACGTCTGCTGCACCAGGTAAATACATAATGAACACTTAACTCTGATGTTTTATTTTGTTTTTAAAGATTTATTTATGCATTCAAGGACTGAGATATAGGCCAGAGGTGGGGGGTGGGGGTGAGAGGATTCACCAGAGTCAGAGTGGGGAACAGAACAGGTAGATCTATTGAAATCTGCGGAGGGGAGCAGTGGGCAAGGCAGGAGAAGTCTGCCGCGCTGTGTGGGTCACCTCCCTGGCTGGGAATTGAACTTGTGCTGCAATGGCTGCAGATGCTTCATAGTACTGTGCTTAACCCCTTATACCATCAGGGAGGCCCCTAACTCAGATGTTTTTAATTGTGGAATGGATTGATTTTATTTTTTAAACAAAGTTAATTGAATTTTTAATGTCTATTTAGATTTCAGTAGAAATAATGCTTATATAAAGAAATATTTATGGGAGAATGAAATATAGGACATTAACATGATGGCCTTATATGGTCACCAGCATTTATGAGTATATTTGGCAAGTCAATTTCTTTATCTGTTTCCTCACTTTTATAGTATCTATACTGTAAAGTCGTTGAGAGAGTTAAAAGTTGTTGTAAATTGAAACGTCTGTAACTGAGACTCTGCAGGCATTCAGTTGTCAGTGGCTAGTAGTATAGTTTCAACTAAGTGGGAAACAAGAAACAGTTTTTATTTACATAATCATAGTCTTATAATTTCAATTATGTTTGAAACTTTTAAGTTCAATCTTCCCAGTTTTCTCTATTTTTTCTTTGAGAAAATCTAGACTCAGCAGTGATGTGACACTGCAAAAACACAGGGTTGGTTGATGGTAGAACTTGTCTTCTGATTCAGTAGTTTTTTCTTTCTTTGAACATTTAGCATTATTTGAATATTTACAGATTTGGTCACATGAACAGCAGAAAACTAAGCAATAAAACAGTACTTTTATTTTAGATTTATTTAATTATATTTGACATCATTTGTAGTCCCCAGGGAATTCCCACTGCCATTTTACCTGTGCTCCATCACCTCAGTCCCTTGTGCTCTTTCTGCCTTCATCCTGGTCTCTACCCCACTCTCCCCCGAATTATCCCTTTATTTGTCTTTGTCCTTTTGTTCTTGTTGTTTTTTTTTGTTTGCTTGGTTGGTTGTTTTTGGCTGTAATCGGTTGTTTGTTTTTGGCTGTAATTTTTCATTTCCTTGAGATCTCTCTTAGTATTTTTTTTTTTCTAGTTGTTGTTCCTTTACATTCCTCCTAAGAGTGATGCCATCTGATATTTTTCTCTTGCCTTCTGGCTTATTTCACTGAGTATAATTTCTTCTAGCTCCAACCGTGTTTGGCTCTAGTTTAAATGGCTCTAGTTTATCATTTTTGACTGCTGAATAGTATTTCATTGTGTATATGTACCACATCTTCTTGACCTAGTCATCTACTTTTGGACATTTGGGTTGTTTCCAGGTCTTACTGATTATAAATAGTGCTGCATGAGTTCGATCCCTGCCGCCAGCCAGGGTGGGGACCCATGTGGCACAGCGGATCTCTCCTGCCTTGCCCACTGCTACCCTCGGCAGTGTTTCTGTCAGTCTGCCTTTTCTGCTCTCCACTCTGTCTGGTGAATTCTCTCACCTCCCGCAACTCTGGCCTGTACCCTAGCTCTTCTATGCATAAATGGATGAATCTTTAAAAAAAAAAATAGTGCTGCACTAAACATGGGGGTATAGGTATTCTTTTGGATCGGTGTTTTTGTGTCTTTTGGGTAGATCTCGAGGAGTGGGATTGCTGAGTCATATGGTAGCTCTTTTTTAGTAGACTGAGGAATCGCCATACTGCTTTCCATAGTGGTTGGATTAACTTGCATTCCCACCAGCAGTGTAGTAGAGTTCCTTCTCCACATCCTCGCCAACACTTGTTGTTGTTTGTTTTTTTGATATGTGCCATTCTTACTGGTGTAAGGTTGTATCTCGTTGTGGTTTTAATTTGCATTTCCCTGATTATGAGGGATGTTGAGCATTTTCTCACATGCCTGTTGGCCATTTGTATGTCCTCTTTGGAGAAGTGTCTTTTAAGTTCTGCCCATTTTTTGATTGGGTTGTTTGCTTTGTTTTTCTTGAGTCTTACGAGTTCTTTGTATATCTTTGTGATCAGTCCCTTGTTCATTGTATGGTATGGGGTGCAAAGACTTTTTCCCAATTGATGGGTGCCTCTTTGTTTTGGTTAATGTTTCTTTTGCTATACAGAAGCTTTTTAACTTGATGTAGTCCCATCTGTTTATCTTCTCTCTCATTTTTTATTGCTTTGGGGGATGCATCTTCAAAGGTGTTATTGAGATGTATGTCTTGTAGCATTTTACCTATATTTTCTTCTATGTAGTTTATGGTTTCAGGGCTTACATTCAGATCATTTATCCATTTTGAGTTGATTTTTGTACGTGGTGTAAGGTAGTGGTCTGTTTCATTTTCTTGGATGTGGCTGACCACTTTTTCCAGCACCATTTGTTGAATAAGCTGTCCTTGTTCCATTGCATATTCTTTGCTCCTTTGTCAAAGATCAGGTGTTCATATATGTGTGGTTTTACTTCTGGGCTTTTTATATGGGTCCATTGGTCCATGTGTCTGTCTTTGTTCCAGTTCCAAGCTGATAAAACAGCATTTAAATCATAGATATTTTTTGTTTTAAATGTCTTTTGTAGACTAGTTAAGTTTAGCTTAAAATTACAGTTGAGAAAGAACAGTGTGACTTCTGTGTTGCTTTCTTCAGTATTGTATGTTCTAGCTTCTTAGGGCAGCAACCAAGCCTTTAGAATTCTAGAATTTTACGAAGACCCAGCAGGAGGCTAAAAGCTCTTTCTCAGAGGAAGAGCAGTTATCTGCAGAAGATGACAGGGCTGTGCTCTAAAATCTTAAGGCCTTGCACAGAGAAGTAATGGATGAAAATAAAAAATCCAGAAATCTGTGTTGACATCTGAAAAAACAGTTGGACACAGGATTTTTTTTAAAGATTTATTTTATTTATGCATACAAGAGCTGGGGTATAGGCCAGAGTCACAGGAGATAAGAGGATTCACCAGAGACAGAGTGGGGAGCAGAACAGGCCGATTGACTGAAGTACACTGCTGAGGGGAGCAGTGGGCGAGGCAGGAGAGGTCTGCTGTGCCATATGGGTCCCCTCCCTGGCCAGGGATTGAACTTGCGCTGCTTTGCTGTGGATGCTTCACAGTGCTGTGCTCAACCCGTGCACCACCAGGGAGGCCTGCCTAGACAGAGGATTTTTAAATAAATACTGAGCAAAACTCAGTAATATTGACAGTTTTTGTTTCTTGTTTTGTACTATAAACTCAAATTATTTGAAGAGCTGAATATTTTTTAAATGTAGAAAAATTATAAGAGGAAGAAAAAAAGTAATAAGTTACACCCCCCTCAAAGGATATCCTGAGTCATGTTTAATTTTTAAAAATTTCAAGAGTAGAAATTTTATTTATTTTTTTTAAAGATTTATTTATTTATGCATACAAGCACTGGGGTACAGGCCAGAGATATGGGGGGGGGGAGAGGATTCACCACAGAAAGCGGGGAGCAGAAGAGGCAGATCAATGGAAGTACACTGCTGAGGGGAGCAGCGGGCACAGCAGGAGAGGTCGCTGCACCATGTGGGTCCCCCGCCTGGCTGGCAGCAGGGCTCGAACTCATGCTGCAGTGGCTGCGGTTTGCTTCATAGTGCGTTGCTTAACCCACTGCGCCACCAGGGAGGCCCAAGAGTAGAAATTTTAAATAAAATAGTTGACTAAAATACTATGAAAAGTACTTGTATGTGACATTATTTTAGTCAATTTGAATGCAAGACAATTTTTTCTGCTTTAAAATGGTTTTTTGGTCCCATTTATTAGTATAACCTCATCTTTGGAGTACGTTTTGAAAATCAGGCTTTATAAGACTTACTTTGAAAATTCACAAATGTAGTTCGAATCACTAGATTTTAAATCCCATTAGAACTACAGCATTACTCAAAAATTATTTTCTGTGTCCATCCTAGCCTGCATGAAATGACGTGATTGCTCACCCACATCCCTTTGTATTTAACAAAAAGCCTTTTTGAAACGAAAAAGAAAAAAATCAACCTCTCCTCTACTCCCTTTTCTAGGATGCCTCTTGTGATTGTGTTGTAGCATATCTGAAACACAAGGCAGCTTTGTTGACATCATTGATGATGCTTGTCAGCATGAATTGGTTAATGCTGCCAAACAGTTTTGTTAGTTATTTCAAGTATCCATGTCCATTGCAACTGCTCTGGAACTCATAGGAAAATCTCAGTTTTTGCTAACTCATGGAATAACTACATGGGTAAGATGGAGTTAGTTATAGGGTTATCCAACAAGTTAGTATGTGTAAGAGTTATAATATAACAAAAATTTACCTTTATGCTGTGGCAAAAAAGAAAAGTCTAAGATGGTTTGCTGATAATTGTCTTCTGATGCTCTTAGAATAGAGGATGGTTATCTTTTTGAATCTTTCATAAGCTTTTAATGACAGCTTAAAATTAATTGCAATCAGTGTTCAAATATCCTAAATAGAACCCATAGAAATTGCTGAGAGACTTCATTCAGTATAAAGCTGCCTTGAATGCTTGTGCAGCTAACTTTTAATTATTTATTTTTTGGTACAATAGTCTGTTGTAATTTTTATGTATTTTTGCATACATGTATTTATAAACTATGTGTAACACAAGATGCTTAGAACAGTGCCCAGCACTGGTCAGTAGAAGTTAGTTACTTAGTAAATATACCCTGAAACATGAGCTTTGCATGTGTAATGGTTATTTCTTCAGTTTATTTTTTAAGTGTATGTTTTCTGTCCATTTTATGATTTTGTTTTTCATGCCTCTGCCACTTAAAGAGGCTTTTCTCAAGATGCTTCCTAATGTGACCTAGGCACTTTTCATCTTGGTTGAGGTTTAGTAGAGTTACTGCCATTAATTAGTATCAAAAGTTATTTGGAGAGGGAGGTGGCTTTATTAATTGATTCAGTTGATGATTATGCTTTTAGTCTTTAGGCTCTTGTGCTTTGATAAAATAACTTCCTCTTTGATCTCTTAAATCTAAACTAAATTGTTAAAAAATATTTTTCTTTGAAGCATAGTGATAGCTTAAACATGAATAACTCCCACTTGTCTTAGGCTGTAAGTTAAATTTGATTTATAGAATTTTAAAAATATATTAAAATTATTTATTTTGTGTATAGAACTTTCATTTTTAATTGATTTCTAATCTTACCAAATTATATGATACCTATATGGTATAAATTTGAAGTGTGACCTAAAGTAGTTGGAAAACTCTTCCTGAGAGTACTGCATAGTAAATATTTTAACTTTTCCAGGTAAGACACAAATATGAGGCCATTATGTAGATATCTAGAAAATAATTTATAATGCAACCATTTAAATATATAAAAATCATTATTACCTTTTAGATTATAATAAAACTGGCAGCTGCCTATAGGTTTTCAACTCTTGGCCTAGAACATGATCAATTTGTAACTGTTATATGTTTGTTTAAATAGAATATATGTTATCTATATTTTAGGTAGCAATATGTTTATTATTTTAAGCTTTCTAATTGACTTATTGGTATCTTACTCTTACTAAATTTTTTTCTGACCTGTGAGTTTCTCAGAAAAGTGTTAATTTCCTGCTGTAATTACAGATTTTTCTCTTTCACTTTTTAAATTTTTATTTATTTTTTTACTTTATATTTCACATTGTTTTTTCATTTTTGTACAGTGAATACTTTCTCCTCTCAGATGTAGTCCCTGTGGGAATCCCATTTCCAGTTCTCCTGTGCTTTTCTCACCCATTTTGTTCCCTCTCCCTCCTCTTCCTCTAGGGGATGTCTCAGATTTATAGTTGTTGATTTTGAATTTTAATTAATTATAATTAATTTTTTCCTTGGTCCCTTATTTGTTTCCTCTACATTCTTCCTGTATGTGAAGCTATCTGATATTTTTCCTTTTCTTTCTGGCTTATTTCTCTGAGCATACTCACTTCTAGCTCCATCCATGTTGCTGCAAATTGCATGAGTTTATCTTTTTGATTGCTGTGTAATGTTCCATTATTTATATATATGTATATGTATATATATATTACATCTTCTTGATCCAGTCATATATTGTTGGGCGTTTGGGTTATTTCCATAGCTTGCCTATTGTAAAAAGTGCTGCAATAAACATAAGTGCAGTTTCACTTTATAACGCTATTGTTTTTTCCCCTTAAGTATCTTCAGGCTATTGTATTAAGGTATATAACTTGGTTTGGGTTCGTACAGCTTTTTGGATTGTTCCTCTTTTTATTTTTATCATTGCTTTTCATTTTTAACTCTACCTTTTGTGTTATAATAATTTTATTTTTCTTGTGATTGTGGAGATTTATGTGGTGTTTCTCTTTCTTTCCATTTGCTTTTTATTGTTTTTATAGTCCAATCTTTTATTGGTTTTCTAGGGCCACCATAATAAAGTATCACCAGCTGGGGTTACATATAACAATAGAAATGTATTCTCTCAGTCCTGGGGGCTGAAAATCTAAAAGCAAGGTGTTGTCAAGGCTTTGTTATCTCTGAATGCTCTGGGAGAGGAATGTGTTCCTTGCTTTCTAGATTCTGGGAGTTACTGGTGGTCCTGGGCATTTTGTTGCTTTAAGCCTCACTCTAATTAATGCTTCCGATCTTCACATAACCCTCATCCCTGGAAAGCAAATTTCCGAATTGCTTTCTTTCTATAAGAATAACAGTGATATTGAATATAGGCACCATTCTAATACATGTGACCTCAACTTAATTATATATGCAGGAATGCTATTTCCACATGAGGTCATTTCCACAAATTCTGGGTGGGCATTAATATTTAGGGTGACGTTCATTCAACCTAGTACTATTCTATTGAGGTATGATTTACATGCACTAAAGTTACCCTTTTTGTTTTAGTTTTGTAAGCTTTGACAAATACGTACAGTTGTGCAGCTATTCAGTGATCCCCTCACCGCCATCCCCCACAAGGAAAAATTCCTTTTTTATGGTTGATACCTGTACCCATTGATAACTCCTGGCAACCACTGATCTGGTTTACGTCTCTGTAGTTATGCCTTTTCAAGATAGTCACATAAATGGAATTATCTGTATTATTACATATATTGTATTTTCATAACAGCTATTTTAAAATCTCTTCCAGTTAATACCAACATCTGTGTTGTTTTGACTTTGCCGTGTATTGATTTTTGCATTGGTGTTTTTATGTTGAGTAATTTTCGATTGCATAAAGTATTGTATTACTAGATTCTATCTTGTTCATATTTTATGGAGTACATTGATTTTTTTTTAAGGCATGCCAACAATCCATTTGGGCTTAAGCTATGTGTTCCAATGAGCCACCTTTGGATTCTGGTTTTAATGTCATTTCTGTTTTCAAACTACGTGTGTTTTGAGTGTACACCTTCTAGAGGCTAGTTTGGACCTGGGCAGTAGTCTTATTTTATATCTTAGCTTATTTCTCAGAATCAGAATGAGGTAGGCTATGATTCAAGCTAGTGCTGTTCATAGAAGAATCTAAATATCTATACATAAGCTTCTGGAGTCACTGTCCTGAACTACTAGTACTTAATAATATTGGTATTTCTGCTTCTCTACATTCCCCTTTTCCCTCACCTTGAAGTTCATGTTCTAGTTTTCATTTTTTACCTACTTCCTACAATTATAACCATGTCCAAGCAAAATACTATGTGTTTGTTACCTCACAGTCCTTGGGGTTCCACTTTGCATCAAACAGGAAGATATAGATGTTTGTTAAATAAGTAAAATTTTACATTCTTTTTTCTAGTAATATACTTATATATAGGACTGACTTTTTATGTCATTTATAAGGCATTTACAACAGAGAGGAACTTTTCTTTTACTGAAATGAAGCCTGTGAAGTTTCTTTCTCTTTTTTAAACATTTTTTAATGTGATTGCTTTGAAAACATTTTTCCAGGTCAAAGTCTTATTGTCCATATGACATAACCAATAAAAATTTATTTATGCTAGATATTTGGCAAATCCATAATCTTCATTCTCAATCATTATTATGTTTTGAACTTTTCTAAATCCACATTCTTAGACCTACCTCATCCCTAGGGAGTCTGTTTCAATAGATATGTAGTACAATAATTAAATAAGAAAATTATCTACATGCTTGTTTTCCTATCTTAGCATTCTTGATTCAGGACAAATCCATCGTCTAGGAGATTTCTTTCAGGACAATGGTCTGAGAAAGAATATGATGGTGGTGTTCCTTGAACGTTTTTATTCAGGGGCTATCCCATGGCATTTTAAGTTCTATTTGAACACATAAGGTGTTGAACCATAATTTTACTATGTTGGCCATAGGTTCAGTCTCACCATCATCCCAGGCATATTCTTCAGTGATTCATCTTTTAGAGATTATGCATTATTGAACATGCCATTCTTAGTTGGTTATTTCTAAACCAGTTTGGCAAGAGGATTTAACAGTATCTTACCACTTTCTTTATTGGTTAAAGCATAAAACATTTTCCAACTTAAAAAAAATTTAAGTATAGCATACATCCAGTAAAGTGCTTCAGATGTAAAATATTAAGTAGACAGTTTGAACTTTTCATGTGTGTATGTCATGTAACCACCATCCAGTCATGACAGGATATTTCCAGCATTCATACAGGTCCCCTAATGTTCCTTTCCTGGGTCAATCAATCACTGCTCTGATTTCTAGCACCATGAATAATTCTTGTCTATCCTCAGACATCACATAAAAATGGAATCAAATAAAACATATATGTGTGTAGCATTTTTAATCAAATGATTTACATGATATAAGCTTGTTATTATTTCTGACTCCTTCGTAGCAAAATAGCACATTCAATAAAAGCTGATTCAAATTGAGTATTTCTTCCCAGTCGAAAACTTTTCAATGTCTTTCTGCTTCATCCACTTATGTAATAAGTTATCTGTATCCAAAGATTGTTCTTCCTCTAGCTCTTTTTTTCTTCTTCCACATTAGTGTGTAAAGTTGAAAAATTTTCTAAAATACTATTCTTTGCTCTTGACCATGCTATAGCATTTGGCATGGAGTAAATTCAAGTTGAAAAAGATGTCTCAAGTTACTGTATTAATCTCATGTCTTTTCACTGCTTTCTAATAGCATGATGGAAGTGGTTCACTGCATGATGTCCAACTATCATTGCCATCCAGTCCAGAACCAGAAGATGTCGATCAAATATATAAGGTATGACTATATAGTACCGTGGATTGTTCAAAATTATTTTTTATTACTAAAATAGTAAGCAAAAACATTTGATAATGTTTGTATTAAAATATGCAGGTTTGGGGGGGTTGGGGTTTAACAGACTTGCTTTTAAATTTTCCTAACTTTAAAATCAAGTCAAAATGGACAGGACATCCCCTGTAGTGCTTTCTTTTGAATTTATCAGTTGGGCAATCATTTGTCCCTCTATCACTATCAGTGCAGGATTCTTTTTTGTTTTTTAATTAAAAAACTTTATAAATATGAATAAGTTTTAAAAACATGACTTCCAAAAAAATTAAAATGATTAGTAGGTACCTCTCATATATAATCACAACAGTGAAGAAATATACTGATAAGTGAGATTATTTTTCCTTTCATGTTCAAAATTATGGAATGTAGGTGAATTGTAGTAAATATTTTGAAGTAATGTTTTGTAATTTTCATCTTTTAAGTTTATTTTTAGTTGAAGAAAGTTTTTTATATTTAAATATAATTGACATATAGCATTGTATTAATCTCACATATATAACATAGTGTTTCAATATATGCATTATGAAATGATACCATAAATTAATATCCATCATCATACATAGTTATAAAAATTATGATGAGAACTTTTTAAAAATTTATTGCTGTAACTTTCGTTTGCATTGCTGTTTGTATTTTAGAAGTATAGGAACTCCCCCTTTAGGTGTTGTTATACTTCTTCCACTTCCATGGCACCCCATAATCCATTCTACTCTTGTAGCAGCTTTCAAGTAAGCAACATGATATTATTAACTGTATTTTCCACCTGTACATTGCATCTTACTGACTTACTTACAATTTGAAGTTTGTTCATTTTGACCATCTTCAACCATTTTGCCTCCCCTTGCTCCCACATATCTCTCAACTCCAGCAGCTACCAGTCTTTTCTCTGTATTTATAAAAGTGGGTTTTTTTTTTGTTTTGTTTTCATTTGTCTCCTTATTTGGACAATTCTAAATTTGTAAACTTTCAGATACCTTGTTACAGGTATTTTCACACTTAGAATCGTATTTGACATAGATTCCTAGGAGTAGGATAACTGAATTAAAGTATGTAAATATTTAATGACTCATATAACAATCATGTTTGCCCAGAAAAGTCAATTTGTGATATCTGATCTACCAATTTTTTTCTAAATTCTCATCCTGTTGAATGTTGCTTTCACAAATAAAACAATAGTTAGTAATTTGTATTTCTTCACAAGTCAAATTACACATTTTGCTAACTATATGTACATTTGTGAGAACTGGCTATTTGTTTGTTCTGCCCTAGAGAAAAATTTAACATGTTAGAGTAGACTTTTAAGATACTTGGGATATAAATCCTTTATCATGTTCACATAGGTTTCTATCAACTTTTTATATTTTATATATATGACATCTCTTTACTCATCTGTCCTTGGGCACTTAGGTTGCTTCCATAACTTGGATATTTATTATAAACAGTGCTGTAATGAACCTGGACCTGCATATATCCCTCCAAGTATTGTTTTTGCATTCTTTGGGTAGATACCTAAGAGAATTGGTGGATCATATGGTAGACCTATTTTTCATAAATTCGAGAAGCCTCCTCACTCTTTTCGTAAGGGACTGGACTACATTCCTACCAGCTATATACAAGGATTCCTTTTTTTCCATAATTTTCTGCCAACAATTTTCTGCACTTTTTGATATGGGCAGTGCTCATAGGTGTGAGATGGTATCTCAGTTTATTTTGATTTACCATTCCCTGATAAGTGATGATGAACATTTTTTTTTTTAAGTATTTTTGGCCTTTTTTAATGTGTATTTAAAGTGTGTATTTAAATCTTCTGCCTGTTTTTGATTTTTCTTTTTTTTTCTGCTGAGTTCTTCATAGACCCTAAGTATATTGGCCCCTTGCCAACCACATGCAAAAGAATGAAACTAGACTACTAGTATTTTGCCTACCGATATGCAAAAGTTACTTCAAAATACATCAAAAACTTAGATGTAAGACCCAACAGCATAACATACATAGAAGAAAATATAGTCAAAGACTCATCAACAGTGGCCTCTGTGATATATTTGGGCAAGGAAAGTAAAGCAAAAACAGATAAATGGGACCACATCCAACAAAATCTTCTGTATAGTGAAAGAAACTCATTAAAATAAGAAGACATCCTACTGAATACAGGCAGCTTTTATGTGTCTATTGAAATCTAGCTGAAGTTACTGTTTTGTATATATTTTATTTTACTGTAGGACCTAAGTTCTAGTTTCTTTTTCTGGGACATAAGGGCATAAAGTGGGGATAATAGCACCAATATCAATCTTGTAGTAAGGATAAAATGCTAAGATGGAGATAATAGCACCCATATCAGTCTTGTAGTCAGGAGAAAATCCTAAGATACTTAAAGATACTTAATTCTTGCCATCTGATAAGTATTTACTGAATGTTAGCTGTCACTGCTATTATAGTTTATTAGTAACATCAGACTCTTTTAGACTGTGCATTCTGAAAAGATTAAAATAGTTTTTTTGTTTTTTAAATAGGTTAATACCTGAGATACTTTAAAAGAATTATTTTCCCCTTAAATGAACTGAGTCTTTATCATTGATTTAATGTTTTTCATTAGGGTACTTTAAATAAATTTAAATACTTCACCTTAATTTTTAAAAATATTTCAGAATGAAGATTTATTAAATGAAATAAAACAACTTAAAGAAGAAATAAAGAAAAAAGATGAAAAAATACAACTATTAGAAAATCAACTTGTAAGTATTATACTGGAGTATATAAAGTGTAGGTTTTTCAAACCAGGAAATACATATTCTTTTTACAAAACTCTAACCAGAATTGAAATTTAGCTTTATTTTTGACTTTCAGAATTGTACTGTTGTTTTTATTTTAAGGTTACATGCACTCAAAGTATGTGTTTTCACTTTCATTCTAAATACTACATATTTAAGATAGGAAGAAAATCTTTATGGATTCGTTTTCAGTGGCCTCTGTTTTGGGTTGTGAAATTCATCAGTTTGCATTCATTTTTTATTGATGAAATGGATTTTCCTTTGTGTGTGTTTATGGAATTGCGTACTGATCACTTGAGAACAGGGTATTTTCTGTCTCTGCGAACAGAATGAGACTGACTGTTCAGACTTACTCTGTGTCTGTTTGAGTAAAGGATATTCTAAGAAAATGTTTCTTCTCATGGATGCTCGTGGTGACCTCCGAGATTCATGTTTGAATTTTTATAATAAAACTTGGTAAGTTTTACGGTAGTCTCATATGAAAACAATATGTGTAGTATATTGACTTCAATTACAAATTTGGGGGTCATATAAAATGTCACAATACAAGAATACAGTGGCATAAAAGTAATAAGAGTCTAAAAGACTCTTAAGATCGAAAAGATCTAAAGACTCTAAGATCTAAAGACTCTAAGATCGAAATCATAGCAACTATCTTCTCTGACCACGAAGCCATCAAGCTAGAAATTCACCATAAAAAGGAAATAAGGAACCCCTCCAACACATGGAGATTGAAACCCGCACTAT
>JAGFMF010011554.1:765134-776778 GCA_019455555.1 Galemys pyrenaicus
GGTGCACTGGTGAGATGGTGATGGGGAATACATGGGGATTACAATTAATGGCAAGTATATGTAAATTTTAAAATATTTTAATTAAAAAAAAGGAAAAAATGTGGTAGTATGCCAATTTCACATCATTCGATATCAATCTTTTTTAAAAAATTGATGTTTGAGGGACTAAGGTTCACATAAGTACTTTGTGTTACATAAATGACTAAAGGAGTATACTTTTGAATGGAATTATATATAGAGAATCCATTTGTGAACTCTTATTATCATATTGATCTTATCAAAGGGCAGATAACCCCTCAAAATATTCTGGTTCAGTAAAGTGAATGCATCATTAAAGAGTTTGTTGGTGGTGTTGTTATTTGATATACCACATTTTATTTATTCCATTCATTTGTTGATAGACATATGATAAGTTTCTACCATTTTTGGCTATTATGAATATTGCTGCTATGAATATTTGTATACAAATGTTTATATAAACATGTTTTCAGTTTTCTTGAGTTTGTAACTCAGTTTGGAATAACTTGGTCACCTGGTCACTTTCTTTTTTAAAGCTTTTTATTATTATTTTTTATTCGTGCATGCAAGAGCAGGGGTACAGGCCAGAGGCGCGGGAGGTAGAGGATTCACCAGAGACAGAGTGGGGAGCAGAACAGGCAGATGGACTGAAATACACTGCTAATGGGAGCAGTAGGCGAGGCAGGAGAGGTCTTCCTCACCATGTGGGTCCCTTCCCTGGCCGGGATTTAACTAGCGCTGCTGTGCTGTGAATGCTTCATAGTGCGGTGCTCAACCCCCTGCACCACCAGGGAGGTCCATTTTTTTTTTTTTTTTGGTCCAAATTATGTTCACTGAGATACAGTAGGTTTGCATCTTTGTATCTTGCTCCAGGGCTCAAACCTCTACAAATGTATACTTTTAAAAACTAGCACCACAAGTGTAAACAGACAGGCTTACTTGTGAACTGTTAGTATATAATATTTAGCAGAGTCCAGTCACAAGTGAATTTAATAAACTGTGTGGTGGGAACTATATTAGTTTAAGGAAATACTTAAAAATTTATAGTTACATTCATTATATATTGTATATTGCTATATATTCAATAGCTATAGAATACTATATGTACTTAAATACACAAAATCATAGGTATTGTGTTTTATGGAAGACATAAGCAATTATCAAAAATAATTTTGATTTAGAATTTTAGCCTTCCTGGCTGACTCTAGAACCCAATTAAAGAAGGTGGCAGACTACTGATTAAACCTTGATGTTTGCCTTTTTCTGTTGTTTTTTTATTTGTATGTCCTAAGAGTGCCCCTTATTACTTTGTTGGTATAAATATGTGTGTATGTAAAAATTCATCATTAGAAAAATTTGTGCTTTTGTTCAGGCAAGTCGTTGTAACTGCCACAGAAAATCTAAAGAGGAAAAATGCACATATGCTGATAAATACACACAAACACCCTGGAGAAGAATTCCTGTAAGTAACATTTACCCTTAATTTCTTTGTTTGTTGTTTATTATTTTGACATTTTGATCCACTCTTACTCTAATTTCTAATAATTTTTAATCTGCCAGGGCTGTTAAATTTTTTTTTTTTTTAGGTAAGTTGATTTTTCTTATTTCTCAGGTATTCAGGTGCTTTCCAAAGCTTCTCCTGTGTGTCTTATATAATTGAATGTGCATTTAATAGCTATTCCATTCTACAACTCCTTTTATTTGAATATCTGCTCTTCTCTTATTACATGCATTTGAAAATAGGTACATGTATTTGAGTATTTCCACATGCACCAAAAGAAACAAAGTCCAAAGTGTAGTTTTCCTCTTTAGTAGCATATGATGCTGAAAAAATATATATATTTTTTGTTGTTGTTGTTGAAGCTTCATATCTGTTCCTATTATTATGATTATTCAAATAAGTGTTGAGGCTACTAGGAAATATAACTGCATTAAATATAGATAATGAAGTTTATATTTTAGGTGTAGTTCAAGTATGGTTTCTCTAGAAGTAGGAAAAATAACCATGAGTTCTGTGCTTATTTGTTGTTTTTTTAAAAATGTTACATCTCAAAACATATCTAGTGCTAAAATACACTGACATTAATTTAATCTGATTTCTTCACAACTCAGTGTAGGGTGTGCCTGAACAGAGTCATCATATGACCACCAGTAATTGTTATCCTATCTTAGAGTACTAAGTAACATATTTGTTGATCTAATAAGTCGGTCTTGACTCTTTTGCCACCTTTGAACAATAGAATCTTAGTTATATAAATGAAGAGGGACATGTAAGAGTCAGTGTAATCAGTCCATTTTTTAAAAACTTAGCTGTATAGGTTTTTATGAAATATTTTTTTAAAAAAGATTTTATTTATACTATTAAGAGCTGGGCTACAGGCCAGAGGTGGGGGGTTAAAGGATTCACCAGAGACAGTGGGGAACAGAACAGGAAGATTTACTGAAATACACTGCTGAGGGGAGCAGTGGGTGAGGCAGGAGAGGTCTGCTGCTCCATGTGGGTTTTTCTACTAATAAGTAATTATTAGTATAAGACACTATGTAAGATACAGTGTTAATAATTTATTCAAAATTTAAAAGATTGGGAATGTCTAGTAGGAAGAATCAAAAAGCTTAGTGAAGAAGGTGAAGGCAGTGATTGAATATATAGAGCAAAAACTGTTAGTGAACAAAATGTATATAGTATTTCCTTGTTTTCAAATATTGTGGAAACTTATCTGTGGAGCCAGTTACAATTAAGACTGTAATTCTTGCTTCTAGATGGATGATGGACCTTTCAGATCTCTCCAGGTTCCTCATGGCTGTGTTTGTGTCTTGTGTTAAATAGAGCCTTGGTTTCATTAAGTGTGAGATGTTCCATTTTGTCATCCTCAAAGTCTTTATACCTTCTTGGATTCCCTCAGCTTCACTGTTCTGGACACTATATTAGTAATCTTGTTCACTTTACAAAAGGAAATTGCACACAACAACCCCATGACAATAACTGAGTGTATTTCTGAGTTAGTTATGTTATGATCTTGGGTGAAGCGAAGGTCATTTTTCCAGTCTAGAATTCCTCTAACCCAAACTCAGTTATATTTTATTATAGAAATCATCTGACTTAATGTCTTTGTTTTATAGGTAAGGTAACAAAGTCGGGGAAAATATGGTATGCTAAACTTTCCATCATTAATCAGTGACTGAGATGATATTATAACTTCAGACTCCTGAAGTTATAATTGGTAGTCTAAGATTCCTTCCCTAAATAGCACACACTGGAGCCTTAAAGGATTCAGAGAGGTTTTACAGACAGAAATGGGATTGATATACTTTGGCCAAAAGAACAATACAATTTAAAGGCAAAGAGGTATAAAGAGAGCAAAGATAATACTAAGTGTATGATTTTGGCTTGAGCAAAGATCTGTAAGGGAAATAGTGAAAGTTAGTATTAAGCTCATGTGAAAGTAAAAAATTTGTGCAGGAATTACTGGAAATACAGTTTTCACTAAGTTGTATTTAATAGCACGTTCATTTCTTGGTTAAATTATAATTTTTCAATATTAACATTGAACTAAATTTTTAATCTGTTTTCTGATTTTTATTTGAACTTAGTGGGATTTACTTGAAATAACTTATTTGGAATCCACTTTTCTGTAAAAAGTTACACTTGACCTTTATTTTTTAAGCAGAGATGCAACATATTTAGATGAGATGTTAATATATTAATGATGGGAATGGGGACATGCAGTAGGGGTCTCTAGCAACAGCTAGTTTGTCCATAATTTTGAGAATCAAAACTTGTTATATTAGTAAAGTCCCCAAGCTTAGTGCAGGTTTTTTTTTTGTTGTTGTTGTTGTTGTTTGTTTGTTTTTTTAATCTGGCTGTATAAACCTCTGGGAAGACTGAAAGTTACAATCTGTGTCCCCATATTCTTCACCATTTCTTATCATATGTTGGGAAGTTTCACTAACCTCAGTTAAGGACCAGAGATTTTTGAGATGTATGTAAACGTTTCCTCTGAATACTTATTGGAAACTAAGGAAGAAGTGTGGTTTTAATGGAAGTGTGGTTTTAGTGGTTTTAGGGATGGTGAAGAAGAATGAGAGATCACCTATTATGCCTGTGTTGGTACCATTATTGAAAGAAGTATAAAGATTCATATATAATTTCAGTCAGTACCTGTCAAAGAAAGGATGATAGTAGGCATTTCCTTTTTGAGTGGTTATAAATTACATTGTGTTTTAAATTTTATTTTACATATGTTCATTGCTGATAAGGATTTTTTAAAATATGGATCTTATGTAGTATTTTTAACATGGCTCTTTTTATCTGAACTTACTAAACTCATTTGTTTGTTCTCTTAGTTCTCCCGTAGATTAGAATTTTTTATGTAGACTATCATGTTTACATTCAGGAAGTTTTCTGACTTATTGATCTATTTGCATTTTCTTGCATTATGCCACTGGCTAGGATTTCCAATAGTTTTTTATCAAGTAGAGAAGCTTGCACCCATCCTCCTTTGCCAAGAGCTTTTTAAGTTTTTTTTTTTTTAATATATATCTGTTTTAGTGAAGGATAATAGTCTGTATTTTCTTCTCATACTACTTTTTTTTGGTCTTTGTTAGGATATTTTTAGCCTCATAAAAGTTAGAAATTGTTCTTTCATTTTCTATTTTCTCAATGAGATTGTGTAGAACTGGTGTTAATTCTTCTTTAAATATTTGCTAGAATTCTCCAGTGAAACCATCTGGGCCTGCAGGTTTCTTGTTTGAGAGTGTTTAAATTTTACAAACCTATTCAAATGGTCTCTTTCATCTTGGATTAGATTTAATAGTTGGTAGTTTTGAGGAATTAGTCCATATCTTCTCAATTGTCAATATAAAGTCCATAGTGTTCCCTAATTATCTTTTAGTACCTGAAGAATCTGTATTGGTATTGTTTCCTCCTGATTCTTGTAGTTTGTGTCTTTCTCTTTTTCCCCCTTGTCAACCTTAGTGTTTTGTCAATTTTATTGACATTTTCAAAGAACCGTCTTTTTTTTTTTAAGAACCATCTTTTATGTCTTTGATTATATCTGTTTTTTGAAGTTTAGTTTCAGTAGGTTTTGTTCTTTTTTGTATTCTTCATTCTGCTTACATTTCATTCTTTTTCCTTGAAGTTTCTGAAGGTAGCATTTTTGTCTTAGCTGATTTTTTTCTCTTTTCTGTCACTGGTTTAGCTGTGTCATATAACTTTTGATATTATGTATTTTTTGTATTGAGTTTTGCTTTTTTAAAATTTCCTTGAGATTTCTTTGACCCATGAATGAAGTTGTTTAGTATCCAAGTATTTGAAAATTTTCATGTCGTTACTAATTTCTAATTTGATTTCATTGTGGACAGAAACACATTTTGCAAATTGCAGGGTATTTTTTAAAGCTTTGTTTGCAGGCTGGTCTATATTCTGTGACTCTTGAAAAGAATATGAGTTTTACTGTTTCTAGATGGCTTCTTCTATAAATGTTGATTTGATCCATGTTGTAGATGGTATCTTTGTTCTTCTATATCATTGCTTGTTTAGTTGCTTTTTCAGTTGCTGAGGGAGAGGTATTGGATGTTATAACTGTAACAGTGAATTTGGCTACTCTCTTTTTAGTTCTGTCACTTTTTGCTTCATGTGTTGTCAGTTCAATGGTTTGGTTATATACAATTAGAATTATAGTATCTTCTTAGCAGATGGACCCTTTTATCATTTTATAAGGTACTTGTCTTGATAGTCTTCTCTTTAAAACATTTTTGCATGAGTATATTTGTCCTCTTTGACTTAAAAATACCTACATTGTTATATATAAAGCATATTTGTTATACTATGTGTATAGTTGGGTCATGATTTTTCTATCTACTCTGCCAGTGTCTTTTAATTGGTACATATACACCCTTTATATTTAATGTAATTGTTATTAGTGCTTAAATCTACCATTTTTAATATACAAAATATTTTTATGAAAATACTTTTTTCTAGGTATTATATGTGCATAGTTTTTAAAATAATCTAAGTATACCTTACTTTCTTTTAAGTCCTTTCCTTTCTCCCATTTATAATGTGTATCTGAAAGATATCCTGTCTATACTTTGTGAACCACATCAAACAATATTAGAGCCAAGCAAGGATGGAAGCCTGGGCTCCCCATTTGGTCTGTTCTGATGGGAATGGGAGCTGGGACTACAGTTTTTCTCATGGCATTAGGGGATTATTTGGTACAGCTTTTGTATAGAGCTAGGCTAGCTCTTTCCTGCCCTTTTGGCAGAGTACAAGTTTATCTTGAAATTTCTTTTTCTTATGTTTTTGTCTGTACTCACTGGCATTTATAGTGCTGGTGTCTCTATCACTTAGTTAAGATACTTTGTTTTTATTTTTATTTCTTTATACATAGAAGAACTGTGTGTAGGCCAGAGGTGTGGCGAGGTAAGAGGATTCACCAGAGACAGAGGGGGGAGCAGAGTAGGCATATCTACTGAAATACACTTGCTGAAGGGATCAGTCGGTGGGGCAGGAGAGTTCTGCTGCACCATGTGGGTCAGCTCCTTGGCTGGGGGTTGAACTCTTGTTGCAATGGCTGATGATAGTTTGATAGCACTGAGGCTTTCACCCCTAAGCTACCAGAGAGGCCCAACCTGGTATACTTTACACAAAAAAAGAAAACCTAAGGAATTTAGTATTTGTCCTTGGATCAAGATTCCTCACTGTTTTACTTTCATAGCTCTCTCTTTCAATTTTATGTTTGTTTTGTATATAATATTTATGGTTTTTAGCTCTCCTTCACAAGAGGCAGAAGTATTTTAACTTAACACTGCAACTGGAAGTCCCTCTTTTTTAAAATTCTAATCACAGTATGTTGCTTCTACTCTGTGAATGTCACTTAACAAGAAGCTATAGTTGGTAGTAAAAAAGTTAGAAAGCTGTATTCTCCGAGTTGTTATATATAATAGAAGAATAAGAAAAATAGTCAATAAAATGAAAAGAAGGAAAACAATTTCTTTAGACAAGTACCCACCAACAGATGTAGATGCTTATAAATAAGGATGATCAAAATTTAGATGGGACCAGGAAAAGCTTTTAAGAAATGGGTTTAAAATGGGATGGAAAACTGGATAGGATTTTGACAGATATGGGTAGGGACATAGAATGAGGTATTTTAAGTGGCAAAAAGAAAGTGAGTAACATTCTTCGCATTTCTAGACATAAACTCAAATTACACCTTGTTCAGTTGGCATATTAAATAGATCCTCTTGGCAATTGCAGGCTGAGCTGTTATTTCACAAGGTTGTCTTTCTCCTCTTTATGCCCAAGTTCATGCTAGAGATCATGATTTCTTGGTCTTGTGGTGGAGAAGGGGGTGGATAGTGAAGGTGGGTATCATTGTTTTCATTTTTTAAAAAGTTTTATTTATGTATACAAGAGTTGGGTTACAGGCCAGAGCTGTGGGGTGGTGGGGGTGGGGGTGTGAGGAGTGAAAGACAGAGTGGGGAACAGAACAGGCAGATCTACTGAAATACACTGCTGATGGGAGCAGCAGGTGAGGCAGGAAGGTCTGCTGCACCATGTGGGTCTCCTTCCTAGCCAGGAATCAAACTTGTGCTGTGGTGGCTGTGGATGCTTCACAGTGAGGTGCTTAACGCCTTATGCCACCAGGAAGGGCCCCCATTGTGTTCATTTTTAAGATTCTTATATGTTTGCAGTATATATCCAGACCTGACATGTTGTAACTTCACCTCAACTCAAAAATTTGATTTAATTAAATTTAAATCAGCAAACAGAATCAGCTATGTCCTGGGGACTTTTAGGTAGAAAAGGTAGGACATTTAACATCTTTTTAAACTGCTGGCTTCTAGGTATAGTGACAAATATTTTCACTTAAATTATTTTGAAGAACTACTGATTTATCAAGAGGCAACTTAATGCAAAGTTGGCTGTTTTAAATGTCATGTAAATAGAGTTATAAAATTAAAGGAGTTGGGGATGAGACCAATATATAAATGAATTAAGCTAACTAAAAGTGAGACATTTCTTAGAGAGGAACCATTCTGTCTTAGTCTGTCTAGGCCTGCTATAACAAAACTCCACAAACTGAGTGGCTTATAAATAATAGAAATTCACTTCTCATAGTTGTGGAGGCCAAGAAGTCCAAGGTCAAGGCATTGAATTCAGTGTCTGGTGAGCACAGTTGAATTCAGTGCTTCCTGGTTCAAGAACAACCATCTTTTTTGTTATGCCTTCTCATGGTTGAAGGAATGAGTGAGCCCTCTTGGATTTCTTCAGGAAGGGTATAAATCTCATTTATGAGGGAGGTCCCTACTTTTATAAGCCAATCACCTCCCAAAGGCTCCATCACATACTACCATCACCAGGGGAGAATAGGTTTCAATATGTGAAATTTTAGGGGGACACAAATTTTCAATCTATGGCATATCCCAAACCTGCTTCTTACAAGTAAGGAAACTGAGGCTCGGAGATTACCAGTAACTATCTTTCTCAAGATTATAGGATTTGTGGAAATTTGAAAGAAAAACAATTGGTTCCCTATTTTCTAGTCAGTACTAGTTCTACAAATCTCCAGAGACAACTAACTAACTTTAAGAGGCGATCTGTGTTTAGATTATGTACAAGTCTGAAAGTTTCTTTACCCAGTACATTAGAAGTTTGGCCCAGGTGAAATTAAATAAATTAAGTAAATGCCCCTTCTTAGTTGAGTACTTGTTCTGTGTAGTTTTTGAAATTTCTGAAATGGCAAATTAAAGTTGTATCAATTACTTAGTCTAGAGAGGGCACCTGGGTCCATCACCTTATGAAATAGTTTAAGCTATTTTGACTAAATTAGTAGACAAATGCATAACACTGCATAAAAGGTAGTGTTTTTATTTACTAAAATATTTTAGTAAAGATCATTAACTATTTTTTGTAGCTGTTTTTTCCTCTCACCAACATTGAATTGATCTTTTCTTTGTTGTTTTCTACTGACCAGAGTAGGGGTATTCTTTAATTTAAAGAACTATCTGATTATATTGTACTGAGCCATGGAATATTGAAAAGAGGTGACAAAAAATTGTTTTGTTTTCTAAATTAATAATTCATTTGAAAGTTTTTTTTAAGATTTATTTATTTATGGGTTCAAGAACTGGGGTACAGGCCAGAGGTGCGGGGAATGAGAGAGGATTCACCAGAGTCAGAGTGGGGAGCAGAATAGGCAGATTGACTGAAAATACACTGCTGAGGGGAACAGTGGGCGAGGTAGGAGAGGTCTGCTGTGCCATGTGGGTACACTCCCTGACTGGGGATTGAACTCATGTTGCAGTGGCTGTGGGTGCTTCACAATGCAGTGCTCAACCCCATGTACCTCCAGGGAGGCCCAAAAAATTGTTTCATTTGAACCCATGTTCATTAAATCTCTAAATACTAATAAATAATCTTAGGATATTCTAATGTATTAGTTCTAAGTGATATTAATTGATCTCAATGCATATTTGGGGGAATTGAATTGGATATTATGGCAGTTTACATGTGCTTTTTCCTTCAGGATATCTTGAAGTTCATTTGATCACAATGTTTCAGTCATTGAAGAGGCTAAGGCTTCTGTTTGTGTGAAATTCAGCATGATGGATTTTATTTCTTGAAGATCAGTTTTACCTAGAAAGTGAAGAAATTTAAGTAAATGACATTTCAGGTGTATTCCAATTCTGACAATCTGTAATTAAAATAAGTAAAGCTGAGGAGTCATAAGTTCTTGAAATCTAAAAGTCATGCATGTGGCCTATATGTCACATTCTTGATATAGCACTTTCACATCTTAAGTCTTTTAATGCTGTGTTGGTTCTGGTAGATTGTCTTAATGTTCTTTATTTTACCTGCTAATCCTCTGAAATCCTGTAATTTGAAAAAAAATTTATATGATAATTTTTTAATTGCTTGATTTATACATGATGTAATTTCTGTTTTTTTAACACCTACAGCCTATCTTCCATTTTAAATGCTTTCAATTTTTTAAGAAAAGACTTGAATCTGCTAGTTAAAAAAAAATATGATGATAAATGTCATATGTATCAGAATATTATGTGTTAGAGGAAATTTATTTTTTTCTTAAAATATATGAAAAGTAACTTGGTTTGACTTGTGAGCTATTTTTAGTAATTTGAGCTGCATATATTTAAAAAAACAAAATCTGTGTCTCATTAACACTGTTGTGTTATTTTTTTTTAAAGTGTGACTTTGGTTTCTCTATTTTTCGGTTCCCTTTTTTATTATACCTCCCTGCCCCATCTCTTTCTGCACAGAGTGGGTATTCTGCTCCCTCCTTCTCTCCTTGGCAGGGCTCCTTCCAGGGGATCCCACGGACTGTTCCGCAGCACCGCAGACAGAGTGAGTCTGTGTCTCTCACTCCTATCCTGCTCTGGCTTCCCGTTCATGGTATTTCCCTTCTGCATGATTTGTCCCTCCCAGCACCTCCTCTCCTATACAGAGTGACCTGCAGGCACCTGCTAAACCAGCACATCCTGGGCTCTTCTCTCTTAATTAACACTTCCTTTGACTGCATGTACATTGATGTCTACCTAGAGCCTAAGGAAGCTATCTGAAGTTAATTTCATTCTAAAAATGCTGTTTAAACATATTGCCAGTGACCCAAGACCTACTGACATGCATCTGTCTTTAATGCATTTTCTTTTTTCATGACCTTAAAATATGTCATTAAAAATGGTTTTGTTTTAATCTGGTTATGTTAAAAATGTACACACTATCTACAGTGGTATAATGGACAGATGCATACTGTTTAGGGAGCAGGCTTACTAGACCATTGCACATTTCTTCAAATATTCCTAATGCTTTGATTGCATTTTACTATCATTTAAAAGAAAACCTTTTTAATAATTTTTTTAACAACTTAATACTTCTTTCTAATATATTAGCTGCTTTACAGTTCTGAAGAAATGGCCTTTGAATATGCATGATTTACTAACATCTAATGATTTAGCAATTATTTGACTTAAAATTTTTTTGTTTACATTAAATATGCTTTCCAAAGCTGTGTTTATTATTATTTTGTATTATGTTCTTAAGAATACCTGGTAAGTTGGTTATATTTTATCTTTTTTGAAAAGTCACCCATAAAAAGCTAACATTAATGAGAAAGACATAAATATTGTCAGTCAGAGTCACTTTTACACTTTTTCCATGGATTTATCCTGATTTGTAATTCATAACAATTCTTTCATTAAATATCATTACCTGTGTGAAGGTCCAAAAGGAAGAAATTTTAAGAATAAAATTAAGGAAGGGAATTTATTCAAATGAAAGTTACTGCTTTTATTGGCAAAGTTATGAGGTATGAGCATGAATTACAGATGAGGTTTTGAGTTTATGTTTTGACTACTAATTCCTTTCCTTTCATAGTTTTTATTTTGAAGAAATATGGTATTGTTTTAGAAGTATAGGACCACATCCTTCAATTATATGTTATTGTTACAGGGCAACCCTAATATAAAATGGGTTTGCCTGACTGGGTCCTCACCCGCGCGCCGAACGGCACTTATAATGCCCCAACTGCAGGCACACACAACAAAGGTTAATAAAGGGTTTTATTTACAAGGGAAGGAGAAATAGCGTAGTGAATAACAC
>JAGFMF010011554.1:776828-796211 GCA_019455555.1 Galemys pyrenaicus
GGATTTGTAGTCCTTGGATCTTGTAGGTCTGGAATGGGGGTCGAAGTCCATAACCTATTTGTATAATCCATTCAGGAGGGTCTTTCCCCCTAACATTATCACACCACACCCACCACCAGGTTGCCATAGCCCCTCCACCATAGTATATTGTGTCCCATCACAATATATTGTCTCTTCTCATCCTCTGGTAGCCTGAGTTCTGCAGTCAGCTTTCTAGGGTTTGTTACTGGTTTGGTTTGACCCTTTGTTTTGTTTCTCTGTATTCCATGTATAATTGTCTTCCTTCTGACTTACTTCACTTGACATAATTCCCTCCAGTTCCACCCATGTTGTCACAAATGAAGTGTTTATTCAAAATAAATAAAAAATAGAATAGAGAATTTGTATAGGCCTTTATTTCAGGTTCTTTAATAGTTAATTTGTTTAGGGAAAGCAACGAGGAGAGTAGTTTCTCCTCTACCTCCTCTCTCACACCATCTCTATAAACCTTCATTTTTACTTCTCTTGTCTTCAAGTTAATTGCATTCTTTTCTCCTGTATTTAAAGATTCCTTGTGAGTAAGAAATACATGAAACTGCTAGTGAGCTAATATGAATTTCAAAGAGCACTTATACCCAAAGATATTGCAGTCTTAGTTTTGTAGCCAGCAAATAGCAAGATTTGACAGATTTACCTTCAATTAATAAATCTGCCTTATATTTACTGCAAACCACTTTTGGGCTCTATCCTTCATCCCCAATATTTTTCTCTTGCATTCTTTCCCCCACTCAACTAGTTTAAATATGGGATTTAAGGTTAATTATTCTATATTAAATAAAGTTTCAGATTTATTTTTAAAATGTTTCTCAGAAACTACCCATTTCACTAGTTGTATAGCTTTAGAATTTTCTTGTCCCTACCTTGAGTCATTAGCCCTCCTCTTTCAAATAATTTTCTTCTTTTCCTCTTGGATTCAAATTTATCTTTTCATTTCCAACTATGTAGCAGCAGTGTCGTGCAACACAGCCATCAATATCTGTCTTTATGGCATTTTCAAGGTCAAACCTCCTTTCTTTGCATCTCCAAGTTAGAAAAAATAAAATTTTGATTCACTAGAGTTTGGATTTGTTAGCCACCTATAAGAGGTATGCACGTGGAAATTTTACTAGCTAAGTTCAGATGGCTTGGATAACTAAGAGAACTGACCCAGGGACTTGGTTACTGACGCATGTACGGCCTTGTTTGTAAAAGTGATAACTAGAGGACTTGCTCACAGCATTTTGATAGCTCTTACTGAGCTTGATAGGTTCCTTTGGAGGAAAACTATGTTACAAACTACTACGTTATTTTGGAGTCAACTTAAGAATAGCTGAAATAGTTTATAATGAAATTGTTATTATTGTTATTTAATGATAAAATATATAGAGAGAAAGTGGCATGGAGTTGTGAGAGCAAATCCATTTGTTTTCAGAGGGTTTTGGAAGTGTTATGTTCCAAATAATATAAAATATTATTCATTGGTAATATCTGTTAGCCGTCATGGGCTGATTTTTGGACAGGTTAATTCTGTTAGTGATGATAGATAATTGAGAGAATTCTTGTATATTACAGTGTTTCAGTAGTAATTCATTTCAGATATCACCTTAAACACCAACTTAAGTGACTTTCTTTTCTTCTAAACGTGGACACCTGGTAGGATTGGCAATTAATTATTCTAGTAAAACATCTGTTTTTATTTTTTAGGTTTTTTAATTTACAAGGGCAATAGACCTTGTAGTATAAAGGGAAGTCTTTCCTGCATATGTCTTAATATCCCAGTAATTTAATAATTTCTTAATATAAATTTAATAATTTCTTGATATAGTATAAATAAATTTAATAATTTCTTGACATAGTTTAGTCTGATTTCTTAATTGACGGTAATTGTTTTAATCAGAATTACATTAATGATGACAGTTATATTTTCCTCCTCCCCTTATAACTTGAGGGGATTATTTCACAAAACTTTTTGACAAGGGTTACATAATTTATTTTACATCACAACCCAGTATATGTTTACTGATTGAGATGATGTATTTACATCTGGAACATATATGTATATGTTTAAAATTCAGATAAACTATTCCTAAAACATGATAACTCATTCTCAATTTTTTCGTTTTGTTTTTATTCATGTGTTAGCATATGAGCTTTATTAGTATTTCTTGAAAGCATTTTTTTAATGATACATTACCTTGTAAAAATACTCTTATTCAATCTTTTCCTTTTATTGGGCATTGATATTATTTCTCTTTTCCTTATTAAACAGAAATAACATTGTGAAGCAGTTTATCCTTGTGTTTAAACCAGTGTAAACATCTCTCTGTACTTGAGTAGATTCCTAGAAGGGTATTACTTCATCAAAGGATATGTACTTTCTAGAGAAACAGGATAGATGTATGCTTGTAATGTGTACATTAATGTACTTTAACTGATTGGCTCCACCATGTGTCTGCAATCAATTTTATATATAGGATACTATATATTATAGGATACAGTGCTTTAATAAGAAATTAGCTCTGGGAGTGACTTTTCACAAAAATAAAATATTTTTTTGGTGAAGGTAATTCAATGAAATCTGAACAAATTGATTTTATGGTAAACCTTTTTTTTTAAGTGTGGTTAATATAGCATATGGCACTGTGCCCATTTTTGCAGCTAATTTCATGTGCTGTTTAATATCGTCATTGGTTAATTGATTAGAAATGTGCATCAAACTCATGGTCCAGGAGGCTGTCCCATAAACCTAGGCATGGGTTAATGTTTACCTTAACACATTACAGCTATGAGAAAAATGAAGCAATTGTTTTCCATATTAGTCTTTTATAACAATTTTCTCTGCTGATTGTGATTGTTTTGTTAGCAGTATTTGTTGCTGTAACATAGTGCCTGCAGTATCCTACTCTGGATAAATCAACTGTATAATGGTCACATGAATTGTATTATTTTGATGCTATTTCTTTTTTTCTGAACTGCTCTGCATCTCAAAGATAGATGTTGATGGAGTCTGTGTCTTAAAGATATGGACACATGAAAATGGTACATTTTACACTGATGGTGCCTATATAACAAATACTTAATCACTTTGATAGCTTTTAAAAACAGCTAACTGACCAACTTAGGAAAGGCATTGAAATCATTCTGGAATTTGTTTACATTTAATTTGTACATATCAATCAGGTAGGTATCTTCTCTAAGTTCTGTGAGATCTAGAGGCACCATTCCGAGACCTAGAGGAATAGAAGCATTCCTGATTCCCAAAAAACTTTGCAGACTGACTGGATTCATGTGAATTATCAGCAGAATTTGTATCTAGTTACCCTAGACATCCAGTTTTGTCTTCCATCTCTCTAGTGCTATAAGGAACCTCACTTAAAATTTAGGAAAGACATATCTGAAGATATGATTGCACTTTTACTGATTTTTGTAATATGACAGTAATAAAAGTAAATAAATATTGAGTTGTATTTGTGATATGCAAGATCCTCTGAAATTATTAAATAATAATTTCTTCTCTCATAAAGGACCATAAGACTAATAAACCTTTCAGATCTTTGGAGTATGAATATTATGTGAAAAAAATTTTTATTTTCCTTTTTTATAAAATTTAAGTTAATTCCTTTTAAGTATGAGAAGCTTTAAGTATGAGAATTTTATCTTTTAAATTGCAAATTACTTCAGCAAGGGAGTATAACTCTATTAAAATGGATCCTCATTTAAAATAAATATTAAATAATAATGTCTAGAAAAACACAACAAATACAAAACGAATATCTCTGGCTGCTCTCCAATCATGGCAATTCCTTGGTGTTGTGTGTGGTCTCTGACACCATTGTCCTGTCTTTTTCTTGTCTCTGCTCTCCCATTATGCCATTGGCAAGGAGTTGAGAAGTTAGTCCATTACTTCTCTGACAAAGCGTGGTACAGTACAATTTCAGATTTTTTCTTACCACCTTCCTCATATCACTTTTTTGTTTTTGTTTTTTTTTTCCAGTTTGCATGATGCATGTCAGCGCCTGCATGAACTTACAGGCATGTTATGTACAGATGGCTCCATTTCTATCTTCCTTTTAACCTTCAAAATGAATTTAACAATTTATAAACTTATATGTACCAAGAAAATAATTTTTAGGTAATGCCTTTGTGTGTGATGTAGTGGCAATTGTTTTATTTTAGAACATTTCCTGTTTTCTACTTTGCAGATTGACATACTTTTACTTTATCAGGACATGGTGTTTATAGCTTTCAGCCTCCTGGGCATAGTAAAACAAAAATGTTTATAGAAACTTGTATGAGTATTTTTAAATATGCTAATGCTAGAAATCTCTTGATTTCTATGTATGGAAACAGTGAAGGTGCAGAGTTTTTCTTTCTTGCTAATTTGCCTTTCCTTGTATTCATTGTAATTCCTCCATTGGATCACTTGGAACCTCTTTTCCAGAAATACTGCTACACGGTGTGGCTTGAGTTTATTGTCAAAGTTATCCTGTGTAGGGTTGATCAGCCAAGAGGGAAATAGGGCATTATCCAAAAAAGTCAGTACTTCAGTGTTGGTATTGTTTTTATAATAATTTCAAAATATTGCATGTTTTGAAAGTTTATGAAATAATTGCTAGTTACTCAAATATCACAGAATAAGAACATTTTAGCACTGCATTTTAAATTTTCTGTCAGTTCAGTTTCGGGCTTTGCCACTTCCAAAAGTATGTATTTTGGGACATGTCACTTCTTTCAACTGCAGTTTACTCATTTACAGAAAGCATTTACCTTCCACCTCGGGTCTTGTGATAGAGATCATGTGTGCAAATTTAGGAATTTGACTATCTGTCTTTGGAAAGAAAGGAAACCTCTTATATTTGTAATGTGTCAGACATTACCCTGAGTACTTTGTACATATTATCATTTATTTTTTACAATAGTTCAATGAGGTATTAAAGGTCTCATTAAAATAAGATGTTATTCTCATTTTATAAATAATGAAATGACATCCAAAAATAATGAGATAATTTACTCAGTACCTCATTGTTAGTACGTGAGGGAGCTAGGACTCAAACCCAGATTAGTCTGGCTCTGTCAGCTAAGTAATTCAGTACTGTGTTATACTGGGTCGATCACATATTTGTATGTACATTCTTCCTGAACATATCTTAAATACACGAACACCTTGCATTTCCTAGCTTTGGATTATTTCCTGGAATCTTGACTTCTATGTCACATAAGATATGGGTATTTTGTCTTTAAAACATTTAGATATGATAATTGAAATACGTATTTGAAACCTAGAAACCTCTTATTCTGTGGAAACTATTACGATATTTCTATAGGATGTGTCCTCTGTCCTTGCCTCTACCCAAGTCACATTTACAAAAGGGTCATGGCTTGAATTGGTCATTCTTACACCTTTTAATAATCATAGGTGGACATACAGTGAACACTTTTGATTCTCTAGGAGAGCCTACATTATTATGTCTTTCACATGTATAATTATATTTAATTATTAGAATTAGGAGCCTGCTGAATGCTGGTTAAGGTGGTTTCCCCAACTCATTTCATCCACATCTGTATCATCTCCTAAGTATAAAGATGTTTGTGGCAAAGATGGTTGGTCATTATGACAGGTGTTGTGTTCAAGTTCACATGTAGTTAATTATTCCTTCTATCCTTCAAAACATGAATCACTAAGCTAATGCTAAGCTTATTTAAAGAAAACATTTATTTTATGAAATAATTTTTTAAGTTATTCTTATTTGATGATTAGTGCCGCATCATTGATTTAATAAGGCAATATCATTTTGATAATTTAGTAACAAAGAAAAAAATTCTGGAACATGCCACTTACTGATGTTCATTTTATTTATTCACTCACCTAGAAAATATATATTTTTTCCCTACTTTATGCTAAATTCTAAGAATACCAACCACAACAACAACAACAAAGAAATGAATCCAGTATGGTACATCCCTTTAAAGAGCTCATAGTTTTTAGTTATCTTTGTAAGCAAACCAAGTAGTTAATTTAAGGTGATCATGATGATGCCTAACAATTCTTTGCAGTATTACCCACTAGTGGCTATTGCTGACTCTTGATCTTGGCACTGATAGCTGTTACATCTGAGATTTCTCAGAATGGTGTACTGAAGTCTATGCATCTAACTAATGTAAGACTTGAAATTGTTGAGTCTAGTTAGAGGTTCTGAGTTCTTTAAATTTAGGGATAGATCTCACATTTTGAAGCTTTCATAACTAACTCTTCTGCAAGTACTAAAGCTCTACTTACTTCTGGCTACAGGGCGTTTCCCAGTAGTTGGGTCCCTGGGCTGCTGAAATAAATGTGCTTGTAGACAGATTCCCTGGAACTTGTCTTTTGTTTGTTTGTTTCAAGACATCCCACAGTTCCAAAATGTCGTACCTGGAGGACATCTTTAATTCCTCCCAAACAGCCACCTTCAAAATCTTTTAATCATCCCTAATTTTTTCTTCAGTATCCTCATTTTAGACCCTTATACTTCATCACTGAAGCTAATAATAATAGCTAGCTACCTGGTTATTATCTACACAGTCTCATCTGCTCCCATTACATTTCTCACTGATTCTCACTGAAAGACATTTCTAAAATACACATTGGGTGATTGAATAAAATCTTTGTCTTTAGAAGATCACTCTGGTTCCATGCATGAGAAGGAACAAAGAAACCAATTAGAAATGGACTGACAGGGTGGATGTATTTAACAGCGCCAGGCTTAGTAATAATGTGGAATTCTCCTGGGAGAACTTTCCCTCATCAGTTGGTGTTTTATACAGTGTTTCTTTTTCAGAATTTGTATAAAGACTCAAAGAGGTAAAACTCATCTATTCATTAACAAATATTTTCTGAGAAGCTACTATGGGCCAGGTACTATTCATAGCACTGGGAATACAGTAACAAGTAATATTTAGATTAGATGGCCCTGTGCTTGCATAGTTATGTTTTAGTAGACCTTAGATTCTAATGTAATTGTCTGAAGGTGCAATTAACAGAAACCCAACTTAAGAAATTGATTGCTTCCTATCCTTCGGTGCATAGTAAGATAACCAACCCATTGAAGCTGAAGAAGAGATGTAGAGATCACAACATGTCATTTGGAACTGAGGACTAAATTCTGAGCTATTATGACTCTCCCTCTGCATCTGCCTTTTCTTGCCTTTCTGCCTTTCTGCATGTTGGCTTCTTTCATGTTGCAGATAAGAGTTCATAATACAATGGGGGAAGTGTTCACTGTAGCCTCAGCTTAGCAACCCCAAGAGAGAAATGTTTTCTTCTCTCAGCATCTGCATGACAATCCCCAAGAAGGTCCCTCTAGCCCCTGCTTGGATCACCTTCTTGCCTTTTAAACTACTTAATCGTTGTTGCCAGGAAAGTGAAAAAGCATGACTGGCCAGATTTAGATCATGTGGCCAATGATTGATGCATCATTGTGTACCATAATCATTGGCTCCACTCAAAACACATGGAGATGAGAAGGAATATTCCCTAATGGGAGAAGCAAGAAGAGAAAACATCAGTTATTCTGCCATGAAAGACATTTACCTTAGAGCCTGGCAGGTAGTGAGTATAATAAGGGGTAAAGTAGTGATAGTACTCATTAAACACAGGGAAAAATGTCTCTGCTTTGTCATCTTACATTGCTACTCTCAGCTACAGTGCTAAGCCCAACAGGAAAGCTCACTTGCTAAAAGCCAGGAAATACTTTACTTGGTGGTATAAGGACTGTGATTGCCTTCCTTTTGATTTGATGTGAATTTCAAGTACTTTAACAGTACCTATAATCTTGCCAACCCCCAAAGTGGGAGATTCTCTGCATGTCAAAGTCACTGGGGATAAATGTGTCAAGACATTTATTTGGGAATGAAGTTGGGCATCCTGCATACCCTTCTCTGAGCCAGTGGCACTGGAACAGTGACACCCTATGTTGATAATGAGTCACCCACCCAATGGCCTAAGATACTCACCAGAGAGAGTTTGTAACTCAGCTTGATGAAGGTCTTCGCAAGAAATGGTATAACTGAATGTGGTGTCCATTGTTTCTTCAAGACATCTTCATGAAATGTCTGAAATTGGACTAAAGTTTTGGACCCAGTTCCAAATGGAACTGGAATGCTGTGGTTCCTTTTCTACCTGCCTCCTTCCCACTCTCCCTCAGTAAATAAGCAAAATACATACTGGATTTTAGGATTTTTTTTTTTCATATAAATCATTACTGTTTTTTATAGTCTATTGCAGAGTCGAAACCACTTAACCTCACATGAGTTCATCCTTGGCTACACTTTCCCTTCAGTATTGTTCTCTCCAAATACTTTCTAACAATTTGAAGTTAGTAAAATATATCATGTCTCTCTTTTGCTTCTGTTCTTAGTATTGATCCTCTGCCCACCATGCTGTTCTCTTCTTTTCTACCTGACCAGCTCTTGTTCTTTTAAAACTTAGTTCAGATGTTTGAAATTCTTGAATGCCTTCAGTGACTCTCTAGTTGGTCTTATATTTTTGTTTTATTTCCATTTGTTTTGATTGAGACATGGTCTTTCTTGTTTACCTCTCTTACTATTCCTCTTAACCACAGAAACAACCTTTTTGTTTATTTCCATATTTTGCTACACTTAATACAGTGTATAATATAAAGTACATATTTTTAAAAAATGGTCTTTGATAGCCCTTCCTATTGGTCTTATTATCCATGAGAATATGGGTTCTTTCTTTTTATATGTAGAAGTCAAAAATGGAATTAATTTGGACAATATGAAATGTTAGCATCTTACCTTAGCTGTATTAATACAGCTAAATGTTTAGTATTTAGGGAGGAGATTGTTCTACAAAGAACCACCTGTGGGAACACACCTCTGCTTTTCTTACTGGAAGCTAAGAGGCAAGTTTGTTGTTTACTTGCCAGCATGCGATTAATGGCAACTCAACCCCTTAGTGGACAATCAGTTCTGCATAGTCTTTTACATGCCATGAGCATATCATTTTCTTGAGGTTTGTTGTAGTCAGTTTTTCATGTTGCTCAAGAAATTTCTTTTGCTTTACTGTAGTAGAATTGATTTCCAAACTAATTTTTATACCAGTAAAATAAACTTTTAATAAAAATAACATCCATCAGGTAGACAGAAATTCGACTTATTTAATGCAACCAATAGTTTAGACTTTAATATAGTTGTTAAATCTAACTCAGTTAAAAGATTCAAAATTTTATTAATCTTCAAAACTGGATTATTTTCTAATTTGTTAATATTTGAAATAGAGCCTTTTGGACTAAATACAAGCAGTATGTCTTTCATGACTGTCTGCGTTGTTTCCATTTCATTCTATGATAAACTGTTTATTTGGGTAATGTGCAATTACAACAGTGGAATGGATAATACATCTACACTTCCCGGTGCCCCTTCTCTGGAGGTTTGGTTATCTTATAATAGTTTGTTACTTTGTCTTAATTAGAAAATCATACTATTTTATGCTTTGAGCTGATAGCATATGTGCATACTTTTTTCTTACAATAGCCATTATATGATACAGATTTTAGTTATTTATATTTTCAAAGGTCTTAGGATTTTTAACTTGAGACTAGACTGTCATTGTTTTTGAAGGTGAAAAGAGGTAAAGAGGGAAAACAAATTCCCATTGAATCAACCATGTGACACTTCTTTTTTCTCTTTCTTAGGTACACTCCCCCATCCTTGCCCCCTATAGAGTTTGATTTGCTTAATATGGTCCTGCATTATTTTTATTAATCTTTGAGTGTATGATCCTTTTTCCATGTTTAGTTTTCTTTTTATGGAATCTCAGGGAGACTCTCTTGAATTAATTACATGATGATTTTAGTTTATTAATTTTTGTTGGATTTTTTTTCCATAAAAATTTCAAGTGACTTTAAAGTTTAGGACATTTAGATTGAAGTAGTTACTTTGATCCTTATATACTGGGCTTATTTTAAACATTCTGAAATAAAGTTTAGAGTAACATTGTATATGAATTAATTTTCAGTAGTCAGTATCTTAATTTTTTTTAAATAGGAAATTAATCTTATACTCTCAAATGTCAACTATCCCTCCATGAGTCAGTGAACATTGTTGTTATTCTCTTATAACCCTGGCATAATCTAACCCCTGACGGCTAATTGACATACATCATCCAGTGTTATTCAAGGACCTAGAGAAAGTGGCAAAATACAAGTGATTCAGTATCTATAGTTGAGCACCTTCTTTTGGAGAAACTATAAATACTGTTTGGATTTGTTTGTAAATTGGTATAGTTAAAAAAAAGTTATATTGTCAATAAAAAATGGTCCCCTAAGGTTCATGTTTAATTGCCAAACTTTATTATATTTCAGCCCACATTATTTAATAGAAATTGTATGAGAGAAAGAATGTGTATTATTGATTTGTGCAACCACCTTGCGTCGGGACATGACCAAACAGGGTCTGACCTATATACTTTCATCACTTGAGCCATTGAAAAATAATGAGATTCATATTGCTTACTGAATGCCCAAAAGTAACAGGGAATTTTATATTTCCTCTAATTGATAAAGAATACAGGTATAGATTTAGCTCGAATGCTACATATGAAGTATGTTGACCTTAGAAATTTTGCTGTTGTAGGCTTTCAGCTTTAGTTTAAGTTGTAAGTATAGTTTTTTTATTCTCAGCCATCATTCAAAAGTTTGATCATTTTTAATTTTACTAAATGCAACTTTACTCCTAGGTTGGGTAAATCTATTTTCCATATAGCAGCCATAGCAGAACCTTAGTTGCTCCCTCATGACAGTGAGACAGAACAAATAAGCTATGGCAACATTTTATTTTGAAGATTTTCAACAAGCTATTAAAGGTAGGTTAGTATTAGCTAAATGTTTTGACATATTCAGATAGAATTTCACATCAACTGACAATATAGTTTTCACTATTTGCTGGCAGTATTAATTTTTGTATTTATCTGCTGGCAGTATTAATTTTTGTAGTAGGTATAGCATCTTGAGTCTTAATAGTTCCTCTAATCAAATGTGATAATTCAGTATGTCACCTTTATTTATTAAAAATCTTTAGAATGTGTAACTCTGGAGGTCACAGTTATGATATGAATGCTTTGTAGAGATTAAATTGAAGTGTTATAGAACCATTTTGTTAAAGTTTTATGTATAAAGGTTTAAATACTTAATCTGTTAGATTCAGTAGTAATCATTAGTTTAAGATCGTTTCCCATTTGATTTTAGATCTTATTTGGTGTTTACTGCCTGTATCATTTTTGTTTGCATTATCACTTTGGTATGTGTCTCATGAATTCACCTGAAAATTACATTTTATTTTTGATTTTAAAAAACTCTCATGCTTCCTATTAAAACATTCTAAGTACCAACACAGCCTAACTGGATCTTTTATTCTGGGTGACATTTCTAAAATATTGTTTTTAATTTTAATAGCCTCAAGTACTACAGCCTTCCAGCAGCCTTCCCAGACCCACAGACCACGCCCAGGGAAAACTAATAAAGCCGCAACATATAGAGGCCTGCAGTGAATGCACAGTCCAGAGCAGTCTTTCAGGTGTTACACATCTGGATAAAAGCTTTACACACAGCTTGCAAGAAGATAGCAACTATGGTCTGGAAGACCGGCCTTTATCATCAAGCCCGGAATTTGCTAAGGATGTAACCAAGAGTACATCTTCTGAAGCAAATTTGAACATGACCATGGATGCTCAAGAGCCTTATCATTTGGCGAATAATCAAATTAGTGACATGCAGTTGGTACCCACTTCTCTTCAGTCACTTCCCCAGTCAAGTACAGTAGACCAAGCTAAGAGAGTTGGAAGAAATCAATCTTCACCTGAAGGCTACATGTCTCAGCCTAAGTCCTCACAGCTTTTTAAGCCACCCATCTTGAATTCTTTGGCACCTCCTCCAGTTTCTGAATCATCTCCAAGTAGGACTCCCACTTGTAAGAAATCATCATTAATCACACCATCTAATTCAGCAAAACTTCAACCAGCATCCAGTCAAACAAATTTTGCAAATAATCCAAATCTAAAAGCATCTAAGCTCCGTCCTCCTTCTGGCTCTTTCAAACAAAAACAAATTAGCAACCCCCTAGTTGAGCCTCAAAACTTCCAGCCCAAGACAAGTATCCCAAGGCCACTAATAAGAAGAAAAGAAATCATGCAGAATCAGAATGGTAACTTGAATTCTGGGGATTGTTTGGCTTCTAATCGGTATTCTCGTCTTCCTAAACCAAAGATACATTAAGTACTTAGCCATCACCTGCCAATTTGTTCTGTTTTGTTTTTTCAAGAAAAAATCTGTTCTGTGATAGCTTTATGTGCAGCTTGCTATACCATAATGGAGGGTCCATAGAAAGTCTGCAAATCTTAAAATTAAAATGTGGAAACTTCTTCAAGTTTGGCTCTTCCATTTTGTATCCTGGTTGAAGTACATAGCATTTGAGCATATTTGTCTCAGGTAAACATGAAAGTTTGCTTCCTCATCTCGGATGCCTACAGAAGGCTGTAATCATGCTACCCATTTTTCATCCCTGTACACATCAGAAAATTCATATATTCCACTTAGCAGGCAAGAAACTGCGCTTTGCTGATTTAGTCTTTTTAGATCTTTTTCACTTGTCCTTCTGTAAATATGGCTACTATTTTACTAAAGGTTTGGTGAAAATGAATGATGATAATCTGTAAGCAGAGTTCTGGACAGTGATTTGTATATTTAAAAGGTCTATGCAAAAGCTCTGTGATGAATAAAGATCGAGCTTTTAGTGGGAAGTCTATGTAAGTTTATTTTTTCTTGCTGGGATCACAAATTAGTCTCAATTTTTATTTACCAGACCATTTCCCCAGGCTAAAAATATTTTATATATAAGTCAATTATATGTTACATTAGTGTCCTATTTTTACACACACATTCCCCACCCCATTCCCATTTGTATTTATTTTCGCTAGTGGATAAATTTTGGAAAGCTTAAGACAACATCTTGAAACCTATACCTAAAAAGGTATTTATTTGTAACACAAGTTGGTGCTAGAGTTTTGCTGGTAATTCAGTTTTGAACCTTACAGGCCTTTAGATCCATGATAGCTATTTTAAGGTTCCACAGCATATATTATCTCTTATAATATCTATATTTATTGACTTTATGCTAATACCCGAAGACTAATGGGTTTTAAATGTTCGCACAAAAACTGGATGGGCTATAAATATGCCATACATAGGGATTTAATACTACTTTCTATAATAAATCTGTTAAAATACGTTGAATAAATAAGTTTAATATCGTTTTGAGAAAGCTGGCATTCATGATAGTTCTGTTTTCTTGAGTTTTTCAGGTTTATCCTTTATGTTGATAAATGTTTGAACAACAGTTTCTTCAAAAATAGGTTTGGATAGATAGAATTAGAGAGGGAAAATTGTGTTTTATTAAAAGATATTGAAAGATAATTCAATGGCAATATATTTATTTTAATGGGTTAAGGAGGTAGCTGTGGAACCTCCAAAGGACCATGTACCCTAATTAGGCTTCAAGCCACTCAACAGATGGTTCACTATTCTTTATCCCTGTCCTCCCAAATCATGCCATCTTGATGTTGTTCACCTGTTGATCTTTAATTACAGTTAATATCTTTTAGACAGATAGTTTTTTTGGTTTGATCATTTGAGCAAAAATGTATCAGAAGGGGTTATGACCAAACAATTTGATTCAAATTTCTAGGAATTCCTTTTAAAAATGAACATTGGTGAAATTGTCTGCCCTGTTGAAGAGAAATAGCAAGTACTTTAGTGGAAGTTTCCAAAGAGATGTCTACTACCATTGTGATGCATTCTTCCCTTCCCTGTCAGAACCATTCGAATTTGGCATTCGCTAGACACAAAGCATTCTTAGGTTTGGTAGCAGGTGAGCAGCATAAATCTATTATCATACTCTCATTTGACTTCAGCTGGAAAAGCACTAAAATTCAGAGTTTTTCACATAATATAGACCTTGTTAATATAGTGAAAGACATAATCACCAGAGCTTTTTTTGTTTTAGAGATGAGCAGTGATGACTGCAGTTATAAGTAATACATGGGGTCTTTTCATTTTGAAGGAGAAAGAAAATATATCTCATATTGTAGATGGGATATTATCAAACTATGTTTCCCTAGTGTAGAGCCTACAGATGAGTTGGTTCATTTTGGTTTATTTAGAAATTGGTGTAGGCACTTATAAAACATTTATAAGTAGGCCTTTATCCTTAGAGGAAAAATTTTAGATTTTTTAACTTCTTAGTCTGAGGGAAATGTCTATAAAAATGTTGATTCCTGACTTGTTTATTTTAAACTTTTCATGCTCTTATTTTTTTCTCCTTGGTGAATTTGCAGAAGTACTAACCTGCCAGTTCAAATTCTCTGTGCCTTTGTTGCATCTTATCTTGGCAGAAGTCTCATCAGTATAATTATGAAACATTGTATTTCAGAGAAAATCTAGGATGCTTGTAAAAAATAGCATTTACCTGCAGTTCTCTTTAAAAATCGCAAGAATATTATGCTAGTCTGCTTCTCAGTAAATGTAAATTTCAGAAATGAAATAAGGATGTAGCTTGCTTTATTAATCAGAGATCACTCAGATTTGGCTTGATCTCTGTTTAGTGCTTCTGTAAGAAACTGTGTCAAATCCTCCTCCACAGGAACTTTTTTCTTAGTTCTTGTAATATTGGTGAAGATGGTTGCAGTATATGAATTCTAAGTCCTGAGCAAGTATAAAACGTGGGTTAAGTTTTATATTTGTGAAAGAGAAGATTCATAGAGTATGTAGAATAATACATTTAGTTGTTACTGGATGCATATCAAAATTCTTTAAAGGAAGCTTGGCCTAAGTAGTTAAAGAGAACAGGTGAAGATGATTTTAAAGCAAAGGATTATGTAGTGACATCATTTAGAATATTTCTAATAACTGAGACCCTCTAGCATTTTTCTTTTGGAGTCTCATTTTGTGCAATATTTTCAGGCATATAGACTACTGTTCATTGTATTTATATAGATATTAGGGAACTTACTAAGTATTTTAACAAGTAAAAATATGAACATGAAAGAAAATATCAGATTTGCACTTTAAATGAGCTTCGTTGCTTGGAGTTGTGCCTGAAATAGTTGAAAATGCCTCCTATTGGATGTGGCTTTCTTGAAATGAATTTCTCTATAATTATCGCTGTTTGAAGTACAGCCTTACACAGAATTATATCCTCAGCATGCCACTTTTTCCACTAAATCACTGAAGTTTTTAAATATTTCATTGTCCCCTGAAGTGTATTTAACTGTACATCAAAGAGAACATGACCCCCATGTAACTGTAAGTTCTAAATCTTTCTGTGGCATATTGGTGTTACACACCTGAGGTACACTCTTCATTTCTGAGCAGGGTTGTTATGATGGTTTTTTGGTCTCTAGGGCACTGAGGATGTAATTTGGATTCGCCAAATAGGCTTACAGTGAAGATCAATAATGACTGCAGTACCATTTCTGTTTATTCTCCATCTTACCCAGTAGTTTTCGTGTTTATAAATTAGTTGGATTGGTTATGTTTGCATGCTTATGCACACATTTGAAAATTAATTATAGTTCTAATACAAATACATGATGTTTTTCCTTGGGGACAGTAGCCTTACTATTTTTCCTAATTCTGATGTTTGAATTAACTTTTTAATTTTCTTTCCACATCTTTAAATTTTTTTGCTGCAGCAATTTGGATAAATTATTATGGTGGGTGCCAGTCTAAAACTATGCTATTAATTAAAGACCTATCAGATATTTTAATCTTGTTGGGGTAAGTCAACCCACTTGCTCCTTGGTACAGTATTGCCATAACAAAGTAATATTGTCCCTAAGAATTTAAAGTCTCCAAGTCATTACTAACTAAAGATAAAAAGTCCACAGTTTTTAATATCTGCAGTATTGTTTTTCCCATTGATTTTAAAAACCAATTCAAAGTAAATGTTAGAATTTGCTTGTACAATAAATTATCAAACTGGATGTAAAGTCTCTTTCCTGAAAATGTTGGCATAGTAAATAAAAATAAAGTTCATAATTATAAAACTTTACTTGTCCTTCTCAACGTTGACTTGATCCTTGGCGTACTTTTTCCCAGAGTACTTTTTTCCACAAATACTGCTCATTAATGATTTCTTTTTCAAACTCTCTTTCATATACTCTCTACACATGCATCACATTCCAAGCACTGAAACTGAATACCAATTTGACGCGGTAGTGTCGTAGACTTTGTAAGTGATCTGATACTTGGGTTTCTATTTTAATTAGATATCCACTTATTTTGATTTTTAAATTTAGGTATTTTAATTTTTTATATTAAGGTAGCATTGATTACAACACTATATATGATTCAGAAATAGAGTATCCCACCTCTTCAGGTGTTTGCTACAATACCACACCCTACCCATTTATTTTAGAAATAACTGGGATTATGAATTATTTTTACTTGGAAAAATATAGCCTCTTGGGTTAGAAAGCCGCATAAAAGAGGAATTCTTTTTAATAAATTATTAAGCACTACCTGTATAAGATAGCTTCATGCATAAATTTTTAGTGAAAATTTGTATCTTACAGGACAAAATATATTTTTAGTTTATAATTTTATCTTCTAATTATATGCAATTGTCATATCACTACCTCTAAAGGTATCTCTGGCAATTCTAAGGTCATCTGAGTTGTTAAGTACTTTCTTAATTTTGTTACTTGAGTTTAGTAATTTTGGTGGTATATCTTATGTATGCTAATTGCTAGGTGTACAGAGATGAAGACCACACGGAACCTACCTCATAGAGCTTAAGAACCCACAGATGGCTCTTCAATCTTGCCTTCTAGGACAGGAATACCTTTGCATTGCTTGTTCATCATCTGGCATTGACATAACAAAACTCCTCTTTATTTTTCACTTTTCCCCTGAAATTTCATTTCTTTTTTTGTTTTCAAAGATTATTTATGTGTAGGAGAACTGAGGCACAGGCTAGAGGTGTGGGGGTGGGGTGAGAGAAGTCACTAGAGACAGAGTGGGGAACAGAACAAGCAGATCTACTGAAATACACTGCTGAGGGGAGCATTGGATGGGCGAAACAGGAGAGGTCTGCAGTGCCATGTGGGTCACCTCCCTGGCTGTGAATTAATCATGGTGCTGTGCCCTAATCCCTTGCACCACCAGGGAGCCCCTCCCCCACCATGGAGACCCCATCATAGGCTTTAAATTCCTTGCTCTCTTCTCATCTTTGCTTCTGTATTAGGTTAATTCTTAGTTACATGCCTTTATTTCCCTTTGAAAACCTGGCCTTGTATATTGTGATTTTATTCAAGAACTCATTTAGCCATATTGTATATTATTAAATATTCAGCTGTTTCTTCCTTAGGTGATTAGTCGCCTAAGTATTGATTTTTGACATTTTTAAACTGTTGTAGTGTACCTTAGAACCTCAGCCCATAAGGTCTTGCTTTCAGAAGATCACCTTAAATATTTGTGTTCAGGTTTTGTTTTTCTTCTATTGCATTCTTTACCCAATAGCTTGCCTGGACTGGTTGATATTTTTGGTTACCTGCCCTTTTTTGCTTGTGGTCTCTAAAGAGAAATTTAGATGATCTAGAAGAGCCTTTCCCCAAAAACATGAGTTGTCTCAAAAACAAAAAAGAATTTACAGGACTTCAACCTTAAAAAATTATTGCTATTTTCAGTATTCTGAAACATGATCTGTTTTTTCTTTCAGTCCACATATAAATTAATTCATACACCCATTTGGAAATATGATTAATGCTGCTTTGGTGATATTTTAGATGACTATGGTTTTCTGCAGAAGTACATCCCAAATGTTAATCTGCTGAAGTGAAAGGTAACTGGTTTTCTCTCATTCCTCATAATAAACTTTGCTGAAATGCATGGTGTGTGCCAGGATCTGGGTTAGAGAATTATAATAGAGGGTGAATGAAATAGTCTCTGGCATGGAAGAGACCATTTCTAGTAAGACAGATATATCCAAATAAAGAAATGTAAGAGAGTTAAGTGTACAGTAAAGGGGTTTGTGATCACTTGTGAACTTCAAACCATTTTTCCTCAACAAATGAGTATATGTACTAGAATTTAAAAACTACAGTTAATAAAAAATTACATTATTATCAAGTAATATGTAGTAGGTAACTACATTTAACTGAACTGAGACTAAGTACATGGTAAGTTCAAAATACTTAACAGGAAATTCTCATGTTTTAGTTGAGGCTTTGCGCTTACATAAATTAAGGGTATTCAGGTACAGATATGAATTGCAAATGAAAAGCAAAAATAATAGGATCTGAGATGAAATAATAGTGCATGTTGTTCCTTAAAGTATATTCCACACAAGTACTGAAACACACTCACTCCAAACTTAATTTGGTCAGTTTCAAAGATCGAGAGCTGTATAAGTGCTTAGCAGGTATGTTCAGGAAGGGGTTTTGGCCCCACATGGCTGCTCATCCCAGTCTCTCCTGAGAGCCCTGGGCCTTGATCTGACTGCTCTCATTCCAAAATGATTGTGAACAAAAGGGAGGGAAGTGAAGCACAACAATCTCTTGCCTTTCAGAGCTCCCCAATAGTTTGAGAAGCAGAGGAGACTGTGGACTTAAAATGTGAGTATTGAAAAAGATACTACTTAAGTCATCGAAGATCAACCACATATTTACAAAAGGACAATGAAATAACCTGTTTCCATGTTTGCTATAGTAGACATAAAATAGAACAATGCACCATTTATATATCTTAATATACAAAAGCTACTTAATGCAAAATTAGAAGTAAATTTCTGACCATAGAATAATTAAATTATTTCATCTATATAATAATTCTATAGTTAATGCTTTTGAAGTTTCAGTATATTCACATTATAACATTTTCTCAATAATTTCATTGTAATGAGGAAAAAGCAAAATAAACCTGAATGTAGTACATTCCTGATATGTATATACTCATCAAAATTGCCTATGTAAAAGAACAATGCATTAAAAGGGTGGTAGAGTTATTGTTACTTTATTTTTTTTCTTTATGCATTTCTATTTTTTTGATTGAGACTGTACTCATAATTTTAAAAAAGTAGTTTTTGTTTTCAATAACAAGCTTATTTCTATTGCTGAGGCAACATTTGTAAAGCTCCTGGCATTCAATAATTGATCTCCAACTCTTCCCACTCCCCATCCACCAACACACACACTATTTTGAGAATAGAAAAAAATACGGGTGTGGGGGGGTGAGAGGATTCACCACAGAGAGCGGGGAGCAGAACAGGCAGATCAACAGAAGTACACTGCTGAGGGGAGCAGCGGGCACAGCAGGA
>JAGFMF010011554.1:818497-828638 GCA_019455555.1 Galemys pyrenaicus
AACCCTGACTCGTGTCTTGAAACCCTGAACCCCCCTCATTCGCCGACTTCCGTTCCATCCTTTGGGGACCTGGCCTTCTGTCGTAGCTGGTCTTCGGCAGTCTACCATAGTTAGGAGGTAACATATGGTTTGTGTGGAGGCTTGTGAGTAAAATCAACTGCCAGTCTTGACCTGGGAGGTGCCCATGAAGCTGGTGAGCTGTGAAGAAAGAAGGTGGCTTGAGCTTCCCTTGTGGGGGCGGCCTAGGAGCAAACAGTGCAGGAGGAACAAATTTTGTAGATAAGTGGACCCAATTTGGGTGAAAGAACAGGGTGGAGAAAAAGTGTTAAAGAGTCCTAGGTCCACTTTGCAGAGATTGGTGGATAGTGCCTACAACAGTCTGGATCAGGAAATCTTGTAGGGCGAGTTTGTCTTGAACTAAGAGCCAGCCCTGAGGGCCCTGCAAGGTGCCCTTTCCTAGCAGGAAGGTAGTTTCTTGGGAAATGTAGGTAGGGATAAGTTGAGGAGTGGATAAGAAGAGACATGTAGGAGGGTTTGTTTGCAGGGTAAGAGAACAGGCAGTTTTGTCCACCTGATTATTTCACTAGACTGTCATTTCAGTGGGCTGATGATCCTTGCAGTGGACTACAGCTACCTCTTTAGGAAAGTGGGATTCCTCGAGAATCTCTAGAATGAGTTTAGTTGGTTATTGGAGTCCCTTTAGTAGAGAGAAATCCTCTTTCAGCCCATATAGAAACATGGTGATGAATGATGTGGTAGGCATATTTGGAATCAATGTTTATGGTGATTCATTTGCTTTTTGCCAGTGTGAGTGCTCTAATTAAAGCAAAGAGTTCAACTTTCTGTGACGAGATGCCCCTGGGTAGTTGTTGTGCCTCGATAGTGTCATGGATAGAGATGACTATGTAAGTGGCCTTCCTAATACCATCAGGGCCCATAACAAAGCTGCCATCCATGAAACATATATGATCGGGAGGAGAGGTGCTCATCTTGCACATGAGAGTGAGAGTCTTAGAAGAGTTCTACTAAGGTCTCTGCAGGAATGAGATAAGGAGCCAGTGGAAAGGTCTAGAAGCAAGGAGGCTGGGTTTAGGGAGGGACAGTGAGAGAGTGTGACCTGAGGATTTTCTAGGAAGGTCACATGGAAAAGTTGGAGTTTGGAAGGGGTTAAATGAGAGAGACACAGATGGGACAGGAGGTCAGTGAGGCAGCGAGGGGAAAAGACAGCCATAGTCTGCCCTCGGGTAAGTTTGAGTGATTCTTGAGTTAAAGGAGCCACTGCTGCTAAAGCCCTAAGGCAAGGTTGCTGCCCTCGGATGACTTGATCCATCTGTTTGGATAAGTAGGCTCCCGGAGCAAAGGAGGGACCTTTGTGTTACCCCAAGACCCCCAGTGCCATTTCCTTACCTTCACAGGTATATAGGACAAAAGGCTTGGACAAATTTGGGAGAGACAGAGCTGGGGCCTGGAAGAGTGTCTGTTGTAAGATGAAGAAAGCATGTTTGACTTCCCCCCTTGGAGGGAGGGGTTCATCGGCAGGTCCCTTGAAGGCCTGGTAGAGTGGCTGAGCCAGGATGGCAAAATTTGGAATCTAGGAGTAGAAGAACTCCACTAGACCCAGGAAAGAGAGAACCTGGTCTTTAGTAATAGGGGGTAAAAGAGCTTTAATAGTGACTTTATGGTTGACAGTGATGTATTTGGAATAAGGAGTAATTTGGAGTCCCAGGTATGCTACCACAGTAAGTGAGAGTTGGACTTTAGAGGGGGAGACTTGGTAACACTTATGGGAAAGAAAATTGAGGAGGGTGACCGCTGTCTCTTGAGAGGAGGGAAGGTTGGGACTGCAGAGAAGATTGTCTACATATTGGATTACCTTGCATGGGGATAAATCAAGCATGGAGAGATCAGAAGCAAGAGCCTGGCCAAAGAAGTGGGGGCTATCTCTGAGTCCTTGGGGGAAGACAGTCCACATAACCTATTTGGTTATATGATTGTGAGAATTCTCCCAAGTAAAGGCAAAAAGGTTATGACAGTGTGGCTCAAGTGGAAGAAGGATGAAGGAAGACAGGATGCTGAAGAAAGGATCCTTAAGATCAAGGACTGTGAAGAAGGTGGTCGATAGAGGAATGGTGGAGAGGAGGGTGTTGGGGTTGGGGACCTCTGGATGTATAGGAATAATGGCTTTGTTAATAAGCTGTAGATCTTGGACCAACCTATATGTCCCATTAGGTTTTTTTTTTTTTTTAACCTAAGATGGGGGTGTTATAAGGTGAGTGAGTAGGTCTTAGAATACCCTTGACTAAAAGTCTAGTAGTAGTAGACTTGAGACCCTGATGGTGTATGAGAGAAAGTGGGTATTGAGGGCATGCCAGGAAGGAATACAGGTCCCTAAAGTGGATCATAACAGGCTGGTAATGGGATGCCACAGAAGGGTTATCTATATCCCACACCTTGGGGTCCACCTTTGAAGTCAGAAGTGGAGGATCACTGCTGGAGGGTAGGTGAGGGGGAAAGGAGAGCAAGAAAGACGTGTGTGTGAGAGGTTGGAGATCCTAGCTTGGGAGGTGAAAGTGTCAGTGAGCATTGTAATTGGGACAGTAAATCCTTGCTTAAGAGAAGAGTGGGACAGGAGGGTAGGACCAGGAAGGAGTGTGGAAAAAGGGATGTCCTGGAACGTACACAGCAGTGGGCCTGTGGTGAGGGGCTGGTGAAGTTTGGCATTGACACCCATAACAGAGACCTGAGAGTGATAGGTTTGACTAGAATATGCAGGTAGGACTGAGTAGGTAGCCCCTGTGTTGACCAAAAAGGAAATGGCCTTACCTGCTATCTGAAACATTACCCTGGGCTCCTCAAAGGTGTTCCTGGTCTGGATTGCAGTACCAGGGCATCCTCAGTTTTCTGCTTCCAATCCCAACAGGTCTTGGCAGGACTCCAAGCGGCTTCACATAAGGAGCTTATCAAAATTAACCACCTTATATGAAGCCGTTTGGAGTCCTGCCAAGATGCAGGTCAGCATCCTGGTGTCTGGACTTGTGGCCCAGTGATACTGGCCCATCAGCGGTGTGTGTGGGCTGATAGTCCCATTGGGGATCCTCAGCAGGGACAGCCACCAATCCTACAAGGTAGGTTGGGTCAGTCTCAAGGACCTCGTCTGCATGGGCTTGAGACCCTCCCTCTCCAGACCCTTTCTCACTCATGAGAGGTGAGGGTGGAGAAAGGATGATGGAGATGTTATGCCAAGTCATGTCGTAGGCCTGTGTAAGGTATCAGAACTCCTTGATATAGGTGGTCAGATCGTTAGAGAAGGAGCCAAGGTGCTTTTTGATCTGGAAAAGGTCAGAAAGGGAAAAGGGGACAAGGAATTGCAGGAGTCTTTCAGCCCCCAAGACTTCCTGAAAAGGAAGGATATTCTTGGAGGAGTGTGAGGAGTGGGAGGGGAAGAGAGAGAGGATGGGGTCATGGATTGGTCAGGTGGCTGTGAGTCTGGATAAGGAGGGGGAGGACAAGTGTCTGGAGAGGGGAATGGCCGGGGTGGGGCATAGGAGAGGAGTTGAGGTCAAGAGGATAGGTGAGAGCAAGGTCTTCAGAAGCAGAAAGTGGGTCTTCTGACTTAGATTTAGAGTCTCTGGCTAAGAGAATATGAAAGATGGGAGCATGCCTTTAGGAGAGAAGGGCGGTTTCAGTTTCATAATGCAAAGAATGCCTAGACATAGGGGACTTCAGATCACTTGCCATTGTGATGACAGAAGTCATCAAGGTCAGTGAGAATTTGGAAGTCAAAGGTACTCTTTTCAGGCCATTTAGAGTCATTGTTGAGTTTATATTGGGGCCAGGCCATGTTGCAGTAAAAAATGAGAGGACGGGGTCTAAGGTCCTCCTGTAGTCTTGAGGGGTTTAAGGGACTGGAGCAGATAACCCAAAGAGGTTGTGCAGTCAAGTTTAGAATAGGAGGTTTCCATGACTGGGGATGGTGGGTGGGAGGGTGCCAAAGGAAGTGGCGATTTGCCCCCCAAAAGGCATCTCTTTCTATGGAGAACAATTGTAATTAGGGGAGAATAGTGCCAGGAAGGGCATGGAGCAGGTTTTCCAATGATTTTGGCAGATGGGTTGAGGAGGAGTCCTGGAGCCCTTGGTGGTTTTTTTAGGGTTTTATTGCTCTTTATATAAGAGGCAACCAGGTACACAGCAGGCAGGAGTCCGGGGGGCCAGGAGGTTGGCAGTCCTCCTAGCCCCAAGTGAATCTCTACTTTCTCTGGGCTCTCTGTTTCTCCTTCTACATCTCTTTCTTCCCTGTTTCTTTCTTGCTCCTGGCATCCTCGTGACACTGCCCTTACATGGCCTGTGTCTTAGTTCAGTCCAAGTGTGCCCGCTTGCGCATGCCCACACCCTACTTGGGAGGGGCACCTGCCATTAGGCATGCATGCAGGATTGCAGGTGTCCATCACCGACACCAACCAGTGGGAGGGCAGAAAAGCCTGATCATTTTTCCATTTACACTGCAGGGAGTCACCTGAGAGTCAAGTTTGGCGTCCCAAAATCATTCTGGGCAGTTAAGTGGGCTATCACGTAGTACTACAATTTTCAGGAAGGCTGAGACCACCAGACGTGGGCGTCCCTATCCATCAACCTTCCAGCCACTGGAAAAGGTAGGCAGGATGGGAGGGGGAATGGAACCGACTTACCCAATTAAGTGGTGGGTGCAGGGAGTCAGCAAGGCAGGATGGTCCCTGGAAGAGACGGTAAGGGTTATGGTAGCCAGCGGTGGGCCAAGGTCAGAGACTCCGGCCCTAGGGGCACTGAGTTGGCATTCCTCCTGGGTTTCGGCACCAAAATGAAAGGTCACCAAGACCCACATTCTCAGTCTCAGAAGAGATGTTTTATTAAGGGCCAGTTGGCGGGTGTGGATCTGAACCAAGAGGTGGCATCTGAACCAAAGGGTGGCAGAGTTGTGCTGAAAGAGAGCAAGAGGGGTTTTTATAGGTCTCAGGTGGGATGAAGAAATGGTTGGGTGGAAAATTTTAACAAGGAACTGGAACTTCTATTTTTTGCTCAGGCTGGCGTCAGCCAGAGGTATGTGGTTTATCGCCCTTGAACATCTACCTTTTCCTAGGCCAGCTGCTCCTTCTGCTTGCCTAACTTTAATCGTTGCCTGACCCTGAAGCCCCGTAGGATTCATTGCGCTTGATGTCTGAGCTGCTTTTCTGAGATGTTGCTTCTAAAACTCGAAACAGGAGTAGGTTTTCAGTAGCTGATCCAGCTCCTCTTGGTATGATGAAGTAATGAGAGACAATTGCCCTGTAACACCTGACACAAACGTTTCTGTTTCCAGTTTACCCAGATAACAAGCTAGTTTCATTTATAATGAGATAAACGGGGAGTAGGCGCGGTAAGGCCTGGTGTCATTATGGAGCTATTTCTATGTTAATGGTGATGAGAAGAGAACACAGAAGTGACTCCCACAGATTGAAAGGGTGCAGCCACCTTGTGATGCAAGGCCTATTTCAATAAGGGGGATGGATGGCTTAAGCTTCCTGGGGGAGCGGGTATTCGTGCCCCTTTTGTCCTTCCCCCTCTCCTCTAGTCTTTCCAGAAATACTCTGGTCTACTCTTATCCAGCATTTGGCCCTCTGGGGCTGGGGTGGAGGTTTTCCCTGGGGTTCCTGAGCACCAGCAGGCTGTAGGGGAGGCAGACCTTAATCTATGGGGCAGAGGAGGGACAGGGAAACTAAACTGGTTCCAAGTGGGGCTAGGGATGAAGCTGTGGGGTCGACTCATGTAGGTGAGAGAACACTAGATCCAGATGGGCCCAAGGGGTCCCACTGGGTTTTGATTTGAACTTAAAGAAGCTGAAAGGATGCCAGCTCTTTTTTTTTCTTCATGTACCATGATGCTCCACTTTGGGTTTTCTCCCAGGCTTGTCTCAGTCAGGTGCCTACTCCTGCCAGTGAAGTCTCATCTGTCTGGCTGTGAGGAAGGGGGAGAGGCCCTTTCTAGGACTCTCAGTACACGTGTCGTTGCCTCCTTTTCACTCTGATCAGACTGTGTGCTCGTACCTACAATGACCCCCACACCTGTTGAAAGGCAGTTCTCTGCTTGGCCATAGACTCCACCTGAATCCTTGTCTCCAGTGCCATGTTGGTCCTCCTTGTCACTGCCTGAAATCTGGCGAACTTTGTTCACCATCTGTGCTTGGTGATGGGGGTTGAGGGGAGACACACAGGTTAGATGAGGCCAGTTCAGGCCCAGAGCAACTGGAGGGCTTTAGGACAACAGTTCAGTATGGAGCCCACGATTGTGGGTTCCCTTCCATGTAGCTGTAGATCTGTCCCCTTTTCTACCTGGATCACCACTGCCTTATTTTGGCGCTGCATTCTTTTTTCCCTCCTAAGTCATTTGTCTAAGGAACATTTGAGGAACACAGAACCTTAGCAGGTCACTCTTCTTTAAGCATTCCAGAGCTCCCACCCCCATAGGATGAGGTCTGAGACCCTTAATGCAGTGATAGTCTTCCTGGTGATGGTTCTGCTCCCCTTCCCACTCTCCCTGGACCAATGCAGGTTGAACAAACATCATAATTTTCCCATGTTGTGTTTTGCACATGCCTCTGAGGTACCCACACTGCTATCTCCCCACTATAGCCAGAAAACTCCTGTGTATGTTCTCCCCAACCCCCAGGACCTTTCTGTGATGCCTTCCCCAAGATCTCCCAGGCATTTATCTGCCCACACTCCGGCTCTGTGCCAGCTCTTACAACAGCTGCTTCCTTCTCTATTGTCCCCAGAAGCCTGGAGGAGCCTTAAGGACCATGTTGCAAAATATTCTTTTAGCTTTTTTTTTTAATTATGAAGCATTACAAACATTAGCAAACTAGAGGAAACAACAAATATATGCTAACAACCTAGAGTTAATAGATAACAGCTTGCCACATTGGTTTTATCTTTTTCTTTATTAAGATAAATATAAAAAAATACAACCAAAGCCCCAGTCCCCCATCCCTTTATCTCTGCTTCCAGGTTCCTGAAGTTGGGTGGACTCTCTACTTAACATTATGTTCTTGAGAATGACCTATGTTGATTTGTATAAGTGTTCTTTTAATTATACCACAATGATATACTTTGATTTTAAGTTTTTAAAGAACTGTAGTTTATTTACCCCTTCCCCTCCTGAAGAATGGATTTGTTTCTGATTTTTCAACATTAAACATGTGCTACAGTGAATATTCTTGGACACAAAGGCAGGAACTTAACAGCAGATACAGCAGTGGCAGAGTGGTTGACTTGTACAGATGTGGGTGGAGTCTGTACATTTGCCATTGTAATGAACATTTCATGAGTTCTCAGCAAAGTACTGTACTTGTTTCCATTCCCCTTTACCCCTGACTGGGATTTCAGTTCCAGGCCACCCTCAAACCTCACCAACACTTACTGTTTTGAGACTTTTATATTTTCATCTGTTTGACTAGAAGACAATGATGTCTTGTTTCATTTGCATTTGCCATGACTGATGTGGCTGAACTTCCTTCCATATTTGTTGGTCATTCAAATTTATTCCACTCTGAGTTGTGGCTTTCCTGAAGGCTTGTTTGTTGCCCTGTTGGGGGAGCTGACTCTTTTGTTTTATATATGTGTGTGTGTACATATATACACGCATATACATATGTACTTATATGTACACACACGTATCTCCACATCTTAACATGGTGCACCCCTACACCTCCCCCAGGCACTGCTCAGTGCAGACTAGGGCAGGTCCTTGGCAAATGCTTGCTGTAAAGGGAAAAGAAGGAGGTGAACACCTGGAAATAGGGAAGCTGATTCTACTTGTGAATTTTGTAACTTGCTAAGCACAGGGCCTTTTGACGAGATGGGTCTGCCTGAAAACAAGGGGCAAGTGAAGAGAAAGGAGGTGATGACCAGACAGACTAGGAAGAGGGAAGCTGAGGCTTTGAAAAAGGATTTGAGCCAAGGGCCAAAGGTGTGCTTTAGAGAAAGTCTCTTGTGATGAAGTTGGGGAGGGAGCCTAGCAGGAACACCGACCCCATGAGGAATGAAAAGATGGCATTTCCTGGAGCCAGGACAAGGGGGGACTGGGAGGCTGTGGAGTCCAGAGGCTGTTTGCAGCCCTACCCTCCATGACAGCATCTATTCCAGAGACCTCTGGAGATGCATTGAGAGGCAGAGAGAAATGTGCCCAGACAAGCCAGGATCTCAATCCCCTTCCCAAGGTGAACCCATTTAGCTGCAATCCTCAGGACTGAGATCTCGACATTTTATTTCTAATTTGTTCCTATCTTGCTACTGCTCTGAGTCATTAAGCAGACTCCCAGGCTCTCTGCACTTGAACACACCCGAGCAAGGGCAGCTCCTGGGTTCTCTGCAGGGATGGGGAGCTCAGCTCATCCAGGAATCACAGTGGGAGAAGAGGGGAAGAGTCCCAAAGCCTCAGACTGCCCTTAACCAGCCAACCCCCACTTGCAGTCACTTGAATAATACAACTTTCACCTTTGTGTGAATGAGCCTTTAAATAAATAGCTAAGGTCAAAATGAGCTTTGAGTGGGCAGGGATCAAAGCCGAAGTAATCCAGTGTCTCAGCACCTGCAGTATACATGGTGGGTAGGATCCTCAGTAATGATTTTGTCAGTCAATAAATGAAGGTCCTGAAATGAAAGACCACTGCTCCTGATGGCTGTGGGTCTCTGGCCCACACCTATGATCATTGTCCAATTATCATATTGGATTTGGGGGCTGATCAACAGAAAAGATAGGGCTGTAGGAGGCAATAACACACAACACGCTTTACTGGGTGAATATTGGATAGGGTTGTTTTGTCGCATGAGACTGTCCAGAGACTATGGCAGGTCAGGGTTGCTCTTCAGGCATGGAGGGCAGCTCCCCAGAGAAGAGGGGGCTCTAGAGGGAATGTTTATACACCTGGTGAGGTCCCTCAGCAGCAAAGCAGGGAGTCTAAGCTATGAAATATCTTTTCAGCTTGGAACTTTGTAAATACATAGCACAATTTTATCAATAGGTAACAATTGTTGGGTGAAGTGGGGTCTGGGGTCTGCAAAGCAGTCTCTAAATTTTTTAAATTGGCTTGCTTGTACTATTTTAGAAATAATTAGATGTGTAAAAATTTGAGTTTGGCACTGGTAGGCTTTTGACCTAAGTAATGGTCTCAGCCTGCAGTGAACAAATAAACAAACTAGAGGTCAGTACACAGAGATCATCTTTGGTTCATTTATGTGACAAGTCTCTTTCCACAGCTGCAGAGGCTGTGCTGCTGGGACCACTTCTTTTGCCAGAAGAGCTGGTATATGTGAGCAGGGCCTGAGCGTGGGTCCAGTGCTCATGTAGCCTGTGCTGGAGTCCACGACCCTGGGTCAGTGGTCCTCAGACCCAGCTGCATATTACACTATTTGAAGTGGGGGTTACAGTGCTGATAGCAATGGCATTCTTTCTCAGAATATTAAAATATGGACTCCTAACCACACCAAATTTTTTTTTTAGATTTATCTTATGCATACAAAACTGGGGTATAGGCCAGCGACGAGGGGGTGAGAGGATTCACCAGGGACAGAGTAGGGAACAGAACAGGTAGATCTACTGAAATACACTGCTGAGGGGAGCAGTGGGTGAGACAGGAGAGGTCTACTGCGCCATGTGGGTCCCCTCCCTGGCCAGGGATCAAACTGGTGTTGCTGTGGCTGAGGATAGCTTCATGCTGCTACATCTTAACCCCTTGAGCCACTAAGAATTCCCCAACCCACCAAATTGAATTCAGTTTTAAGGTTAGGTAGGGCACAGGAAGTTCTTTAGCTTTCAGGTGAGTATAACATGAAGCCAAAGCTGAGAATCCCTGTGTGCAGCCCAAGGAAGAGTAACAGGGTAGTCCCCAGGAAAGGGGGAAGTTCCAGAATCCCGGTTCCACCCTAAGTGGGTGGAACTGAGCAGGGATTAAGAAAATGTTGGAGAGAGTGTTACAGGGCAACCCTAATATAAAATGGGTTTGCCTATCTGGGTCCTCACCCGCGCGCTCAAGCAGCACTTATAATGCCCCAACTGCAGGCACACACAACAAAGGTTAATAAAGGGTTTTATTTACAAGGGAAGGAGAAATAGCATAGTGAATAACACAAGG
>JAGFMF010011554.1:828891-870591 GCA_019455555.1 Galemys pyrenaicus
TATGGGATTTGTAGTCCTTGGATCTTGTAGGTCTGGAATGGGGGTCGAAGTCCATAACCTATTTGTATAATCCATTCAGGAGGGTCTTTCACCCTAACAAGAGGAGAGAAGAGGACAGAAGGAAGGGAGGAAGAAGGAAGCAGCATGGAGAGCAGCAAGGAGACATGGAGAAGGCATGTGGAGCAGAGGGACATGTGAAGAAACTGCCCTTGCTTTTTGGTCTTGGACTGGTTGGAACAGATGTGGGTGAGAGACCCGTGGGGAGCTTAATAATGGCAGCTTTCATCTTGGTTTTGATTTTTCTCTTTTCCTCCCAGATTTGTCTGACTCTTTCTGACCCTTTTCTATGGGTCGCCACTGAAAGGTCCCTTAGACTTGTGGCAGGCTTTTGGGCCTTGCATTGGGCCAATCCTGTTTGGCTGGACTTTTACCCTCCAGGAGATGGGTAACTTTGGAGGTTTAACTTAGTAACTATGTGTTTGTCCTTTCTGTATTGTACCCTAACTGTATTAAAGTTCCTTTCCATTAAAGGCCTTACATGTTTGTCTTGAGGCGGTGGATGGCAGAACCCATTTAGAGAGAGCAGGTTTGGGGGTTCTGGGGTATCCCTCTCCCTGCCCTGTAACAGAGGGAGGAGGCCTTGTAGGTTTCAACTGGGAGAGTCATGGTGCCCGTGAGCACAGCTAGTTACTGGCTGCTGACAAGTCCTGGCATTGTACTGCTTGCATGGCCTCATGCATCCCAGCATTTCATGCAGGAAACCAGGCCACTGGGCCTCCTGCTTTCTCCTGTCCCTTGTCCATGTCATTCAGGCTTTGCTAAGAGTTTCCCTTCACTGGTGGCCCCACTGCCCAGTGTTGTCATGTCCACATAACCCCGTTCCTGCTCTTTGGTGACTCCTTCCCAAGAATTTGTGTTTGGGAAGTGTTTCTGCCTAAACACTGCAGAGTATTTGCCAGGGTTGTGCTCCCAGGCAACCCAGCCCGCGCCCCTACTCCCCAGGTTAGAGTCAGGTGGGCTGAGTAAGCTGCTTATTACAGCCCTGACTGTAGGCGAGGGCCGACACCGCTGACTGTGTGGTCTTGGGCAGTACTGTACTATGTGCGCATCATTTTCCATACTCCTTCCAACTGACCTCTGATGCCGATCATAATGATCACGATCATGATACTGGGCAGATGATACTGGGCAGCGTCAACAGTGACTGTGGGGCATTCTGCCAAATGATTTCCCATTTATATTGTTAAATATACAAAACAAATTTATGAGGCAGGGACTCGTTTTACAGATGAGTACACTGAGACAAAGGGTGATGGGGGCCATCTACCTATGCCGTGAGGAGGCAAAAGCCATCATAGGGGAACTTTCCTGAAAAATCAGAGGCTCCATAGCTGGCCCTCCTTGGACACCTTTTTGTTTTGGCCGATTTTATAATTATAGTTCTGTAAGTTACTAAAAACGTGCTTGCTGGAATATCATCCATGGGGGGTGGCTGTATAATTGGCTGTTTTACTAAGCAAAGTAATTGGTTGCTACGCATTTTGATGATGTACTACTAATTGGCTAATATAATACAAATTCTAGAAAATTAATACCGTAAAACCAGGTAAAAGTAGATACAATTGGAATGTGGTTGTTCTACAAATTCTAAAATTAGATATTAGGAAAACTTTTAGATTCAAGCATTTTACTATGGGCTACAAGCCTCTGGAACCTAAGCTTGACCTTCATGACTGAGCCATTGTGAAAGGCTTTGCATTTCTGCCTTTGTTAAAGGTAGGTTCTGCAGTCCTCAGGTGAAAATACTGCAGGAACCCTCCTCCCTCCCCCTTTTTGCTTTTGTGTTAGTTAAATTTATTCCAACACAAAAGATACCTTAGTAACATACATTATCAATCACATCTAAAGTCAATGAAACTAATGATTCCTACTGAAAGCCAAATGCAAGCGAATAGATGCCATTCAGGTGTTAATTTGGGTACCTTCTTCTTCCTGCAGGCCTGCAGTAGAATGCTGAAACCAGTTTGACCTTAAACTAACAATTTATCTTATACTCAGAGTGAAAATAGAATAATTAGTTGTGATTGCATAAAACTAGTATACCTAGTTAATTTATTAACCAATCATAATAAATTAACCAATCATAATAATTCTAACACTAGTGGAAAAATGCTGTCTTGATTTTGTAATTGCCTGGCTGAAGGTCACAAGGCCCAAGCTGCTCTTGAAAGAAAAAAAAAATGTAGTCATTGTTAACTTCCTGATCAATGCATGCGTTGATGTGATCCCACCCCTTTCTCATTAATGTATAAAGCCCTGCTGAGGCTTTTCAACAGGACGAATACCTTACCCCATACGAGTTTTGTATTCCCTAACCCCACTGGCTGACTTCAGTTCCTTCCATCCTTTGGGGACCTGGCCTTTGCCTGGAGCTGGACTGAGGCAAAAGAGGGACTAAGCAGGAGCCCCAGGGCACACAGAGTACAGGAGGCAGAGCTGGATCCTGTTCCTGGGAGCAGGTAGGCTTCCTCACCCCCATTCTCAGCCTCATCGATTCTCATTTTATACAGGTCTTTCACTTTGTCTTCTGTAAGGTCTCCTTCTTGTTCTGGCCCAACTTTCTGTACCCATCAGGAACCCATTGGGAGACAGAAACCACATCAATTATTTGAGAAGAGTATTTCATATAAAGAATTCTTCACTAGACTGAAAGTTGTTAACTGCACAACTGGAAGGCCGCAAAGAGGACTCTAATGTATTGCAGAGATAGGGACTCAAGAGAAGCCTCCTTCACTCCTTGGGCTGGAGGCATATGGTTAAGAGCCTGGAGTTATTAAAACTCCAAGCTTGGAGAGGAACCCCACGGAGCTGGCACTGAGATTGCTGAGGAGGGGCGCCAGTCAGTGCTGTGTCTCTGTAGTACGTGGTTAGATAGAATGGCATGAAAAAACTACAGACTTGATTCAGCTGCTGCTCCAGGAAAGCACTGTCTCTGCAGGGGTGAAGAAGCTTCACTGGAGTGACCTTCAATAACAAGAACCAAAGAGGAAGGAGGACGGGCTGCCGCGTCCTCCAGCCTGGTTGTCTTCCTCTGGCGCCCCCTGCTGGAGAGTTATAGAAGCCGCTGGCTAAGTTGAAATGAGGTTTGTGGCTCTTCCCACACAGAACTTCATAGAAGGGTGTGTTTGGAGCTTGAAAAACAGTTAGTAACTAGCACATTTTCTTATGGCTTAGGTTGAGGCTTTGTCTCTTCAACTCAGGACTTGCCCCTTACCCACTTCTCACAGGCCAGCTGGTCTCTGCTCAGTTTTCTGCAGCCCCGTAATACTTCGGTTGTGATATTTTCATGGGGTGGTGATGGTCAGGTGACACAGCCCCTCTTCATACCTAACTGAAAAATGCACATAATATGTCTTCTGTATATAGGATCTGGGGGTCTGCTTTTTGCAGCTTCCCGCTCCACAGCGCCAGGGACCCATGTTCTGCTGTGATTTCAAGTCCCTTCTCTGATATTTAGTCTGGGTAGGAAGGAGGTAGGTAGGTAAGCCAAGCCCATGCTTTTCTCCCGTCTCTCCTTAGCCTGTCCAGCTCCTTCCTGTCACATGTGTTCTTCCAAGCGTGGCACCGATACCTCAAGTGGAGTTTGACCTTTACAGAAAAGAGTAATTTGATTTCTTGGAAAGGTAGTGAACATAAGGTAGACTTTAAGCAATATCAACTAAATATCAGCCTAAGAGTTCTCTCTAGGCTTCCATATTCCAAAAGGCTCACAATAAAATTAACTCCAAAGTTACTGAATTGAGAAATGTACAATTACGGTCTTGTTGGTGCAATAAAATAGAAAGGACTGTTTAGGCATTTAATTGGCATCCAACAACAAGCGATGGCATGTTAATTAGACATCAATTACACAGAGTACTAATTGACATTTGATAGGCATTCTAACCAATAGCCAATGTTTGCTCTGCCAAATTAAATGGCTCGGTGGGCTGTGTTTCACAGCTGCAAAGGGGTTTATAAAAGGACTGCAAATGACTGGTGGCCTCCAGGATGCAGGGGTCATTTCTAGAACATTCTTCTCCTTGGGAAATACTTCCTAGGCATGTGGGTGATTTTTGCCTTGGGTATGCCTCAAAAGTTGCCTCTGGGAAAAGAGGTGGTCCTCCTGATGGAAGCAGGCTTCACCTGCCTCAGACCAGATAGTCTTCCATTCTCTGTCTTCTCAGTCCTCCAATTTGAGCCCAATTTCTGTGGGCTTTATATAATCACACCTATTTGAATGTTAAACCTGTCTCCACCACTTCAAAACTGTGCGCTTTGAGCAACTGATTGGACTTACTCTCCATCTCTGTGCAGTAAGGACATTGCCTTGGTGTGGAGACTCGCAAGGAAAGTGCTGGTCCAATTTTTAGCACAGAGCAGGAACTCGGTACCTTTCCTTTTCTCTCTTCTCATCCCCTAATGATTTCCTACTCCTACTCCTGGACATGACTGTTCACACTGTTAGATTGTGACCCTGACCCCATTATTCCCAATCTTCCATCTTTGCTGTCACCAAGCTTTGACTGCTGGCAGAGAACCTGTGTGGCTTGGGCTTGAGATTTAAATGCTGATCCCACTTACTGGCTGTGTGACATTGTGCTAGATACTTTTTTGTCCTTTGGTTTTCTCATCTGTATTATGGGACTAATAATAGCACTTATCTTCCAGAGCTAATTGGAAGGACTTAGGCCAGTGACTGTGCTTATAGACTGCTCAGTATGTGTCGGCTATTATCAGTCATCTCAGGTGAAGCCAGTGAACTAGAGCCTCACCCGTTAATTTTTCTCTTTTTCAGTAGGCTGCCACAATCCCTTGTTTCCTGTGGCAACTTGCCAAATAACCTCATTCCGGTCTCTTTACTTTCTCTTGAGGATTGCATGATCGCTTCCAATAGATTCTAGCTGCTGTAGCATGGCAACTGCACGCTATGTTAAAATAGCATATTTGTGTGTTCATGTATGCTCTTGTGTATCAGCATACACACTGATTAAGAGTGAGTCCTAGTTTTCTTAGAATGTAAGAAAAATAAATCTTTCTTTGCAATCAATTGGCATTTATTTTGGAATATCAGTTGAAAACTTAGATTGCCTACAAATCTAGGTCAATTCAATGGAAACTAATTTATTGAATTAGGCTAATTTGCCAAAAGTCAATTCACCAAAAGTTAATTTGTTGAAAATAAACGTGCTGAATCATTAAATCACTGAATGACCAACTCACAGGAACCTGTCAAGCACTTGACTATGTTTAGGATGGGTAGGTGCAGACATTTCGCTGTCAGAACAAGAAGCACATGTAAAGAGGACAAAAAAATCAAAGGTTAGGACTAGGCAAGTGTCCTTAAAAATAAAGAAGCTAGGGGCCTCCCCTGGTGGCACAGTGGGTTAAGCAACGCACTACGAAGCAAATCGCAGCCACTGCAGCACAAGTTCGATCCCTGCTGCCGACAAGGGGGGGGACCCACATGGTGTGGCAGACCTCTCCTGCTGTGCCCGCTGCTCCCCTCAGCAGTGTACTTCTGTTGATCTGCCTGTTCTGCTCCCCGCTCTCTGTGGTGAATGCTCTCACCCCCCCACACCTCTGGCCTGTGCCGCAGTGCTTGTATGCATAAATAAATAAATCTTTAAAAAAAAAAATAAAGAAGCTAGAACATGAATTTAAGAGAAAAGTCCACTTGTTCACAGATAAGCACTGTCCACTTAAGAAGACTGCCTTTGAACAAGAAATATATAGGAGTTCATATTCACTTAAACTGGGCAGGCTGCTCTGTGGTTAAATGGCTGTCAGAAAGTTATGATGAAACTAAAATAAAAATTAATTCTCAATAATTCGGTAACTTAATCAATTACAAATTGACTTTGACAAACTGTTTTTCAATGATCTAGTCCGTTTTCTTCCCCAGAATGATATTAGCCCTCTAGACAGAAATGAGAAAGGTCAAATGGGAATGGCCATCCATCCATCCGTAGAGGAGAGGAGCTCAAAGGGGACACCTAGTATCTACACTTCTGCTAGGGATGGGACAGTGTCCATCAGCCTGAGACTCTGTGGTGGCGCTATTGGTGATCAAGAAGGAGTGGTTCTCTGGTCCTGGGAGCACGCTTGGAGGCATGCCAGGTTCTGCATGGCCAAGACTGGATCATGCAGAGGCACCTGCTCCCAAGGCAATTGGCAGGACTCTGTGAGCAGCATCTCTTCAGTCCCAGACCACTTATTAGGAGCAAAACATTAGTTATGATAATAATAGTAACTATATAATATTATAATATGATATAACATATGTAAGTTATTATAATAACTATATATACATATATATAGTTATTTTCATTCCTTATATGGATTATTTTTGTCATTCCCCATCCCCCAATGATTTGTCTTCTAGGGATTTATAAATTTCATTAGTGTTTTCAAAGAGCAGGCCTTATTCTTTTTAACATTGACTTTCTTGATTTTTATCTGTTCTACATTTGTTTTCTGTTTTGTTAATTTCTAGTCCTTTTATTTTCTTCCACTTTGAGTTTAATTTATCGTTCTTTTCCTAATTTATTTTTTTTAAGATTTATTTATTTACAAGAACTGGGGTACAGGCCAGAGGTGCAGGCGGTGAGAGGATTCACCAGAGACAGACAGGAACAGAACAGGCAGATCCACTGAAACACACTGTTGAGGGGAGCAGCAGGTGAGACAGGAGAGGTCTGCTGCACAGTGGGTCACCTCTCTGGCTGGAGGCAGGAATGAAACTCACGCTGTAGTGGCTGCACAGCGGTTTGCTTCATAGTGCTGTGCTCATTAACCCATTGTGCCACCAGGGAGGCCCCTTTTCCTAATTTCTGAATGTGGATGTTTAGATCCTTACCTATGGCATTTCATCTTTTCTCCAGTGTACATTTAATGTTAAATGTTTCTTCTAGTCATAATTTTAACTGACTCCCTTTTGTTATGTCACATTTTCACTGCCATTCAGCTCCAAATGTTTTCTAATTTCCATTGTAATGTTTACTTTCACTTATGTATTGTAACCATAATTCTTAACTTTTAAATATATGAAATTTATTGCTTATTTTTCTCATGTCACTAAATTGGCAAGCGATAAGGATGACTAACTACAGATTGGGTTAGCTCACCAAATAGGATTGTTGCTACCTACTCTAGGGGCAAGGAGAATGTCCAAAGTAATAAGTGCAAAGTTTATTTCTAAATATATGAGAAATTTCTATTATTTCTGATTCATAGCCTACCACTAGTATAGTCAAAAAATAAACACTGAGATTTTAATCTCTTAAAATTTGTCAATATGTGCTTGATTAAAGTATATGATATGGGCAAAATTCTGTATGTTCTTGCGAATGATACATTTTGCATTTTGGGATATAATGTTTTACGTATGTCAATTTGATAAAGTATGCTATATATGTTTAAATATTCTCTGTTCCTGCATTTTCTCTACTTATTATCTCAGTTATCTAGAGAAATAATTAAAATTTCATACTAAAATTGTGTATTAATGTTTTTCCCTTCAATTTGTCAAGTCCTGAATTATGTATTTTGATACTATACCATTGGGTGCACACAATTTTAGATTTTTTCCAACCTTACTGACTGTTGACCCTGCTAGCAATATGAGATCCTGCATTTTCATGTATATGTTGACCCTAAAATTTTTTTATTACTAGAGCTGTACTAACTTTCATTTTTTCTTTTTTTAACATAAAAAACATAAAACATTTTATGTTTTCTGTTCTTTTACTTTCATCCCTTTATATTTTGGATTTATATCTTATAAAGAGCTTATAATAGTTGATTTTTGATCCATATTATAACCTTTCCTTTTAAATTGGTGTATTTATTTTTAATACAATTGTTGGTATATTTGGGTTAATTTCTATCACCTTAATGACTTTTTCTATTGATTTTAGCATTTCAGTTCTTTGTTTCTTTTCTGCTTTTCCTATAAATTCATTGATTAATCTTTATTTATTCCCTTCTTTTCCATTAGTTTAATTACTTTACGTTCTTTTTATAGTTTTTTGATGCTTACCTTATACATTTCAGTAGACATCCCTACTTTATTAAAGTCTAACATAGGTTATCATTGACATCCTAATAATTCAAGGGCATTAGAATATTCTAACTTAATATGTCTTGCCTTTGGTTCTGTTTTCCTCATGTATCATCATTGCATGTGTATTTTTAATCCACATGTTATTACCATTTATTGTTTCTTGCAGACAATATTCATCTATCTATCTATCTATCTATCTATCTATCTATCTATCTATCTATCTATCTATCTATCTATCTTTCATCTATCCATCATGTGTTCTCTGTTTAACAATATGTAGGTTAATCCTTTGTAATTCTCTAATGTTCTAATGAAGAAAAGATTTTATTCCTGGAAAATCATGCTTCCATTTAGAATTATTTTTCTTCTACCTGAAGAATTTCCTTTAGCATTTAATCTAATTCAAGTCTGTTAAATTTTTGATTACCTGAAAAAATGTTTGTGTTTGGTTTTGTTTGGAGGGACATAGCGAATTTTTATGTGGGTATAAAATTTTTAGTTATTTTCCTTTAACACTTATCATTCCTTTATTTCAGACATTCTCCCCATTTACCCCTATTAGGTGACTCCAATCTTAATTCCCCTTTACAATTAGGATCAGCTAACCCAATCTATAGAATAACTCCCCCATATTGCTTGCAGGTTTAATGACTTGAGGAGCTCAAAAATGCTCTGTTACAGTCTCACCTTCAGTTTTTCTGGTAGAAGAATTTCTGTCTTAATAATTATTGAAAACAGCAGAGCTCCACATTATGAGGACTGAAAGCAGATATTTTACATTCAGTAATTGGATAAATATCTAGAGTGGATGCTCTGGCTAAGTGTGTAAGGGCCTAAGGCTGAAACCATGTGCATAACCTGTCTTCCATAAAACTCAGTTTTAACTTTTGGGTCCCCAGGGATCACTGTTAATTAAGAGTCAATGTCCAGTGGTTCCTGACTAGTCTGGACAGCTCCTTTGTCCACACACAGTCAGTGAGAGTTATGTTTGGATTATCCAGATAAACTCAATCTGATGCATCCTTGAAAGCAAAGACTCTTTCTAGCCTGCAGAGAACCAGTGATGGCAATGTGAGAAAAGGACTTTGCTTGTCTTTTTTTGTTTTAACCTTGACTATGTTAAGAAATACAAGCTAAGAAATGTTGCCTCTCCTTGTTGGAAAATACAAAGAAACTGTCCAGTACTGTGATTTTAGCCCATAATTTATAATATTAAATATCACCATATTATTTTCTGAAAAGTTTCATCAATTCACACTCCCACCAACAATGGTATATATAAAGTTGAATCAGTGTAAGTTGAATATAAGTTGAATGTAAATCGTAATTTAGCCAAATGTGACTCATTTGTCTGACCTCCAAAACTGTAAATTAAGTTTGTGTTGTTTAAGCTCCTACATTTGTGGTAATTTGTTATGACAGTAATAGAAAACTAGTACAGTAAGAAAAGACAAAAAACTCAACAGAAAAACAAAGAATATGAACCGACATTTCACAAATTAGTTAATTAACATTTCAAGAGCTGCTTCATCTCACTAATGAACAGGTAAATGCAAATGAACAAAATCAGCTCCTATTTTTCACTCATCAATTTAGCAATATTAAAACAATTGATAACATCCCCCACTAGCGAGGAAATATACCATTGCTGGTGGGAGTGTGAATTTATGAAGCTGTTGAGAAAATAATATGGTAATATTTAATATTATAAATAACACATAAATCCTTTGACTTAGGAAATCAGTTTTGGTTATCTTCTTTACGGAAATAGTGGGGCCATTTTTTTTTTTTCCTGTAAGTGTTCACAGAAATTTATCGTGCTGTCAAAAAACTGGAACTAATCTTTAAGGTTCATCTTGAGGAATAACTAAATAAAAATTGATACATTCATAATATGAAATATTATGCATGAGGTAAAATTAATTACATACCTACGTATGTTTCTAAAAGTTGGTCCATTATATACCATTGACTAAAAAAATGGGTGAGAAGTAATGTTCACAGTATGAATCCATCAGCATTAAAAATAATATAACAAATCATGTCTACCTATACATATTTACATCCATGTGTTTTTATGTAAAAGATGTGGCAAGAAATATACAAAGTAATCACCATGAAGTACCTCCAGGTATGGCCCCTGAAGGGACATGTAAGATTGAGAGAATTTGCATTTTCTTCATACAGTTCCATTGTTTAACTTTTTACCATTCTTATAAAGTCAAACTCATCTAATGTATATCTAAGTAACTTGCAGTATGGAAGTCATACATCCATCCACCAGTGGGGTGCTTATGGCCCTGTCCACTAATCAGCAGTCAAGACTTGGCTGCAGTCCTTTCTTCATCCACATGGAGGTGCACTTTTATGCAACCACTTGAGCAAGTTTTGTGTCAATTTGTCCCTCTTTTTTTTTTTTTTTAAAGATTTATTTATTTATGCATACGAGAGCTGGGGTGCAGGCCAGAGGTGTGTTGGGGGTGGGTAAGAGGATCCACCAGAGACAGAATGGGGAACAGAGCAAGCAGATTGACCGAAACACACTGCTGAGGAGAGCAATGGGGCAAGGCAGGAGAGGTCTGCTGTGCCATGTGGGTCACCTCCCCGGCAGGCAGCAGGGATCGAACTCGTGCTGCAGTGACTGTGGTCTGCTTCATAGTGCGTTGCTTAACCCATTGTGCCAGCAGGGAGGCCCCAATTTGTCCCTCTTTTATAAAAATGAAGGGAAGATGGGAAAAAAATGAAAGTACAGACAAGGGTGGTTTTGTAATTTTAAAACAATAGAATCAAAGATGGGAATTGTTAGGTGTGGCCAAAGTAATAAATCTCTTAACTGAGTCAGATACTCACCTGGGCTTGAACTTCTTGGTGAGTTTGTTTATAAGGGAAATAGCATAACTAGGAATAGAGGCAACAATCTTGTATATTTTGATGAGTAACTTGGGAATTACATAATGTAATTTTTCTTTCACGATGGAACCACCACCAAAACTTGTCGGTTGATGACAGGCTTTTCTCATGTTACTTTTTTCCCTTGGGTACCTATTTGGAGTGTAAAATATAATATGAAAGATTATTCTTACTGCTTTCTCCTGCCATTTCTTTGTACCCATTTCCCTGTGTCCATCTATAGTCCATTAATACACTCGTGAGGTCTTCAGAATGAGTAAAATAAGTAGAAAGAAAGGCAGTCCAAAAAAAAAGTGAAGTTTCAATTATTTAATTTCTGAAACAGGTCTCTGAGATTTAAAAAAGAAAATCCAAGTGAAGCAAGGCATAGAATTTGTATCACAGTGATTCGGGTAGAAAGAAAATAGAGGAAGGAGGTAACCAGCTGGGTGCTGAGAATAGGGTAGCCTAAGCTGGAGAGGGGGGACTCTGGGCATCTTTCAGGGAAGTCTGCATTGATCGAGGCAGGGGGGTGTGACAGCTGTTGGTCTTTGCTCATTGCTTTCTGAGCAGTCCATAGAAGGTCTGTGGCAAGTTCTAAGGAGAAGAGGGGGTGAATCATCTAAAACTGGGCCAAATGAAAGAACTTTCAGAAAAGGCTCTTGCACTGCTCCACTCCAACTGAAGGAGAGAACACCCAGAGCTGCACTCAGTGTGAGGATTAGAAATGAGTACTCAGAGCATCACAGGGCTGCAGTGTGGTGGCAATAGGAGCTGCAGCTTCAGCCAGCGAGGCTGAGGCCCACTTAATGGCTATGGCTCCAGGGTTAACCAGGGGAGTAGGGTAGATGGAGATGGTGAAGGCAGGAGAGTGCCAGCTTTGCATGTGGGCTAAAAGTCAGACATCATTGTCACTGTGACCCACATTTCATGGTTTCGTTTTTCCATTCTGGCCGTGGGTATAGACATTATTTCTGGCTCTTTTGGGTGCTGCTCCCTCTATTCCTTGAAGGTACCTCCTACCCAGGAAGTTCTCTCTCTCTCCCCCACTTTTCTCCCTCTCCTCTGCTTCCCCACTCCCTCCCTTCCTCCCTACCCCTCCCCTCACACACACACAGACACACACACAGACACACAGATGAACTCTGTTGAATACCTCAAGGGACAATCTGCACATCTTGGGGTTTTCTCCTTGTTCTCTGTCCCTGTCGGCACTCTGGCTTGGGAACTCCATTCACCTTGGTCTCTGTGGACTCTCACTGCTTTACAAACTTGGAGGAGGAGCCAGGAGCTCTGCCTGAATTCTACCATGAAGCTCTCCAGAGGCAGTAAGTTCACCTTGTGTGGTCGCCACCCTTCATAGCCTGATATTCAGCGTCTTGAAAACCACGTAAACATGTTTCATAATTAGTTTTGGAGGTTTATTTCGTCCATCTGGCTCCTGCTGCTCCATCTTTCCCTGAAGCAGGAAAAACCGATTTTTGAACTTGAACAAACTCAATCCCAGTGACTGCCTCATTCACACCACTTCTTAAGCACTGGTACATATAATGCTTTCTTAGCTAACTAAAATTTGCCCATCAAATCTCAGATGTCATATCACTTCCTCAGGCTTTTCTTCAACCCTGTGTTTAAGTTTGGCCTCCTAATGCTGTGCCCCAATGTTCCTCATAACCCTCTGGGGAGGTTCTCCAACTCCTGTCAGCATCTCCCCTTGCCTCAGTTCTGAGTTCACCACCTCTGCTTGTGCTTGGCAAAGGCTGGTCCAGTGAAGGAATGAGTGAATGAATGAATGAGCGAATGAAGTGCAATGCCTCTGGCAGCGGAGCCCTGTGCAGAGTGGGCAGGGGACAGTGTCAGGGAAGGTAAGGAACTATTTTAAGTTTGATCTAGTAATCCTGGAAGAAATCCCCTCTGGGACCCACAGTCTTTATGCTGGCTCACCAAGTGTGGTTAAACAAGCAGAATGGAATTTTATAGAGAAGATGTTGCCTATTACTTAATGGGAACGTTTTCAAATGGTGAAGTTCCATCAGTGAGGTCAGAGACCTCACTGGCTCATGACAAAGATCTGCCTTCGGGACAAGCTTCTCCATGGGACAGGTAAGTGGGATCAGACTCTGGATGTTTTGCTTTGTTCCCTCTGTATGGAAAAATGCATGGTTGCTGATGACAAAGCCAAGATCAGGGTTGGAGTAGAGATGCTGGGGAGGAGAAACGAGGAGAAGAAGAGGCCCTGTGCACAATGGTATAAATTGGGAATATGAGGAGGAGAATGATAGGCTAGTTTGTTTTTCGGCTGGGACAGCATCATCTCATACTATTTGTGCCCTAGCAGAAAGCATTTGACACACCTGCATATAATTTCAGGACTTTTGGTCTAATTGCTTTACTTATTGGAGGCTCAGTTTTGCTATCTATTGGATGGGTCTGCTGGATAAGGGAGATAATGTATGGAAGCACCAAGCCCAACAGCTTGTGGGTCCCTTCTCCCACCTCTCACTCCTTCACAGAGGAGAAAAGAAGGATGCCAGCCCCTTAAGGAAACAATGACACAACAGCAGGCTCTTCCTACCAGCCCATATGGAATTGAAGCGAGCAGATAACTGAACTGAGTCTTCCCTGAAACTGGCTGGTGGAGGAGGCTCAATAGAGGGGTATAAACTTGAGCAGTTTCATTTTTCCCCAGTCACTTCTTTTATCCATGCCCTGTTGGTTCTCCCATCCTTAGCAACATCTTGGTAAGATTCCATAACTCTCGGGTCTCTTGGATATTGAAATTTCATCCAAACATATACCTTCAATTTCAACCTTGATTTAAATGTCATTTCCTTAGAATGTAGGGGTGTTTTTAGCTGGGGTCCTAATTGCTAATTCTGCAGCAAGAACGCCGTTCAGCAGTGAGTTTGCCCCTGTGTGAAGGAAGGGCGTGCATGGCTGCGGTTGGAGAGAGTGTACTTTTCTTGGCACCTTCAGTTGCTGGTGACTGTGCAGGAGTAAGGAAGGTGCTCTGTCAGGCGTGGCTGTGATAGGGAGAGAGCACTATGGTCTTGCTCTCAGTCCTCACCCCTAGATACTTGCTTTCTATCCAGTGGTTTGGAAACATCTTTTTTTTTAAAAGATATATTTATTTACGCACACAAGCACTGGGGTACAGGTCAGAGGTGGGGGGGCGTGTGAGAGGATTCACCACAGACAGAGTGGGGAGCAGAACAGGCAGATCAACGGAAGTACTGAGGGGAGTAGCGGGCAAGGCAGGAGATGTCCGCCACACCTTGTGAGTCCCCTCCCTGGCCGGCGGCAGGGATCGAACTTGTGCTTCAGTGGCTGCGGTTTGCTTCATAGTGTGTTGCTTAACCCACTGTGCCACCTGGGAGGCCCCTGGAAACATATTTTAAGGGATCTTTCAATCATCTCCACTCCTGGAGTTCTAACTGGGCAGGACAGTTATCCTTCCTGGGACATGCCTTCTGCTAAAGTATCTATATAGAAATGCCCCTCTCAACTACAGGGGTATTTTGTTCAAAGCCCCATACTCCCTTTTCCTGTATGCTGGTCAGTGGCAAATGGAGGAAGAGCTCCACGGAGGCCTTTTGGCTCTCTTTCCTCCTGTTTTCAAGAAACTACACTCCCTCCTAAAGCAAAGTGGCCATCCTGGCTCCCGTGCTGTTCAGTGTGTGGTTCTGGAGTGGGTGCCCACTTGTCTGCCCACCTCTCCAGGCATGCTTGGCCCACAGGGCCCCTGGGTTCAGAGTGAGTGCAGCAGCGGTGGGTGTGTTGCTTGGTACTGAGGAGGCCCAAAGACCCTATCATTTGAGAGCACAACTTGGGGTAAAACCAGGGAAGCCCCCAGGGGTGTTAGAAAAGATAGGAAAACTGAAGAAAATGAAAAGGTTATCATCTGGCTCCATGCCCCAAGCTTTCTCTGTGGGGGGGGCTGGCTTCCTGTAGCTTCCAGGGGAGGCAGTTTCTCATTAGGGGTGTTGCATGGGACTCATTAGCCCCCTCTAGACTGGTTCATAGCCATGGCTATGTTCCTGTTTCCTCATGGACTGCCCCACAGACTCCCACTTTGCCCAGATTGGCAATAATTTCTCTTGAGGTAACTGGAGGCTCTTTACTTTTTTATTTTTAGTCTCACTATCTATACCCGACATAAAACAATTTCATTTGTCAGTATCATGGAACTGGGCTTGCTCAGGAGTCCCAATTTCCTTTGAAGGTAGGACCATCCCTTCTTCCCACTTCCCAACTAACTTTGATTTTAGCAATGAAGTGTCTTTTATCTTAAGACATTGTAGATTTGGTTAAATATTAATCCAGCCTCAGAACTGATGCCTTCTTCTCCTCCTGCCCTCTCCTCTGGGATGAAGTAAGTTTGTGTGTGTGTTCTGTGCCATCTTGGCTTGGAAGGAAGACTGCAGGGCAGGGGCAAGATGCCACAGGGAGCCCTCCCTTCATGGACATGAAGAGCTGTGGCAGCTGAACCCTCTTTAATTCAGCCACAGGCATTGCCACTAGCACGCTGCTGGGCTTCCTCCACCTTGGCCACTGCGGAAGGCAGCTCCCTGACCCTGAGCCTCTGCACTGCTCAGCAGCAAGAGCAGCCGGCAACTCTGGTTACATGCCCACGCTGAAGGCCAGCAGGTGGGGGAGGAGTGTCTGCCTTCCCACCCATTCCCACAACCCCACTCCCACAGCTTCAGAGGCAGAGCTGCTCCCTTCGAGTTGTCTAGAACCCATGTTTGGATTCTGGGTAGCCAAGATAAGAAAGGTTTTCTGGAACCAGAGTGAACCTGAACTAGCCTCTTTCCTCCTACCCTTGTCTCTCTCAGCTTTTGCAGAGCCCAGAGAACATCAACAATTTCTGTACCCCATGGAGAGGGTTGCACATGGTAGTTGGGATTCTGTGATGGTGTGACCGCCAGAAGTGGTTGTGGGGGGCATGTGGTCATGCCTGTGTGTGTGAGTGAGGAGTGGACTGGGAGGAGGATGGGTGTGGCTGAGCCTCAGAGGGTCAGCAGCAGAGAAAGATGGTCCTATCAGTAAGAGGTCACTTGCTCCATGTAACCGGTGTAGACCTGAGCTGCATCAGGTGCAGTCACTCGCAAGGGCAGAGGCCAAGGGTCAGAGAGCACTAGGCTGACTGCTTGTGTCTGCACACATGTCCCATGCTGTGGGCACTCTGACACCTGCTCGTATGTGACTTCTCTGATTATTTTTGCTGAAATTGGCTTCTTTGTTTGAAACTATTGAAGAGAACCCACCCCTCTGGGTTCTTCTGAGGCTGGATGAATGAGCAAATTCACATCAGCCAAGTTAGTAGAAGCACAAGATCAAATTTAGTACCCAATGCATGGAGAATTTACATTGCTACAAATTCTAACGTAAATGGAACAAGCCAGGGACCTGTGTCCTGTGCCAAGGGGCCTCCTCAAGGAGAGAGGAGGGCTTCACATGATGAGGAGGGGATGACTTTATCTTTACTCTGAGAAAAGGTGAGTGTCTCAGACAGAGGACATGTTCACTGATAAAACTGCAGCTCGAGGACATTCCTCAAATTGCATTTTTCTAGCTCATTAGAAGGAACAGTGATCATTTCTTCTACTAGGGGTAGGTAAAGAGATTATGGGAGAGGAAAAGCTCCTCCCAAACCTGCACAACCTCAGATGACCTTAGTTCCACATACCACTGGCCACACATTAGAAAAAGGTCCACTCTGGGCTCTTTCCTATATGAGGAAAGGCCTATCCACTTAGGAAAGGCCTACCTGACTCCTTTGTGGGAGCCTGACCCCGCAGAGCCACGGATCCCGACTAATACGTTACCTAAACCTGCTGTGCCCCCGGTTTTACTCTCTGGAGGTTGAATGCTGCTATAAGACCATCTAAATTTTCCTTAATTTCAGTAGAAAGTTTCGCCGCATCTGTCCTCTGCTGCTGTCAGTTCCCCTCAACATAACTGCTCTTTGAGCCCCTCAGGGAGTACAGTCATGGCCAGCTCTGGGCCATACCACTCCAGTCCTGTTGATGACCAACGTGGGCTTGGCAGGGACCTGGCTTTAGCTCCAGCCTGTACCCTTCACATTCACCTCCTCCTGCCAGGACTTCAACTCCATGTTGCATTCTCAGCTCTGGTTCCTGATCATCCAAGTTAAAAACATCCTTTGAAATTCAAAGGCAAACCATTTCCTTTTTAAGCACCCAGCTCTTGGAATTAAGTTCAAAGTTAAGAATTTGATTCTTTGTTCTGGTCTGTATCTCACCCCCTACTTCTCACCCTGGGGAGATGCTGGGGAAAAGGCAGACTCCCTAGAAAGGTGGGGAAAGGGTGTTTGGACTGCATACCAATGAACAGCAAGCAGCCCTTTTAATTTCTAAAGATATTACACCACTACATTTTACTTTTTAAGTTAGGTCACATTTTTATTAATTATCTCTGGAGAGCTTATTAAATTTTGAAGATTATGGTATGAAATTATTAAAAATGACTTTATAAATGGTAACATATTTTAGAGCCCAGATATTAAACTCAATCAAAGTTACTCAACCCCAGATGGTGATACATTTGCAGGGAAATCAGCTGGAGACCTTACAGGCCTCTGAGAGCAAATAGGTAGCAGGGCACCGCTCCTGCTATCCCTGCCTCCTCCCTGTACCCCAAACCAGCTAACTCACTGGCTGCAGTGGTCCACTGCTGTTATCTCACCCCTCAGTGGCCTCCTTTCTCCTCCTGCAGGTTAGGATGAGCCTTCTGAATTCACAGAAGTGGATTTAATCTATCCAGTCAGAGGGAAGCCACCAAGAGGAGGAGCAGACTCTCCCACAAAGGGAGACTGAGGGCTTGGGGTGCTGATAGTCTTGAGCACTCTGTAAGACGTTTTGAGATCTGCCTCCTCTGCCCTTAAGCCACAAATGGGTGAGGTCAGAATAACTCTGTGGAGAAGCAGGAAGTTTTGGGCAGTGTCCTAGACCTGGTACAGAGTAGATCCAAAGGCATATCTTGGAGACTTTGGAGACAGTATGAGCATTTCTGGGGCTTCTATGACCTGGTGTGGCCAGGGCAGGTCCTGGAGCTTGGGGTAGGTGAGCTGGGACTGGCAGCAGAAGAGAGTCCTGACCTAGGAGGCAGGAGGGGCAAGTTTTCTAATGAGTGTCAAAGTGATGGACAGCCCCCATCTTGCTCTCCTGGTCCTGATGGGAGTGCACAGCAGAAGGTGCCTGGGACTGTGATCTCTGAGGAGTCCATGACAATGGAGCAGACAAGGGACATTATGTCTATGGTTTGATGCAGGAGGAGCAAAATTCAACTTGGTCTGGGGACTGGGGAGGTGAGCAGAGCCTCAGCCCCAAGCAGGAAGTGAAAAGAGATGCATGTGTCAGGGCAGAGCCAAACCCAGAAACCAGGTCCTCTCTTTCCTCCTAACACAAGGAGCATGCTTTGTACACAGTAGCACAGCCCAGAGTCCCTCTTTTCTGTATGCAAGGCCCCCTTTCCCTTGGAGTCACTGGATGGAATCTGTCCCTGGACCTCTCATTCCTGAATGTAGCATTGACAAGGATCACTGAGCAATACTGCCCCTTGTCATGGACTCCTCACAATGTGTGTGGGGTCTCTGTCCTTGTCCCTGTCTCATAAAACCTTCTAGGTGACCCGGCATCTATCTCACAAGAATTTGGCACTTGGGAACACTGCCAGGAAGCCCGTTGCACTCAACCCCACTATGCCTGGGACTCCCCACTCCCACTCTGATCGCCAGGTGCACCCACACAGAAAAGCCTCCCCCCATTCTACATGGGTTGGTGGAAAGAACAGAGCCTGGGGCTTTAGAAGCCTGGGTTTTAATTGGGATGCTAAGATGTATGGTCTGGAGATTGTCACCAAGATGCTTTAAGCCTCAGTGTTTCAATCTTTACAAAAAGTTCGCAGTATTCTCCTACCATTGCTTTCAGAATCAAATGGGATGGCAGGGTAAGTGGTTCCAGCAACAAATCTGTCACCGAAGATCCTCTGTACACAAGCCAGTTCCCTCCTTCCTGCTGGAAGAGACGACTGTCATTTGTAATAAGAGGATAATGTATTTTTACCTGAATGTCTCACAATTCCAACTTCTTATTGATAGTATTCAGCTTTGCTTCTGGCATTTTGGCTTTGTGATTCAGAATGAGTGCCAAGGATCTTGACCTTGAGCAGCACTCCACTTTGCCCTGTTCTGCTCTCAGGGTCAGGCTGCCGTGATCGTGACCGAGGGGTTAGCTGTTGGATTGCCAACTGTTTCCTTAGGGCGCCAAGGCTGGTCTGGAGTACAGGTGGGCGGAGGGCAGAGGGCATTCCTAAAGGAAAAGCTGCAAGCCTCAGGACAAGAGGACTTACACAGCATTATTTTGAAAGCATCCAGGTCTAGCTGGAATTCAAATACCTGAAATGAAGCCCAGAGAATCAGAAAGGGGCAGCAGCTTTATCATCCTCAGTGCTGCTTCCAGCTGAAAGAGGCTTTCAGTTCTGTGTTACCAGCTGCCTGAACCATCAAACCACCAGAAACCAGTTTTACTGCATCAGAAAATGATTTATTCTCTGAAGTTAATGATCTGGAACAATAGATTGGCCTTGGTCAAAAATCAATTTTTATTATTTCAAGAAGGGGCTGGTAAGAGTCTCCTTTTCATTATCAGGTCCACAGATGACAATCTTAAATTATGATTGTTCAAGGACAAAGCTTCATTTGGATTGTGGTTTGGGCACATTCACAATTTTTTCTTTTCATTAATTCTTAAAGCCTAAATCCATACTTGGTGATGACTTGTGTAACTCTCACTTTGAATAAATCAGCTAGGTTTAGTCTCCACGTAGAGAAGAGCGGTGGACACTCTTGGATACTGTTCTGAGCCGATGGTTATTAAGCGGCTGCGTGTTTGCTCCACGCCAGACTTACCCGCTTGGCTCCAAGAGCTCCAGCAATGAGCCACTCTCCCACTTGTGAGCGCTTGGAACTAGTCCCAGGACTCTCACAACCACAACTCACGGGCTCCTTCTATCTGGGGTGAGGAGGAGTAGGGACTGGCTGATTCAACTTAACAGAGGAAGAGATGGAAGCCCAGGGGAGGTGACAGACCGGCTAGAGTCTGCAAAGATGGTGCCAGAAAAGGGTCTTGTCATACCTGATACTCAGGGTGCCCCCTCCAGCACTTTAACTGAAAAAATTCAAGCATTCCATCTTCTCCCCATAGCCAGGAGTCCCACTGGCATTTCCTGTATTTTCTGACTTACCAGGGCTCAAAGACCCTCGGGGTCTGGCTTTCTCCTTTACTCCCCAACCCAGTTCCTCACCCACAGAGCTTCTGTGAAGAGACCGTAACAACTCAGGGTCTCTGCTGCATCTGCCTCCCCCTTGCTTGGCTAGTCCCTGCTCCTTTGCTTTAAGCTTATCACCTTGTGAAGGCTTTGTGCTTCCTCCTGCCTGGGTCCATTAAGTGGTCTCCCCTGCGCCCTCAGAACCTCCTTATGAGCTTATACCAGGGAGAGCGTCACAAGACCACAACCACTCTCCCTCCGAGGTGCTCAGTCTCTTGAGGGCTCCGACTTTTCTCTGTGACCCCCGAGCTGGGAGCAATGCCCGGCACACTCCTGGGATGTGTTCAGTAAATGTTCAGAGAAAGAACAAACGAATCTTCCCTGAGTTGTCTCCTGGGAGCCCTCAGCACACATCGACCTTGAATTTTTCTGAATTTCAAATTTCTTGTTGTCTGTGCTATTTACTCAGCCTCAGATTGTGGGCCTTTGTGTGTGATTAAAACTAGTTTCTCTGGTCAAATATAAACTCTGTCCTTCCTGCACAGAGCTCTGTCCTTGGAAAACTGCTGAATCTTCTCACAGAGGGGTCACCCCATATGTGAGCTGAAGGACCCTCCAGATAGTCGGGGTGCAGTGATGATGGAATAGCTTCAGTATTGATAATCTGAATGCTAGTGACTGATTACTTCCATAGTGAAGACAGAAACTCAACCTCCCAATTGTGCTTTAGAAATTGTGGAGTCCCGGGGGGAATGTCAGATGCGATCTCATTTTCTTTTGCTTTGATCTCCTTGTTGGGTCTCTTCTGGCCCCTCGTTATTGATTCCTCCCAGTGCTTTGCCAGAGCCCCGGATTTCATGCTGGTGGCTGCTTCCCAGTGTTCTCCAATGGGACTCTCTTCCTGAGTCAGTGTGGACCCTGTGCCAGGAAGCTGCAGAGCCCACTTCTGTGCCTCCTCCAAACTGGGCCCAGACAGCCCTACCCGAGTTTGGAGTCTCACAGGTACTTGTGAAAGCAGCTCTCAGATTTTTAAAAAAATTATATTTGACATCATTTGTAGTCCCCAGGGAGTACCCACCACCATTCCACCCGTGCACCATCACCTCAGTCCCTTGTGCATTTTCTGCCTTCATCCCCGTCTCAGCTTTTACCTTCAGTCTCACTATCCCTGCAAAGTGAGAAAGACCTCAATCTAGCATTTACGTCGTCATCTCTATTTTTCTCTTTTCCTTACAAACCCATGTGCCAACTTATCAAATAGGTCTTAGGACAGAGGAAGTACTTCTGCTGAGGGAGGAAGGAGCTTGCTCTACCAGGAATCTTGGTTTGTGTGTGGCAGGCATCCCAGTTCTGTGTGGATGGTGCATGTCTATAGCTTTAGATCCCAAGAAGCTGATTCCATGGATCCCTTGAATTTGCTTGTCGAGCCCTTTTTTTTACTATTGTCTGAGACCCATGTAGAGGATTTTTTAAAATTTACATATTTTATTTATTTTTTATTTTTTTCCCATTAATTCATAACAACAGTTTTTTTTTTTTGTTTAACATTTTTTTTTTAATTCTATCATGTAGAGGATTTTTAACCACAAGTAAGTTGTGCAGGGAGAAAGGCCAGCTGGAGTCTAGTGGTGACAGAGGAAGATACAGGGTGGGTCACACTGCAAAGTCTGAGTTGATTGGGAACTGAATTGTGTGGGTCAGCAACAGGGTGGCTAGACAGGAAGAGAGGGAGAGGGGTTGGAACAGTAATTCAGGATAGAACATGCTCCCACAGTGCCTGAGTGGTGCTCATCTCACACTAACCACCCGTCTCCCAGGACTTACTGACCTTCCTTGTGAGTCCACTGAGATGTCCCATGGTCCTTCCTTGACAATAGTCATCTTCCTGTTTCCTTGGCCACTGAGTGTGTACTTGCAACCCTGTCTCTGGGCTCCCTTGTCATGGGTCTCTGCCTTGTCACCACCAAGATTCCTATTTTCCTTGCCAATCCCTGTTTCTTTCTTTTTTAAAAAAGAAGATTTATTTATTTGTGCATACAAGAGCTGGGGTATAGGCCAGAGGCACGGGAGTTGAGAGGATTCAACAGAGACAGAGTCAGGAGCAGAACAGGCAGATCCACTGAAATACACTGCTGAGGGGAGCAGCAGGCAAGGCAGCAGAGACCTGCTGTGCCATGTGGGTCCCTTCCCTGGCCAGGGATCGAACTCGTGCTGCTGTGCCATGGATGCTTCACAGTATGGTGCTCAATCCACTGCGCCACCAGGGAGGCTCCATCCCTGTTTCTAGCAGGGAGGAATTTTGTCTACTTTGGGCACTTATTTCTGGACCTGATTTAATATTTACTTCTTATCTCATGCTTCATGACAGCTCTATGGAGGGTAAGGGAGATGAGACATCCTGCCCAAGGGGACATACCTAGTGAGCGGCAGTAAAGACACAGCTGTCCTGGAGCAAACACTGTGTGCCTCTTCTTTCTCCTCCTCTTCCTCTTTTTTTTTTGATCAGTGATTATCGATCACTTTCATTTAGTGAGGCAGCTACTCTTCTAGTTGCAGTGTTTCTAGATTAGGGGCTACTGGTCAGAGGGAGTGTTGGGAGCTGTAGAGCAGTTGATTCCTTTTGTAGGATGAGCACACATTTAGAAAGACACCTGCAGCAGATACAGGGAGGGAGGTGATAGAAGGTGCATATCAAAAGAGAAACCCAAAGCAGAGGAACATTTTAGGTTAGGCAATAGGAATGGGAAATTCATTTTGTCAGGTGTTTGTGTCTAGAAATATTTTGTGTATTATGGTCTTTAGGAGTAGAATTAGAATATACTGATTCTGCTGAACCAGACAACTTTTCTGTATCCAGGTCAATGGTAGACAGAGACAGACATGAAAAAGTGGAGGAGACTTTATTTTCTCTATAAAAGTTTTTATTGTGAAAACTTTAATACTTACCAACAGCAGAGAAGACAAACTCATAGTCTCTAGGTATTCATCAATTAGCTTCTGTGATTACCAGCCATGGCTAAACTTGTTTTTCCTCTTTCTCCCAGAGATTTTTGCAGCAAATACCTGGCAAATAGTATGACCTTTAATAAAAACTGACATATAATTGTTACATCAGAGGATTTAATAATAATGCCTCAACATCAATATCTGTTAGTGTTCAAACTTCCCTGACTGGTTAATAAATGTGATTTTAAAAAAGGTTTATTTGAAGGTCCATAGTTGGAGGTAACCTATTGTCTTTCAAATCTCTCTCTATGCATTGCATTTTGTTGTCTTTTCTGTAGAGGTTCCCACAGCCCTTTGATTATAACTTTTTGTTCCTTTTTTATACTGTTGCAAATAGATCTAGAGATAGGAGGCTAGATTCAGGGGTGTTTTGGTGGAAGGTTACTTCTTAGGCGGCCGATGCCTCTTGTTAAGAGACAGAGAGTGCCTGGTTGCTTCTTTTTCTTGATTAGCAGGCGCCTGGTCACAGCCTAACCTCATTAGTATATTAGGGGTTGTGACGTGGGTCATTCTAATTTATCATTTCTCTTGATTTGTAAGCTGAGAAACATCTACTGAGAAGATCTTCACTTCACTGGGTTTTTGGATTACCCAGAAATATAGTTTGTATAGGAAAGAGAATGAATGTTTGATTCTTCAAAATCGTGAAATGATTCCATAACCTCCTCCAAAGATGACCAAGCTTGATTTTTTTTTTTCTTATATTGAATTCATCATGGAACATATTGCATCGATTGTCTTTACTGATGCTCAGACCATACTACTTTTGCCTGGGAGAACCTATTCAATTTGGCCTACTGACATGACCCCAAGCAGTCACTGATAGTTTCCTTACTTTCTGATTTCACAAGGTGTAACAGGGTCATTGTTTTTGTGTCTGGGTCTGGAATACACCGTTTCTCTGTAGAACTTTGCCTCCTTTCATGGAAAGTGGTATTTGGAGGCCATCATCTGAGTGCTAAGGATGATTGCTGGTATTGGGCTAGTGATTGTTTCTAGAACTTTTCAGTAAACAAAGCTAGGAAATATGTGTTTGTTTTTAAATAAAATACATAAAAAATTCATATTGCTTCTTACAATTCTATTTTAGGATTGTTAAGTTTCTATTTACCCATATCTGATACCTGTACCGCTTTCCTTTTAGGCAAAAAATCCGGGTCTCATTGATATCAATATACTCTTTTGGAATTTCCCCAAAATACATACAATAATTGAGGCTGGATTTTAAATTTTCTGACAATCACAAGGCAGAGTAGGGCTGGTCTAGTTTGGGAGGAGTTTGTCAAAAGTACATTGATTCATATGTAGGAACGTGTTTGCTTCGAGGATAAAGTAGTTCTGTTGTCTATTATTGGTTTATCCTGCTGCCTGAATTGCAGGTCACTTTGTATTTCTGAATCTACCTTTCTTTCCTACCTGTCAGCCCAATTACAAGAGGAACTCTGTCCTGGGGACAGTAAAGCTCCGACTGCTGGTGACTAGTGATAATGGTGGCGGAGGTTGGCTGCCTCAGCTCGTCCTTTGCCCACTGTTTCTACCACTGGGAGTGGAGCCTAGTTATTCCTCAGGGGTAGGATAAATAGGATGAACCTCCTCCAACCACCATACAGACACATTATCTGTTTCAGCTTGTTCTTACCAGGTTGGTCTTCTTGTTGCGTCTCTGTCATTCACTCCCATTTACTGCATCTGTTTTTTGTGCTATTAGTTGAATATTAAAATGGGACTGGAGACATGCCAGTTATCTTCCCATGACCAAACCTTTCTTTCTGTTTATAACCTTATGTTTTCTTTGAGAGAAGAGGAATAGAGACATTGACTTTTCCTGGTTTATCAGGGCAGATTCATCATCTACTTATGGTTATGCAAAGAGTGGGTAAATTCCTTTTTCTACTTTCAGATTTCCATAAAATCACTCAGTACGTCTGGAGGACCCCAATCACAGGTCCATAACTCCAGACAATAGTAATGTGACAAAATTTTCTTTGTGATGAAGAATGGAAAGATTGGTTTGGGTTCTACATTAGGCCAAATACATGAGCCAGATTTCTTTGAGTTTTACTTTGTGGGCAATTGACACTGTCCCTGCCAATAGGAGGGGCCCTGTTTTCCAGTGTTTGTTGCTGGATCTGCGGGATCCTTGCTGTTGGACAAGACTTACACATATTTCTTATTCCTTAAACTTCCTCATTTAACAGTCTCAAAACACCATCTTACTTTTAATATAAAAATCTGCAAGGTTTGCATCTTAAAAGAGTTACCTAATACACATCAAGTCTACTTTATGGGTTAGACTGTATTGATCAGTAGAGATGGTACTGGGTTGTCAGTGGAGTAGTTTGGAGAAGCAGAGAAGGGAGATGGATTTTGACACTTGCCACTTCCAGGTAACCTTGGATAAACCAGCTACCTCATCAAGTCCTAGTTTCTTATCTATTAACAGAAATGCTAGTACCTACTTCACAAAGCCCTGAGACTTCATTAAGTAAATGGTACAGTACAGGTGCATACTCAGCAGATGTGAGTTTCCTCCCTCATCTGGATGACCACCAGAAAGATTGAATAAAATAATAAAATTATTGAATAAAATAGTTCCCACCAGCTAGCCTGCCCAGAGCATAAATAACTTTGCTGTGGAAGAGTCTTCAACATCAACCTTGTCCTTCCATCTCTAAAAATGCCTGGTAGGTCTGAGAGGTGAGTTCTTCCTTCCCCTTTCTTTACTTTGAAGCCACCTCACCGTCTGTTCCTTCCCTTCTTTTCTGCCTTTCCTCAGTTTCCCTTCTATGAACTGGTTGTTTTCTTCACTCAATTTTTCCTCCACTGAAATTGAACAGGACTATATGACATACAAGGGTAGGACTACTGAATGTTTTTCATTAAAGCAGCAATGCTGCATGCCCTGGAAATACACAGCTCTGGGGGGTTTTGTGAACTTTTCATGATAAAATCTGATAAACTTCTCTGCTGCTTTTCTTTTTTAGAGTCTCAGTGGGTTTGGCAACACAGCAGTGTGGGCTATGTAGAAAGACCACATTCCACAACAAATCCGCATAGTTTATGACTTGTATTCTGGGCTCTTCCTGATCTGTGTGCAGGGACAATGGCTAGAGATCCTGCTGCCTGGCCCCCGACCTTATTTGTCTGTCTTGTAGGAAGATACCTTTTTTTCATGAGTCTTCCTGGGTAAAAATCAGAGGTCTGGTAACATATAAACTGAAAACTGAAATCAAACCCATGTCTGTCCAAACTCAAAGAGCAGAAAATCTCTTTTCAATACCTAATGCACAGGTAAGGTTTTATAAGTCCTGGACTTTACACTAAGTTAAAGCTATGCAAAACTAAGCTCCACTTTTATCTCATCTATAGGGCTGCCAGACCATACCATTCCTCTATCCACCCATCTATCCGCCCAGCTATCCACCACCCACTCACCCACCCACCCCATGTAACTCTGTATTCACTTGTGAACTCTGTTCACTTGCTTAATCATTCATTAATATCTTTTTTTTAAAGATTTATTTATTTATACATACAAGAGCTGGGGTACAGGCCAGACTTCAGGGCGGTGAGAGGATTCACCAGAGACAGAGCGGGGAGCAGAACAGACAGATCTACTGAAATATACTGCTGAAGGGAGCAGTGGGCGAGGCAGGAGAGGTCTGCTTGCCATGTGGGTCCCCTTCCTGGCCGGCAGCAGGGATCGAACTCGTGCTTCAGTGGCTGCAGTTTGCTTCATAGTGCGTTGCTTTATCCACTGCGCCACCAGGGAGGCACCTCATTAATATCTTGAACAAATATTTTCTATCTGTGTTGTTCAGGACACTACCCAAGCACTGAAAGTTAACACAGACTAATTTTTCCCTCAAGGAGTTTCCAATGTAGTAGAAAAGTGAGGTCAAGGGTGCAGTTTTCTATAATGAGACAGATCATATCACAGTAGCATAAGTAAAGAAGATGTGACACTGAAAGGGGGGAAACTACTGTTGTCTGGGGATAGGACCTAATCATGTGTTATGAAACAGGTACTCCATGAGTTTGAAGAACTGGGTGGCATTTTAGTGGAGAGTGACAAAGGAATGAAGTCCCTTCCATGCAGGGGAAGTGAATTCGTGAAAGCAAAAATGTGAGAAAACACAGAGTATGTTTACATGGTGATAGATGTTAGACAGTGGAGGGGTGGGTTAGATAAATATAAATGCAGTTGGGGTCTGATCTTGGAGCGTTGATTGTGTTCAACCAGGGAGTTTTGACCTGTAGTGAGAATTAGTCTTCAGCATCAGTGTATATGACATGCCATATTCTTTTATTTCTTTTAATCAGATTTAATTTGCTTTGAGACCCCGTCTGTATGCCTGGCAGGAGACCCATTAACTATTATGAGACTTTAACCCCTCCTCCATGGTTTCATCAAGGAATTTTAAGCTTATCTAGTGTAGAAAAATTGGGGGAGGACCCAAATCCATCTTTCTGTTGTGGTATCATTGTTTTTTTCCCTAATGTATCTGTGAAGTTCTTATTTTTAACCCCAGGTGGAAATGTCTCCTCTCTGTTGGCTTTTGCCTTTTTTTGAAACATCTCACTTTTATCCTTTCCTCTAACAGGTCCATCTAAAGATTAATTATCTTTACTTGACAAAACATACACACACAAGTGCACCACATATTTCACAAACATGCAAACACACATGAAAACTTAGCTGCTCATTTTTAAGCTGTCCCAATCTGTGCATTTTACTACATTCCCTCTCTTTTTCCTTTCCTTTCCTTTCCTTATACCACCAAATGGAACATCTATCAGACATACTTCTTGGCTTAAGACCAGGAACAGACAGTGGCCTAGACTGGCAGACTGTCAGCTGAAATCCTGAGAGCTGAGGATGCATGATTACCAGGAAGAAGGGAGTTATTTTTTTCTCTAAATTTTAAATTCAAGAAGGTGTCTGTTTCAGAAAATTGTCCACCCCCATAAACAAACAGCCAAGAAGAGAACAAAAACTATAGATAACAAGGAAATATTTTGCTGAAGTAAATACCTTAGAAAACCAGCTTTTCAGTATATCTTCAACCAGATTTCATAATTATATCCTTGTAAGTTACCCTCATTTTCTGGGAGCATGCTTAATACTTTAGAGAAAGGCGCAGAAAAATGGAATTGAGAGACAGTCCCAGATTTTTAAAAATATTATGTAATGTTCTGCATATGAAAACTACCTCTTATTTGAAACATACAATTTGTCATAACAGAGGATTTACCTTGCTTCCTTCTGCTATGTTGAATACATTTAAACAAGTCAGTTTGAAGAAGTTCCAAGGAATTGGCTCTCCTGGAATTTGTGTGTCCTCCCGGAACCTTGGTGTTTCAATGCTCCCTGTTCAGCCTGGTACTCAGTGACCACTGCCCCTCTCAGGTGTTCCCTGAGTGGGATGCTCTTCTCCAGAGTCTCTTACTCTAGCATCCAGTGCTCCAGTGGGCAAGGAAGATGCCCTGGCCCGCCAGGGAAGGAACTCCCTTTGGAGGTGAAGAGCTATCTCCGTGCCTGGCTACCCGCTACCTGCTGACCCTGTCCATCCTTTGGGGCAGGCCACATAGGTGTGAAGAACCTACCATAAGGGGCAATGGAGAGGCTGAGCACCCTGAGAGCTAGGGGAACTGAAATACAGCTTTGGTTCCTCTGAGCTTCTAGAAGGAGGTTATTACATATGGGGACAGCCATGGGGCTGCAGAGGAAACTGGGCTTTCAGAAGGCAATCCTTTTTGAGCCACTCTCAAGGCTTAGCCATACCCTTCACCTTCTTACATGGCTGGTTGTGGCTCACCCCACAAAGCCAACCATTTGGCTGCTCCTCAACAAGGCTGGACATGGTATTCATCATGTAGCCCTGTTCCTGGCAGGATATTCCTCACCCATGAGGTGTTTGAAGGGCAGAAGTGACTTGAGTGCTGAAAGCTTTGGAGTGGAAAAAGAAACAGCCATAAAAGTTGGAACAATAGGGTGAGGTGTCTGCTATATACTAGGAACTGGATAAACATTCAGTGAGGCCCAGAGGAGAGCAGCCTCAGCAGAGGAGATAAGAAGATTTTGTCTGTTTGCAGCTTACAGCTGCCAGAGGGGCTTTGCACACACTCACGGAGTACACAGCTCTTTCTGGGAGGAGATCACCACCACAGAGCCCAGAGCACTCCCGCCCCTGCAGCCGTGGTCTCTGTGGGGACGCTTCAGTGCTTTCACTCTGCTCCAAGCTTTGAGGCTGCTTCTATAAAAGGGCCTGGGGGCATCACTTAGAGAATGGATTGGGGATCTAGGTGGGAGAGACTTTCTGCACAAGCCAGGAGAATTGGCCTCATAGCTTAATCCACCTGAAACCAGAGAGAGAAAGCAAGTTTTCTCTCCCATTCTGTAAGAACAGAAGAGAGAATTCTCAGCCCAGGAGGAAGATTATTCATGGTTAAATATTTCCTGGATCTTTGCGATGTATCAAAAGGAGAAAACTGCTGCAACCCCAGGTTCTGATTATGTGAGTGAAGGCTTCTTGCCTTGACTGAAATGAAGATTGTTCTGGTTCAGAAATCCATGAGAGAAGGAAAGGGTGTCTCCTAGTGCTCCAGGCTGCATGCTGTGCCCTGTTCCTGTGACACACCTGGGATGCAGACTTGTTAGAACTGGCAGAACTCCATCCACCTGGGGAAGGCTACTGTTTCTTCAATTTGGGGGCTATTTCTAGAAGGTACTGAGACTGTTATGCCAGATCGAGGCTTGACCAAGCCTCTTCCTATTCTTGTTTATGGGGCCAGTCAATGTGCTGCTGCTCTGAAATCTGAAAATCTGGAACAGATACAAAATATGGGCAAATATTTTTTTCTAAAATGGAACACTTCCCAAACTGCAAACTGAAGCTACTAAACTTGGCAGATGAAGTGTGAAAGAGAAGTTTCTAGTTGAAGGGATATATGACCTCTGAGCGACATTTACAAACATAGGAGAAGGAATGGGAAGCAGGTGGGTGGCTTTAGACCTGCCAGGGGTGTGCCATCCTGCCCGAAACATCTGACGTCTTTCTTCCCATGCCTGGCAGTGGTTGTGCCTGTGTTCAGAGTAGCTTGCTACAGGGCAACTTGCTACCCCACAAAGGCCACTGTGTCCTGTTGTTTCTAGACTTAAGAACTTGGTCTGGGGTGGTTCAACAGTACTACTCACCCAGCCATCCTCATAGTGGATGCAGGGGCCAAGGTCCTTACTAGATGACCAGGGCCCCTGTCCACTGTCATGCAGAGGAGCCCTGCTTGTCTTTCCTGGACTACTATGGTGCCATTTTGTGGGGGGTATGTTCTAGGTAGTTTAGAGCTAATATGTTTCCTTTTTGAAGTTCATACATGCCTGGGGAGAGTACGTTGGGAACTGTCTGTAAGTAACTGAACTTAGAGTTGTTGACAAAGCAGGTAGATGCCTGTTGACTTCATAATCTAGATCATTCTCAAATAACCCCTGTTCTCTTCAGCTTCATGATACTGCCCAAGTTCAGATTCAATAATTTTTCCCCTATCCCTCATACCCCTAGACTCAAACTTAAAAAAAAAAAAGCTTTATTAAGATTTTTTCATTGCAACTAACAAATTAAATTTGCAACCTTAACCAAAAAGAAATGAATCAGACCCTCCTTCCTTCCAACCTCACAAGATGCCACGGAAGGACTAGAATTGAGTCTCAGAAATGGAAGCAGAGACTGGACTGCGAGTCCAATTCCTCAATCGAGACAATTCCTCTCTGTTACTGCCATAGTGTTTGCTTCATTTCTTGCAGAGTAGCTCCCTCTATGCACTAGTTCACCTGGCAGAGAAGACCATCAGCTTCTCTCCTAGAGCAGGACTTGCAGATGGAGTTAACTGTCTGGTTCCCTAATGCCATGTTGGCAGGGTTGGGACTCCATGTCTGGGTCAGGTCGGGTTCCCCAGCAGGACTGCGACTGGGGAAGGGTCTGGAGTGAGGACTGCTTGTGTCATTTCTCATTTTTGGACTATGATGGAATAAACATGCCGCTCTCATTCTGTGACGGATTTTCATTGCAGTGCAAGGATCTGGGCAGTGTCCCCTGCACCCCTCTGCATGGGCTTTCTGCCTTTGCTACCTCTTTTCTGCTGCCACAGGCATCTCAGAGCAAATGTGGTGGGAGCACACCTTTCCACAGACCCAGCTGATGCAAAAGGAGGGTCTCCTGTCTCCTTGGCACAGAAGGGATGAGCAGCTTAGTTCTAACCATCTTACTTCTCACCAAAGACCTCAAGTCTCTAATTTTGTACATTTGCTCCTTTGTTTCTGCTGTTCTTTGCTCAAAATGCTGAGTTGTCTCCTTTCTGTCCAGTCTCTTCTCATCTTTCAGGACTCTACTTCACACACAGCTCCTGGTCAGCCTTGCCAAGACACAGGAACTTCTCCCCTGTACCCCGCTGGGCATGGTGCAGATCCCTCAATTAATCCAACTTGTTGTCGTGAGTCTCTACCCCACAGGAACTTGACCTCCTCCAGGCAGGTACTGCGTCGCTTCCCCCAAAACAGCACTGATCTGAATGCCTCTGAAAAGAAGAATCGAAAGAACAGGTATAGATGCTAAAGTTTCACATCTGTTGTGGGTAACAACAGAGGACAAAGAAAGAGGAAAAGGACAGTCTCTGTGCGCTGTGGTTTTCTGGATGCCTTTCTGGGCACTGCATCTGAGAAGGTTGCTCATAAACTCACATGGGACTAGGGGAGTTTTCTGCCAGTCTCAGCCTGAGGTTCGCTTCTGGGTGGGTCTGAGAAATAGTAGCTCTGAGCCATGCTGAGTAGCTGAGGAGGGAAGGACTGAATTCTGCAGCCAGTGCCTTCTCTGGCAGTTCAGGTGAAGCAGAGAAAGAGAACAGGAGAGTAGAGACTTGAATCCAGATGCCCAGTAGGACTGCTGTTTTCTCAGACTCACTCCCCCTGGGAGACTTGTAGATGCTCCAGAAGGGAAGCGTGTTACAGCCCCTGAATCTTTGAAGTGCTTGGAGCACTTTTCAAGCCTGATCTGGTTTTTCAATATACCCCACCCGCCCCTTATTGAAAAGAAATGCATGTCTACTTGTGGAAAATTGTGAAATATAGGAAGATCAAAAGGACAAAATTGGTGCCCAGGAACCCATCTTTCAGAAATAACTACTGAATATTTGGTGTCTTTCCTTTATAGCTTTTCTTCATTATTTTTTCTTCCCATATTGTTGATCTCTTGCTATGGATACTTTTTTTCAAAGATTTATTTATGCATGCAAGAACTGGAGTGTAGGCCAGAGGTGTGGTGGGGGGGTGAGATGGGGTCGGGGGTGGTGTGTGTGCCTGAGAGGATCCACCAGAGAGAGAGTGAGGAGCAGAACAGGCAAATCTACTGAGGGGTGCAGCAGGTGAGGCAGGAGAGGTCTGCTGCGCCATGTGGGTTACCTCCCTGGCTGGGGATCGATTTTGTGCTGCAGATGTTTCATAGTGCAGTACTTAATTCCTTGCTCTACCGGAGAGACCCCAATATAATTTTTTAATCTACTATTATTTTTACTAGTTTTACGTATGAGCATTATGAACATTTTTTCCCCTGGCCATAAAAACATTGTAAATGTACTTTTTAAGGGTTCCACAATATTCTTTTTCCACAATTTGTGATTTCATAACAGGATTTTAAAAACATATCTGTAGCTTTGCCTCAGGTTATGAAAATAGGGGTGATGTACATACCCAATTGATCAGACTTGGGGTGCAGTGGAGGATGCCCAGAGGAGGAACCATGGGGTCCTGGCAACCTCTGGTCATACCCTAGTTGTAACTGAGAATGAAAATGTCATGAAGAGCTTACACAGGGAAAGGCAACTGTCTAGGTTGCTGGAAGATACTGCTTTGCATATTAGTTGCAGGAGTTTATTTTATTTTTAAAATTTTTTAAGGATTTATTTATTTATGCATACAAGAGCTGAGGTATAGGCCAGAGTCACAGGAGGTGAGAGGATTCACCAGAGACAGAGTAGGGAGCAGAACAGGCAGATCCACTGAAATACACTGCTGAGTGGAGCCGTGGGCGAGGCAGGAGAGGTCTGCTGCACAGTGGGTCCCCTCCCTGTCTGGGAATCGAACTCATGCTGCTGTGACATGGATGCTTCACAGTGCAGCGCTCAACCCACTGTGCCACAAGGGAGGCCCCTTGTTACAGGAGTTTAGACAAATTAGTCCAGTCCACTGGGTTTCAGATTTCTCATCTGAAACATGGGATGATAAATAACAACCAAATAATTATACTAAACATATAAGTAAAATATATAGTAAGCAACATGGGATATATAACACAGAATGTTTAAATATACAACATCAATCTACATATGTAGTATATGATATAATTTTATGCTTTATAACTTGGATATAGAGAATCTAGCATAGACTGTAAGAAAATACACAGTGTCAGTCTGAGAGGCAGGGAGTTGAAGAATAGAGTCTAGTCCAAGAAACACATCCAAACACCTGGGATTAAGAGGAGTGTCCTTTTTCATTTAGCTGAAGTAGATGCGGGGATGTGTTTAGTTTACCAATTAATGAAACAGTTTAGATGGAGGAGGCAGGACAGGAGAGACCCCGCCAGCAAATCTGCTGTGCTGACCTCTTCTGGATGTTTTCTTGCAGAGCTAAACGTGCTCTCAGTGACCCTTGCCAAGCAGGAAAGGGCTTGATGGTCCTTCACAGCCTCCTCAAACCTTGGATGTCCCTCTTAATTTCCCAAAGAGCCAATCCAAAAGACTGAGATTCTGGGTTTGAGTTTTTTTTACTGTTTTCTCTCTGAATTGTAAAAAAGCTTTCTTGCAGGCAGGGGTCCCATTGGCCTGTGGGGAGTGCCGTGGTGGCAGACATGGTGTGGTAGCATATCTGAAGTGGTGTGCTCCTGTACCCCTACATCACTTACAGTGTTCTTAACAAACTTCACCACAATAAAACATATAGTTTATAAAAGAAATAAAAATATGTACAAAACAATAATGACAAAAAACTAATATGATATATTAATCTCCTTCTGAGTAATGTGTAATAGGTCAAGATAGAGTCTCTTCACTTTTAAAACTGGACTTTGTACACATGTATGTAACTTAAATCTAGGCTGAGGGAAAAAAATAGTAAAGCTTTGTCAAAAGTATTCACTTTCACCTCAGGGGCAGAAGGGTGGAGTCGCCCTGGCACGTGCTGGGGTGACTATTTGGGAGGTTAGCAGAGTCCATGTGGATCAGTGGAATGTTGTTTATTATAGGATTCAGTGAGATTCTACCTGAGGAAGGCCTATGGCAAGAGCTAGCTTTCTGGACCTTCTAGTACCTGCCCTCAGGTTCTCTGGTGGAGCTGGTTGGAGGTTGGCCTCAGTCATAGCTTCATCACCTATTGCATCCATCACTTTCTGAAGAATGCAAATGGTACCATCTATATGTCAAGGTTGTGGGGTATGGTGGGGGTTAAATAAGATAATGTGTAATGTGTCTAGTATAATTCTCATTGCTCCCATTTCCTCTTCTCCCTCCTTGGAAACATTTTTGTCTCGTCGTTATGTTCACACACAAACACATGTGTGGTCACAGGCACATACACACAGTCAGTCCATGAATGGGTCACACCACATGTGTGTGCATGTATTCTCACATACACACACATACACATTGAGCTTGTTTCTTCCCTAATAGTCTGTGTATCTTCACATTTGTGTGCCTTTGAAAGCACTCTTCTCTTACCAGGAAAATATCATGGTTCTGGGCCTCCCTGGTGGTGCAGTGGGTTAAGCAAGCAATGTAATATGAAGCAAACTGCAGCCACTGCAGCACGAGTTTGATCACTGCTGCCGGCCAGGGAGGGGACCCACATGGCACAGCAGACCTCTCCTGCCTCGTCCACTGCTCCACTCAGCAGTGTGTTTCAGTTGATCTCCCTGTTCTGCTCCCCACTCTGTCTCCGGTGAATCCTCTCACCTCCCTAGACTCTGGTCTGTACTCAGCTCTTGTATGCATAAATAAATAAATTAGGGCCCTCCCTGGTGGCGCAGTGGGTTAAGCAACGCACTATGAAGCAAACTGTAGTCACTGCAGCATGAGTTCAATCCCTGCCTCCAGCCAGGGAGGGAACCCACATGGCGTAGCAGACCTCTCCTGCCTCGTCCACTGCTCCCTTCACTGTATTTCAGTCCATCTGCCTTTTCTGCCCCCTGCTCTGTCTGGTGGATTCTCTCACCTCCCCACACTTCTGGCCTATACTCCAGTGCTTGTATGCATAAATAAATAAATATTAAAAAAAATTAAAAAAATTAGTGGGTATCCCAAAGAATTTTAGCTTGTATGCGATATAACAATCATTATTTACCATATTATTAGTTAAGCATAACATTTAAAATAGCTATACTCTTTTGATTACTGAATAGTATCCCGTTGTGTATATAAACACATCTTCTTGATCCAGTCATCTGTTTTTGGCATTTGGGTTGATTCTAAGTCTTGCCTAGGATGGAGCTTGAAGGGACTATGCTCAGTGAAATAAGTCAGAAAGAAAAAGAAAAATACCGGATGGTCTCACTTTTAGGAGGAATATAAGGGGTCAAGGAAAAAAAAATAATAGCATCAACAACAACAGGAAAACCACAAAAAACAAAACAAAACAAAAACAGACAACTACAAATCAGACATTCTGCAGGGAAGAGAGAGGGACTGGGATCAAGGCAGAGACAGGAAGAACACAGGGACTATGGTGATGGTGCACGGGTGAATTGGTGGTGGAAATTGTATGGGGACTACACTTAGAAAAGAAAGCAAATATTATAAGGAAAAAAAAAAAGCCAAAATAGCTGTACTTACTAATTCAAAAATATTAGAATGCTTTCTTTGAAGTCTGGCTTGACGGAAGACAGCTGGGTTCTCATGTCTGCCTTTTCTCTCAGTCAAATAGTCAATAGAATAAAGTTTGCATCGGCCTTTTCATCAGCCAACAATCATTTCAGGAACTATTGAAATAACTCACCTCACAGATCCACTGAAAGGGTCATGGGGACCTCCAAGTGGCCTGGAAGCTCGTCTGAGAACTGCTGGATGCAATCATATGAGAGGCCTGGTATTCAAATGTTTCCTTTTACTGGTGGGCTTTACAGTGTTAGTGTGATAAAGGGCCTTGAACTTAGCCCATGGAAAGGCAGACCTGCTGACACCCTCTGTGCTTGGCAGCTACCTGTGTGACCTCATTGAGCTCCAGGTCCTTGCTGTACATGCTGAGCTTCTGGTCACATAGATTATGGGAGGCGGTGAGCAGTAAGGGGAAGAGGAAAGATGCCCAAGTGGGAGATGAGAGCTGAATTTGAGTCCTGAAGCCTGGTGGGTGCTGTTATATATGTAACTGGACCCCACTTCACTTTCCTGAAGTATGGGGTTGAGTGGATTCCCAGGGGTTCTTTCAGCATGACAAATGTTGACTGTCTTGTCCCTTACCAGACCCTCTGTCCTATCTACTTTGTGGGGGAGCTTCCTTATGGATAAGACTGACCACAGCCCATGACTGCAGGTGGCTTCTAAATCCTGCCATTGACATACTTCAGATAATCATCTGCATTGTTACTTCTTTCATTACAAGGTAACAACAACTTATTAACAGAAGAAGTAGATAAGAAAAAAGCAAAGAAATAGGCCATAAATAAACACATACAGTCCTTTCCTTAGAGGTAAACCCTGCTGTTATTATGCAGAATTTCTTTTCAGTTTTTTCTCTGTGCACCTGCTTTATTTGTGCTGTTAAAGATACAATTTGAACTCTATCCTGCCATTGAAAGCTCTCTCTTTCTATGGTTGTCCTTTACTTTTTCCTTATCTGGACCCCCAACTCTTGCCTCTCTCTGAATAAACCACATGCATATTCCCTCGGTACTTTAAATCCGCCCCCCTGGTCTGTACTCCTGATCTAAATTGGTTCTATTCTGCAAAGCTAAGCAATTCTGACTTGCTCATGTTTCACTTTGCTTCCTCCGTGACTCCAAAATATTCTCTGACATTCTGGCCCAGTGTAATTCTGAGGTCTTACCTTATCCTTAGTCTGTTTATCTATCCTGTAGGCTCCTACAGCTGTCACACCCATTGGAACTGACAGTCTGCCCACTGAATTGTAGCTGCCTGTATGCCTCTTTTAATTCCACCCGGTTCTGAAGCTGCCCACTGTGTTGTATGCTGCGTATTTGTCTACTGAGCTGGAGACTTGTGTTCAGCAGATTAGATGCTGACCTGTACTGAATCATTCAGTGTAGGTACGTTATTTGGGTGTTCTGCTGGGCCATCGACCCCTGCAGGCAGGGTCTGCATAGGCCTGATCCTCTCCCACCTATGGAGCTGGAAGGGCTCCTCATCTCAGGCTTGGAGGTCACTGTGGCCCATAATACTTAGGACAGAGAATTCCAGACCACAAGGTGTCAGTGTTGTCTCAGCCATGGGGGAATGGCCAGGGCTGTGACACCCATGTCTTGCCTGGTGATCAGAGAACCAGGGTTTAGAGGTACTGACAGGGTTAGACCAATGCTTCTGATCTGGAGGAAAATGAAGGCAGGGTGAAGGTGGAACTCCATTAAAGGGAGGTGCCAGACGGGGCAAGTCAGTCGATGCAGGAGATGGGTTAACAGAGCTGGAACAGATACAGGAAGGCCACTTATTATCTTGCCATGTGTACAGTTGAGAGTGCCATTGGGTCAGAAAGGGTCAGTCCCCGACTTGGGCAGAGCCAGATTTAAACAAGATGTGACTGTTTGTGCAGAATCTTTCTCCTTATCTGCAAATCCAGCAGCCAGCTGAGTAAACCCCCTGAATTAATTGCTCCCACAGATCTTCTAAAGCTACAGGTAACTTGTCTTTTTGGGTTTATTCAGGGGACTTCTGTGCTCAGCTCTGACTTCCAGTTGCAGACCGAGTCAGTCTGCCCAAGGGGATGTGCTGGTGCAGCATCCCCATTGGTGGTAGGGATGGAGCTTTTGAGATTTCATTACTCGCCTGAAATGTGGGAAAGCTACTGAGCAAAAATCAGGACCATTGGATCTGTCCTGTCTCCGTGACCCAATGATCTGAACACTCAGGTGTGACACATACGTCAAGACTTCCAGCCTCCTCCAACCCGTTGTCTGGGTGCCTTTCTAAAAGGATGTGGCTTCAGGCTACTGCATGTGGCTCCCATTAATTTTCATGGTGATTGATTAGTAAGTTGCCTTCACTCTTTCTGCTCACATGGCCTAGATGTAAATATTTTAGTGGTCAAAAGAAGCATTGTGTTCTCTTTGATGTTCTGCTGCTCATTAAATTAGATAAATTAGGATTACTCCAAGGTTACTTCAAAAGCTATTTTTATTTTGAAATGGGAAAAAAGCAATTTATAGTATATCTGTTAATTTCCCTTGAATTTGTTCCTACACAAACACTAGCCTTGATGGCCTTGATGTTCCCCACAGAACTTTTCCATTGTGTTCTAGAGTCCAGCACCTCCAGGTCTCATAGATTCTGTGATTTTGCGCTAACACTTTTGAAAATATAATCTTTGAGATAAAATGCCAGTTGACTGTATTATTTAATAACTTTTTTATTATTATTTTTTAAAGATTTATTTATTTATGCATACAAGCACTGGGGTACAGGCCAGAGGTGTGGGGAGTGGTGAGAGGATTCACCACAGAGAGCGGGGAGCAGAACAGGCAGATCATCAGAAGTACACTGCTGAGGGGAGCAGTGGGCACAGCAGGAGAGGTCTGCTGCGCCATGTGGGTCCCCTCCCTGGCCGGCAGCAGGGATCGAACTTGTGCTGCAGTGGCTGCGGTTTGCTTCATAGTGCGTTGCTTAACCCACTGCGCCACCAGAGAGGCCCCTATTTAATAACTTTAAAAAAGTATCACAGGTTACTTATTGACTTATAAAATTAAAAAAAGAAAAAAAGCCCTACATAATTGTTTGTAATTCATCAGGTATTAGGATTTGGCATCTGCTGCAGTAAATGTCTCATTTTTAAATGCCAAAAAAATTTCAATACAAAATCAATAATGAAATTCAGTAATGAAAAGATGAATCTGAAACAGTCCCTTACTTCTGTGTCAGTGTTTTACAAAAGCTTGGGAATCATCCAAAATCGTACTTGGCCATAAAGTTAAGGTTGAGATTAGGATTGAGTAGGTTCTGCATGGCAAAGGGCACACACATATATGGAATAACTTCTATGTTAGTTAGGTACTGTGTTAGACATGCAGATTCCCAGTTATTTACAGTAAGTTTGAAATGGGAATGTATAGACTTACTTCCATTTTTGCTTCAGAAACTCCAATCCACTTAGTTGTATTTCCCGAACTCCAGGGTGTATATCCTATGTGCTCCCAGCTCATTTGGAGAAGAGGCAAGCTCAGGAAACTCACATAAAACTAGAATAGGGGGCTCCCTGGTGGCCTAGCAGTTAAATCTCAGCACTGTCACCTCTGCGACCTTAGTTTGATCCTGGCCAGGAAGCTGACCCACATATGGCACAGTGGACTTCTCTTGTCTCATCCCCTGCTTCCCTCAGCAGTGTATTTTAGTTGATCCTTCTGTTCTGCTCTCACTCTGTCTCTGATGACCCCTCAACTCCCTACATCTCTGGCCTACACCCTAGTTCTTCTATGTGTAAATAAACAAAAATAAATCTTAAAAACATCCCAACTAAAATAGGGACCATAATATAGCACTCATGTGTCACCTCGATGTCAGTTACTCTTCCAAGCACTAGTTATAGTAGTCAGTTTCTTTTTTTTTTTTTTTTAAAGATTTATTTATGCATACAAGCACTGGGGTACAGGTCAGAGATGTGTGGGGGGTGAGAGGATTCACCACAGAGAGCAGGGAGCAGAACAGGCAGATCAACAGAAGCACACTGCTGAGGGGAGCAGCGGGCACAGCAGGAGAGGTCTGCCGCACCATGTGGGTCCCCCCCCCCGGCCGGCAGCAGGGATCGAACTCGTGCTGCAGTGGCTGCAATTTGCTTCATAGTGCGTTGCTTAACCCACTGCGCCACCAGGGAGGCCCAGTAGTCAGTTTCTTATAACAGCCTGTGAGGACATAAGTACACTATCATTATTATTTCCATTTTAAGAAGGGAGGAAACATAATTCAGAGAGGTCATAATTTAAGGTCACACAGCTAGTCAGCAGCAGTCAGGATAATAATTTGGGGCATCTGACTCCAGAGGCTGAACGCTTAATCATCCTACTATGCTGATCGCCTCAGTGGAAGACAAATCCCAAAATGGTCCACAATTTGGAGTGTGTACTTGGATTCTGAGGTGTGGAGAGTTTACAGAAGGTGCACAGAGAGAAGCACTCCGTGTCCGGCAGATCCCTATGGCCCAGGAGAAACAAGGTTGTTCTGTCACAAATGGAAGACACTGACGCTCTCTGTGACTTTGTACATGCCTGGTGGACTTGCCCTGCTCTGTTAGTTTTTCTTGTTTTCTGTGAGAAAACAATGCATTTCTGGGAGGTGTATGAGTGTGTGTGTGTGTGTGTGTGTTGGAATGTGTTAGGAATTCCTATGGAATTGACATTTGAGTTTAGCCTACAGGGAGAGTAGGGCTAATATGGAGGAAGATGAGATGTGAATGAGGGTCAGGCACCTAGAGGGGCTGAGAAAAGGCAAAAGGAGCAAACTGCATGGTTGTGAGAACACAGAAGAGTTGCATATTAGCAATTTAGTGTCAAGGCATAATATCTAAAAATAGCACCAAAAAATATTGAGCAGGTGTTAAGGAAGTATTTAAGACATAAAGAGAGAACCAAAAGAATGGTAAAGCTGGTCCAGGAAGCACTATAAGAGACTAAGGCATATTTCACTGAAAGAAATATGATGAATAAAGACAGTTTTGTTAGATGCCAACCTCCATGTGGCCCCCAAATTGTAATCTTAGGTTATCTTTTCTGCTGGACAAAATTCATTTATAGCTCTACCGAATTGAAATAATTTACAACTTTTCAGGCTTTTAAATTGACTACCACCTCTATAGAATCGGAATCTTCATAAGAATCTGTAAGACAAAATTATTTTCACTAGACCATCAGGGGTTCTTTAGGTGGGCTTGCTGGGCAATGGACTCGTTGATGTTGAAAGTCACAAAAAGTCATTTTACCTTATTTGGCCTTTGTTTTGATAAGTACTAGAAGACTAGCACTAGAGAGGTAGGGGATGAGAGGGTGAGGGAGGCAGAGATGATATGTCAGACAAGGTAGAGTGAAGATTTCACCCTAGTATAAGTCCCTGACTGGTTTTTTTTTTTAATTAAAATAAAAATTTACATATACTTGCCATTAATTGTAATCCCCATGTATTCCCCATCACCATCTCACCAGTGCACCATCACCTCAGTC
>JAGFMF010011554.1:871543-909985 GCA_019455555.1 Galemys pyrenaicus
CTTTTTCTTCTAGTAATTTTATGGTTTCAGGCCTTATGTCTAAGTCCTTAATCCATTTTGAGTTGATTTTTGTGCATGGTGAAAGGCAGTATTCTAGTGCCCTGACTGGTTTTTAATGGGAAGTGACAGGCTTCCATCCTTCTCTCCACTTACTCAATTACCCTTTATTGAAAGTGCCAGACACTCATCTCAGACTTGAGGATAGAGGACTGAACAAGACAAGGCAGGCAGGCTTCTGCTCTTGAGTAATTCACAGCGATGGAGGGACAAACAGGGTAAATGTAGCCATTCTCTACATGGCCAACCTGGAAAGTCAGGGAAGACCCCTGACAGAGGTGTGATGGTGGGAGAAGGGGAGTCAGCCACACAGGATCCACGGAAGTGAATTCTGGTCCGAAGAACGGACAATGGCCAAGGTTGGAATGAATCAGGTGGGTCCAACAAATGAAGAGGACAGGAGCGCAGAGGCGAAGGGTGGCATGAGAAATGTGTTCCCTGCAGGGTGGCAGTGCAGTGGGAAGGGAAGGTGGCAGAGCAAGGAAAATTTATGGGGTTGGTTTCCAGATCTGAATGATTGCCTGAGTGTGTTGGTGTTTAGGCTGAGAAATGGCACGAACTGTTCTCTGTTTTTCAGCTTACCATTTTGGTGGTCATGGAGTGTGGATTAATGAACATCAGAGAAGATATGAGGGGACTGGTACGAATAGGCCTTGTGGAAGATGATTGCATTAATTCCTGTGGGAGATAAGGGGCATGTACCACAGTGTTATCTTGACCAGTTTCTTATTTCTATTTATTTATATATTTATGCATACAAGAGCTGGTGTACAGGTCAGAGTCATAGGAGGTGAGAGGATTCACCAGAGACAGAGTGGGGAGCAGAACAGGCAGAATGACAGAAATAAACCACTGAGGGGAGCAGTGGGCGAGGCAGGAGGGTTCTTCTGCTGCGCCATGTGGGTCTGCTCCCTGGCTGGGGATTGAACTTGCACTGCTGTGCTGTGGATGCTCTATAGTGCAGTGCTCAACTTGCTGTGCCACCAGGGAGGCCCCCAGCTTCTTATTCTTGAAACTTCACCTTGGTAGCTGAGGAGTGGAGACCTAGGAAGGAGTGAGGCTGGTGTTAAGCCACTTAGGGACGTGGGGTGATGAGTTTCTAGACAGGGCAGTAGTGTGTGTGTGTGGACAAGAATGGACTGGAATGATGCTTGGGGTATAAAGAAAAAATTCATGAGCTGCTTCCAAATGTATCTTTGTTGTTAGAGGGAGCCTCATTTCGGCACACAAAGCCCAGCTAGAACCCTGTTGTCATCCAGACCTGGATCCTCCCAGTCTCTATGCAGCCTGCATACACTTCTCTGTGGAGTGAGAGGCACCCTGCAGGGAACACAGGAGTGGCTGGGTAGCAAGCCACGAAGAGCACTCCCTTTCTGCTCTTTGAGGCCTGTTCTGGGATCCTGGTAGATCACATAGAGACCAAGCCACACTTCAGAAGAACTGTTCCTTACGATGATCTCAAGGGTGCTTGCTATGTTGGAGGAGGCTTAATGAGTTGGGTAACCTGTGAATGACTTGAGAAGAAAAAAAAAAACACCAGCCATTTTCAAATATACTCTTGCCTGGAGCCAGATTTGTTTAGGGTCCCATAGCTAATAAATACCGGGGCAGACGTTTTATTTCAAGCTTCTGCCTCCCAAACCCATGCTTCTCTGCCACTTCAACCCAGACGGCTGGGACCAAGTCCTCAGTGGGAGCTGTTTTGTTTGTTACTGTTTTTGCAGAAACTGTCAACCCCATAGGTCCTAGTTGGAAGGCAAAGTCCCAGAGGTTCATTCAGGCAGGTTCTGAGAACTCCATCTTGAGCTATTTTCTGATTGTGGTTTTCAAGCACTAGTCTTATGTTAGGAAATGGTATTTTCTTACTCTAGAGCAAGATTAGCACATCGTGATGAGCTTAGTGACTGTGTTTATGCAGGAATGAAAATGCCAGGACTTGGGGAGCATGGGAGAGCCAGATGCTGTCTCATTTGTTTTAATAAGTAACAAGGAAATGCGATTGTATTTCCAAGTCTTAGTCTCTCTGGGTAATTACTTACAGTATTATATCCTCCAAGATCAAAGGGCGACTCTTTGAATCTGGGTAGCAAATGAGTTACTGCACTTTGCAAGCTAACTGCTGCTAGGCCGATAGTGAGATGGGGCAGGTGTGCCAGTATGTCTGGCCTCGGCAGGATGACACAGCAGAGCCAGAAGGCTGGAGATACAGTCCTAAGACAAATTGGTGGGGAGAAGAATGGTCTAAGAATGGGATATTCGACACTATCATTGAGCACAGAGAAATCCCAAGAAGGGAGGAGATCTCAGAAAAATTGATTTTTAAACCTGTTCTCTTATATCAAAGTTTGGGCCATCCATAACCCTAATCCTCCACCTCAACGTAGCAGCCAAGAGGAGAAGGTGTTCTATCGCCGATATGTGCAGGGTGGTTTGGAAGGAAGCTTTGTTCCTGAAGCTCCAGTAATTGCATGCATCTGTCACTAACAAATGGAAAATGGAAATAGCTCAAGAAATATTCTTAAACTTGCTGAAGTTAGTGCTTGCAAGGCTAAACTTGAAGCAGTTTTAAATGCAGTTTTAAGACTCTGCAATGAGTTTTTATCGACCCTACTGTGGGGCAGAGACCAATGCATTATAGATTGGTAAGAAGTGTTTTGTGTGTGTGTGTATTCTTGTGGCCATGTTATTTATGTTACAAATGTAGGTTTCATGATGTTCATTTCACCAATAAGGAATTTGATTCTCAGAAGAAGTAGCCAACTTGTTACTGTCCCAAAGGATTGAATCCAAGTCTACAGAGTTGAACACTACTCCCCACCCCACTCCATTTATAGATGGGGGCTGGGGTAGCCTTGAGATGGGTGTGGAATAGGCATACCAAACACCTAAAGAACAGAAAGCTAAGGGAACCACAACAGGCACATTGCTCTGTTTCTCCTGACAATGCTCTTAGTTACACAAGTATGTAAAACAGAAAATGGCAGCCTTTCTTTAACTGTGTCATTATTTAGTATATCACTGTATTACTAGAATTCTGTGAAAAGGTTTCTGTGTTCAAAGAAATTCGGGTTAAAAAGAACAGTTCTTTAACAGGAGGAGTCTTCCAAGCCTGAGGCTCTTATGCATGACAAAGAGGGGGTAGATTAAGTGCTGCTCCCCAAATTTATTGAACTTAGTCCCTTTCCTTTTTTGAATGGTCTCCACTGCTGTGAGTACACCCACCTATTAGTCTCTGTCATCTAGTAAATTATACATGTAGCTTATTCTATGGCGTGAGTTTAGGTCTTTATTTTTTTAAATGTTCTGTGTTACCGAGCTTCTACACATTTTATAGTTTTGAACTTTGTTGGGGAATGTTGAGAGTGGGAGGCGAAAGGCCAGGGAAAGAGCCCAGATCTTGGGGGTCAGCAGATTCTGCTACATGGGAGCAGGATGTGCAGCCTGGAGAAGGAGTGAGTTATAGAGAGAAAATGACGAGAGAATAACTCTGGAGAAGGAGTGTGTGAAAAGGCAAGAAAAGGAGACACGAGAATCTTGCAATAAAGCAGAGAAAAGATGGGGGAAGATAAAAAGGATGAGGAAAGGGGAGACTGCTTTCACTGGGCTGACATGTCCCTGAAGGGAGGATATATGAGCGCTTCTCACTGCTGTGCTATGCACCTGCCACTGCCCAGCCAGCAGCTAAGAAGATTTGCCTTCAAATCCTTCCCAGAGAGTCCTGGTTGTGACTGAGTAAATTTCTCCTCTTGACTGCTCAGAGTCTTTGAATGTGTTTAATGAGATAATGCTTGCAAGCACAGCACCTTCCTCCTCAGATTGTGGGGACACAGAGCGTGCTCTGGGCCCTGTGACTGTCCATTGTTGGGGACTGAGTCCCTTTATCTATCACAGACTTAGTTTTACCTGCTTCTTTGCCATCCACCTATCTAGATAGCCTTGTTTCCTCCCAGTCTCTTCCTTTCTCTTTCCTCAAACTCAGACCTGTTCAAATAAGGATTCTGGAGAACTGGTTTCCTGACAACTGGGAGTGTGTGTGGTGTGTGGGGATGTGGGAGAGGGTGGGCTCTGCTGCTTAGAGAATGAAGTCTCTAACCTGGAGATGGAATCTAAAATAGGTGAGTTTAAGGTAGTACATACACACGTTGATTCTTGATGTACACCTCAAACTTAATTATGTGCAATGTTATTTCATCAAAAAAAAATTAAAAATAAAAACGTTTCTGTCTGAAAAAAAAAAAAATTGAAAGCTGGGTGAACGAGCAGCTCCCCACACCATATGTGCCTGTCTCCAGGCGACTCTCAGACTGAAGGAGGGCAGCACACATCCTGAGGGACCAATGGCTGCAGGTCCAGGTTTAGGCTCCTCACTGCAGCATTATAATCCGCCAAACAGACTTAAAGAGCAACTTTAACTCGAATTAAACCTATTGGCAGTGTGACACTGGGAATTAAAATAATTTTTTTTTGCCACTCGATTCTATGTTACATTCTCTTTCAATATGTTAATCAAAACTTACACTGTTTACTTTTTTCCACCATTATTTTACATGATGATCTGTGTCTATTATGTCGGAGAGAAAGAATGCTGAAAGATAGGAAATGGCTGTTGTTAGCTTTCAGAACCTCAGACAGATGACTTAAATCTGGCTAAAGGAACAATGGATTATTTAGGGCAGTTGTTAAGATGCTAACCTTGGAGAACATTGCTTTTAAAAATGGTAAATGAGTAAATTTGGAAGATTTATTTTTTTCCCTCTGATTTATAAATGATTATAAAAACTAGAAATACAGAAAAGAGAACTCCCCTCAGCATAAAATGATGGAATATTCTCTTATTTTCTAAGTCTCTCTCATTAGCCAATAGGTGACTTCACTACATACATGGATTGGCTTCATTTATTTAACATTTGTAATATGAAAAACTTCTTACTTCATTAAATACTCTTCTGTTTATGATTTAAAGAGCTACTTCACTGCATAGGACCCCACAGATTATTTAACCTACCCCTGATTGCTGCATTCTCCATACCCTGCATTGGATATGTAGGTCGCTGCTAATTATTTTGAATGATAAACATCACTGTGATGAAGACCATTGTAAATAGCCTGTGCATATCTCTTAATTACTTCCTCGGAAATATTTCCTAAAGAGTATGGCCTGATTAGAGGCACAGAAATTGTGGTTCCAAATGGCCCTCTGGAACTGCAGCAGCAATTTGTTTTTCATCAGAGATTGACGGCCATTCTGCTGCACCCACTAGCCTGGGTGAAAAATAAGGCATGCAAAGCAAAATCAAACAAACGACGTTGCCAATTTGCTGTGTGAACCGTATCATTTCATTATTGTGTTATGTGCTACTTCTTTGATTTCACCTGAGATTGACTATCTTATCTAGTGTTTATTTTCCATTGATTTTCTTATTTGATAAATTGGCTTATTCATGCCCTTTGCCCATTTGTCTATTGGTGTGTTTTCACTAAGCCTTAGGAGCTCCTTCTTGACTAGATATGCAATATACTACCTCTTGATCTGGTGTATAGGTTACCCATAGTTTTCCTGTTTTGTCAGTGGTCTTTTTAATTTTGCTTATGGTGTATTCAGATAATCAGAAGTTTAAAAATCTTCTGTAGAAAATCAATCAGACCGCTCCTTGATTGCTCCTCTATGTTCTCCTGTGATGACAGAGGCCGTCATACACAGGATGGAGAGCTGTTCACCTCTGTTTTCTTCAGCCATTTAGTTCCTTAAATTTAACTTGTTAAGGAATTTAATTTCAGTGTATGGTATGAAGTAGGGATCTAATTTATTATTTTTTTAAATATTTAAACAATTACTTCGGTATTATTTACTAAATAAAACTCCTGCTTTATACTGGTTCCAAGTGCCTTTCATATAAACAGCACTTGTCAAAACTTGGGTCATTTTCTGAAATTGTCAATGTTTTCCACTCATTAATGACTTTATTAAAGTGCCACATTTATGTAACTGGAAATATGTAGCACCTATTCCTTTAAGAAGTATGTACTTTCTTTGTTCTTATGATGAAATCTATTTGTTTTAGTGTATTCCTCAAAAATTTCTCTGCATTTTAACTAGAAAATGCAAAAAATTTTGCTTTTAAATTTCTATGTATACTTATTCCAATGTTGAAGCTATCTTTCATTTTTACAGGAAAATTTAGTAATTTTCTTCACATTTGGTTAACTGAATATTAAATGTTTTTACTCTTTGCTACTATTATAAATGATTTTTTTCCACATTAAATTATCATGCTTCCTTCCTGCGTATAAAAACTTAATGGCTTGTGCATATTTATTTATTTATTTATTTATTTAAAGATTTATTTATTTATGCATACAAGAACTGGGGTACAGGCCAGAGGTGTGGGGGAGTGAGAGGATTCACCACAGAGAGTGGGGAGCAGAACAGGCAGATCAACTGAAGTACACTGCTAAGGGGAGCAGTGGGCGAGGCAGGAGAGGTCTGCCGCACCATGTGGGTCCCCTCCCTGGCCGGCAGCAGGGATCGAACTCGTGCTGCAGTGGCTGCGGTTTGCTTCATAGTGCGTTGCTTAACCCACTGCGCCACCAGGGAGGCCCTGTGCATATTTATTTTTTAATTATCTGTCTTAATGAGTTCTCTTGGTTCTGATAGACTTTTCTTTATCTTTGTAACTATATTTCTTTATTTTATATTATTATTTTAGCCTTTCTTATTGTGTTGATTAGAAATTTCCAAATGGTGGTGAAATAATGACTCTTCCTCCTGAATGACATGGCAATGCCTCTAAATTAAATAATAAAGAAAAATGTCTGGTACGTGTATTTGACATGTATAATTTTTAATCACTAAATAAATATGCTTTAATTTTTAATTTTATTAAGAAGATATTTTCTCCCTAATATGCATGAGATACTGATTTAAATACCTTACGTGTTTGTGCCCAGGTAAAGTAGATTTTCTCTTATAACTGATGGTGTACCATATATTTAATAGATTTCTAAATATTAAACATTCTTTGCATTCACTGACAAGTTTTTACATAGTTATGTAACTATACTCTGAATTGTATTTATATTTGCAATGATTTGTGCTTTGTTTTTTTTTTTTTTTTTCCTTTGTGCTCCTTTTCAGCCATTTAGAAGGTAGTTTAAGTACCTGGTAAAAGGTTTGAAGGAGGGGTCCCTGGTGGTGAGATGGCAAACCACAGTCACTGCAGCAGGAGTTGGATCCCTGCTACCCTCCAGGGAGGCAGACTTCTCCTGCCTCACCTGCTGCTCCCCTCAGCAGTGTTTCAGTAGATCTGCCTGTTCTGCTCCCCACGCTGTCTCTGGTGGATCCTCTCACCTCCAGTGCCTCTGGCCTGTACCCCAGCTCTTGTAGGCATGAAAAAATAAATCTTTAAAAAAAAAAAAAGGTTTGAAGGAAATCTGTTGCAATTTTTACCTGAAAATTTATCTGTTTGTCCATGATCTTTTTGGACTTAGTTCTTTGTCATTTTTCAAATTTTTACCTGTCTTTAAAAGTTTTCAAATTTCTCACTTTTTCTTAGTTTGGTTTTGATAATTTATATTTGTTTTTTCATGTCTCCCACTCCTTTAAGATTTTTAAAGTCTAAAGTTATAAATAAAGTTATAAGTAGTATTTCTCTATTGAAAAATTCCCTGCTTCTGTCTTTGTTGTTTTTCACTACTTCTAATATTATGCATGTGAGCTTCCTCCTTTTTTACTATATATTTTTATTTCCATCTTAGATCCAGACTTTTAATTTACTGGTTAGTTCTGCTGTTTTCCATTGTGCATATACTTACTTTCTGTTATCATAATTTTTATTTTTTAAAAAATATTTCTCAAATATGCTTTTATTCTGATTTCTTAAGTAGTTCAATCACTTTCATTCTTACTTTTCTGAGGCAGTAAATTTGAATTTTTATGATTTGGTCATATCCCATATGTTATTGGTATATAAAAACGTTTTCCATTTTATTGTTTTAAAAATCCATGAGGAACACAATTGAAGTCAAATATATATAAATAAAGAAAAAGAGGGGGAAAAAAGACTACCATAAAAACAAAACAAAAAAAAAGATTGTAATTGGGATTTTGATTTCCTTTTTGAGTCCATATAATTATTTTGAGAAATCATATCTCAAATGATCAAGTCTTTGTTTTTCACAGGAGTGCTATTGACTTTTTATTTTCTTCTTTTGTGACTAGGGTGTTTGGTCTGTAAATTTTTGCCTTTTAGAATTTATCAATATCTCATTTACGGTCTTAAAATTAATAAGTATTGTCAATAGGGCAAAAAGGAGTATGTCAGTGTATCTACTTAATGTTAAAATATTTAACATTTCCTTTCCTTCAAAACTATCAGTAGTGGATTGAATATATTTCAGAGGATATCCAGGTTTTACAAAGCAAATAATAAAATGTATCATTGTTTTTACTTTAATAAGATGAAGTAAATTTAATTAGTGCTCACTATACCCTTGTTAATGGCCACTCTGATCCCATAGATTAATTCCAATGACAGCCCAACTCTTCCATACTTTTGATTCTTTCCTTCTCTGACACTGAACTCAGCCATGTGACGTGCTTTATCCAGTGGGATGGAAGCAAACATAATGAATGCAGAGGCTTGGAAATTGCTAGAGAATTGATTTTGCTCATTCTTGCTTTCTGTCATCACCATGAGAACATACCTGGGCTTACTTGCTGGAAGGTGAGAGGTGGAAAAGAATAAAGTGTTTGCTATTACATGCCATTAAGGCTTTGTGATTGTTACGGTTGTATTTTGGTAGTGGATGACTAATGCCAGGAATTACCATGTCATTTATTATATGTAATTTTTCCTAAAAGCTCTAATAGGAAAGTTGATATCTGCATTCTACTTTTATTAGTTTTTAAGCATGTTGTAATGCATGGTCACTACCTTGTTCCCAGCTAGGTAGATTTATTTTTTTTTTTAATTTTTAAGAAGATTTATTTATTTATGCATAAAGGAGCTGGAGTGTAGGCTAGAGGTGTGTGTGGGGGTGGTGAGAGGATTCACCAGAGATAGAGTGGGGGGCAGAACAGGCAGATCATCAGAAGTATACCACTGAGGGGAGCAACGGGGATCAACGGGACACAGCAGAGGTCTGCTGCGCTATGTGGGTCCCCTCCCTGGCACCAGGCAGGGATAGAACTTGTGCTGCAATGGCTTCGGTCTGCTTCATAGTGCGTTGCTTAACCCCTTGAACCATTTGGGAGGCTCCTCCCAGCTAGGTAGATTTAAAGACAATTTTCTAGTTTTAACAAAACAATTTCTACAAATGGGGAAGTATTTTATGAATATTTTTGCAAGGTCACCTTAGATTGAAGATGATTCTAATAAGACAAGCACAAGGAAACGGCAGTAAAAAAAGAAACAATCCTTCCCTGCTCCCTCTTTCCCCTCCCAGTCCCCACAATGGCAGGCCAAACCCTCTTTTACTCTTAGTGTAAGACTTCATCAGTCACATGAAAAGGTAAAGGAAATGATGTTATCAGATCTCACAGATCTCTACTTCTACTTGTTTAGGTGTTGAATGTGAAGCCCTTTAACAGCAAGGCATTTAACGTATTTGGAACCCAAAGACAGCATCTGTATTTTTCTGCCATGTTTAAGTCATATGATGTTCCATCTAAATATACTAAAAATATATGAAACCTGTTTGGGTGTTTCTTCTCATGTAATAAAAGACAAAGAAACCATACAGAGTATTATAGGAGATACACTTGTTCTTCTCCTGTGGTGAAAGTCACCCAAGCTATACACAGAAAACCATATAACTACAACTGAAAATATATTACTACCTTATCAACAAAAAATACTTGAAGACAGGTAAAATCCATTGCTTCATATTTGAAGGAACAAATGTTAGAATAAATTCTTCAATATGGGAGGTTTTCTATATATAGCTGGATAAAAGCACAGATGTCTCTAAGATGTTTCAGCTTGAGTGTTTACTAGATGATCTTTCAGTAATTAAATGCACAAAGCACATCATATATGTGTATATTGAACCACTCTTATTATAATCTCTAAATGTGCTAGAGAAGATAGTTTTTTAGCAGTCCCTTACTTCTTTAGTAATATATTTTTTAAAAACATTGTTTTTGAAGGAGGAGAGTAGCTATGGGTGGAACAGTTACTTCTACTGGAATAAAATGGATTCTGAGGTAAGTCATGGATAACAACGTGAAATTTAACCATTGTCTTCATCAGAGGAAAGGAAATGTATCAAGCCAGAGTGTCATTGACAAAGTAAAAAAAAAGAGGCAAATCTTTATAATACACTCAAAAGAGAAGGGCTATGACCATGGGTATTATTGTGTCTCACACAGGAGAGCTGGTAAAATTTTCTAAGATTTTCCAAATATAAAGTTAAGGTGAATCACATATTTTCTCATGCAGAAAGAATTCAAAATGATGTCTTTTCCTCTTTTTGGTGACCATGCATATATTTTTGAGAAAATAACCCATTTAGTGTATCTCTTCAAGGTGAAGTTGATATTTTAATAACTGAAAAACTACTTTTTGACAGAAAAGTGTGCTAAGGAATGAGCATTTTGAAAACAGATGTCTGGAATGTTACATCCTTATATAATTTTGTTCCAGAAAACAATATATGTCACTTATAATATCTCTCACATCTGTGTAACTAAAAACCTCAGAATTAAAAAAAAATGTACCTTGCTTTAAAAGCTGTTGAAAGAATTTTGTTGTTTTTGAGCTTTTTGGTTAAAAAAAAAATCAAAGCACATTACCTTTCAATTATTTGGCATGAATAACTGATTGACAGCTGGGATGATGGAAATTTACTAACAGAATTTTAGTAAAAAATTTTTTGCATGATGGATTCAGGGAGTGCAGTCAACAGCTTGATTGTTCTGGGGTTCTGTGGGCTTTTGTAAGTACTTTGTGACTTAATAGTCATTAAAAGTCATTAAAAGTTAATATTGTCATTGTGACATATAGCAAATTTAGAACAGTGACTTTTGCATCAGTGTCACTGAGGAGATTTTAAAAACCAATGTAGCCTATTCAAGTCCATTGCCTTTTCAGGGCTGTATTCTTCATATTCAAGGTCAAGTGGAAGGCAGATGTATGCAGAATGGATGGTTCAAAGTTTATCTTACTGTCTTTTATTGCTCTTCATCTTAGTCACTCTTGAGATACAACTGGAAACCACTCCTTTAAGCTTTATTTCTTTTCAAAACTGTCATATGTGATTTAATATAGTGTAGTATAGGGTTTCTTTAATTTTCTATTTCCAACAGATTTCATGTCATTCTATTTAATGCTATATTTAAGTGAAACACATTTTTTTTTTTTTTTCTCAAACAGAAAGATAAGCAATAAAACTTGGTGACTTTTTCCCTTTTGGTGAGCAAGCAGACATTTTTATATCTGGTGCTATGTTCCTTGGTATGCTGTGTTACCTGGCACATAAACCTTTGTTCTCTTAATGTCAAAATGTCATTGTAGGATGCACCTTCACTAAAAGTAATACGATCCTGTTTGTCCAGTTTAACAATTTTTATTAGTTCAGAATTTATGTTGTGTGATATGTGTCCTATGCCTCTATTCTATTGTCTGGTCCTTTACTTTTAAATGTCCTATGTTACTTTTAGATCCTTGAAAACGGCTCATAGCTGCACTTGCACTTTGGCGTCCGCTTGGTGGTCTTTGTGTTTCAGGATGCAATTTAACTGATTTAACTTGTTGTCAAGCTGCAATTTAAATCTCATTTTTTCATCTTGCTTTTTGTTTTGGCAAAAACCTACTTATAGCTTTTCCTTTCAATCCTTTACTATATGTACTGTTGTATTTAAATTTTTTTCTTACTCCTGAAGTGATTTACAACTTACATAACTTATTTTGAATTCTACAAGTAAACATTTCATTAAAAATACCTCATTATAATTTCCTTTAATTATCAGCATTAAAAATTAAATATTCAATGAGGAAAATGCACATTTACTTTCTTTTAAATTTTCATGTTCTTTAAAAAGGTTTCTGAATAAGACCATTATTATTAGATTTGTTGATTTTGTCTTTTTATAATAAAATTTGACATTTGTTTTATTCTTTTAGCCATATTTGCAACAAACAGACAAGTCTATACTGATGAAATTTTATTGCTTGCTACAAATAATTTATATTTTGGTTTCTTTATTGAATTTCTTAGTGTGATTTTTATTTTATTAACTCCATTGCATATAAAATAGTTTGTTTTTAGTTTTTGCTAAAGTTATAGCAGTTATTATGATTGAAAAGAAAAGTCTGAATCTATCATGGTGCACTATTTATGCTTTTATGGGCCATCAGTTTCATGCTTATAGAATTCTTCATGCTTATAGAATTCTTTTTTTTGATTCTTATAATTCGGATGTCACAGAATATATATCTATATTATACACACACATGCGCACATATGTATAAAACCTAATATGTATCTCCTATATATATATATATATATATATACATATACACACACACACCCCTATTTTCTTTTTATTAGTTACATTTGGTTCTTAGAGAACAATTTTAATGTGAGACCTAAGAAGGTGTTCCTTCTGTTCAGAGGAGTTTTCTTTTGTTATGTCTCTGATGATTATCATTTTCAATGTCATATTTTCCCTTTTATGTGCATTTCTTAATGTCTATGTGACTGTTTTGTGGCATCTATATTTGTCATCTTTTTGTTTCTTTATTCTTATTAGCTCTAAGGCAAAGACTTTTAATCTTTTTTTCCTATTTATTGGCCTTCTCTTTTGCAATTTCCATGGCAGTATTAAATTCAGATATGATTTAACAGTCTTTTTCTATTCTCCCCTTAACCAGGCCTCTGTTCTTTTTATCTGTGGTTAATAAACTCCTTATTTTCCTTATGTTAAATAAAAAAGCATATGATTTAAAATACATTTTCCTAAAACATTAAAAAATATTTCTTTCTGAACTCATTTAAATGTAACTGTAGTTATTGCTTATCTTTCTGTTTGGGAGCCTGAGGATCTAGATGATTTTTCTCTCCCTGCCTCTGGTAGCCTAAACCTGGTTCCAGTTCATTTTCAGAGACAGGGTCAGTACAAGTTGTAGTAATGGGTGACAATATTGATGTTTAGCAAGTAGCAACATTGTCCTGCTCAGAACATTCATTTAGGTTGTTGAGTGGCCATTTGTCATTTCCTTCAATGACCAGTGTATAATCTAATTTGGTTAGGGGGAACTAAGTTTTATCTATCATGATGAAGTCAAAAAGCCAGATAAAAATCTGCAAGAAGCCAGGAGCTGGGCACTGACTTAATGAGCGTAACTTACCTGAGATTCTGATGTTAGTGTTGCTAAGACTTGGGCCAGTGGTAAAGAATCTATGGGTTGTCTGCAGTAGTGACAGCCCTGGCTGGTTCCCAGGGACAGAAGCAGTGGTGTTGGGGGCAGCATTCAGGCTATTGTCACTGAGCAGGACACTGATATATATGTCACATTGTTTAGCCTTCAAGGTAGACATGCCACCTCCAGACTTGTCCTGTCAGGGGAGCTCACATGTTTCTGGCGGTACCTTTTCTTGGTTCTGGCCATTATCTAAACCCAGTTCTCCGGAAGCTATCCATAAATTTATTTTCATTCAACTAAGTCAGAGGCAGTTTGCATGGCCTTTAAATAAGAGCTTGAATGATGCTCTTTGGGTCTCTGAATATTTTAGGTTTTACCTCTTTCCAAACCTTATCCCTTAGTCACCTGTTATGTCTATATTCCCTGTTTGGATTTACATAATCACAATTGTTTTCTACTTATTGCAATCAGGATTCTGACCCAATACCATACATCTTTGTATAAACACTGATGCTTCCTGGGTTTAAAGTCTATTTTGGTCCATTGTTTCCTTATTAGCTGGTGGATCAATTTAATTGGACTGTTTCACATTTATTTTTTTGCCATTAGAATCATCCGAGGATATAGGATAGCTCACATGCACAACCCCAACTATGTTTGCTGAAGTTTAGCAATTATTTATTTAGTGAAAATCTCTTGAACTAAAGAGAGTTGTCTTGGTTCCATTTCCTTGTTATTTACTGCAAATTAGGAATTGTTTTTCTTGGATAATTGGAGCCAAAAATATAGCTTTATTTCTACAAAGTAGGAAACAAGATCTCATGCTTACCACCTCTCTTCTCTACCTCCAACTCTGTGTTCATTCATGTCCTATGGCTGGACTCCCTGAAGTCCAGCCTGTGCTTACCACTGACCTGTTTACATGGGTAAAGAATTTGACATCAACCACACTTATCTCTTTGGTTTATGTAACCTAAGTGTTGCTGAACTAAGTTGTCCAGGATTTTCTGGCAGGAGTGGGGGAAGGTACAACTGTAGAGAGGAGTCCTGTTGACTCATTCCTGGTTGCTTCAGAGAGCTGCTCCTTCCCTGACCTACTGTGCCTTCCCATCTGATCAGCAAAAACCTCTTCTCTTGGAGGAAGAGCTCTGCAGTGGGCTGGTAGATTGATGCTTCTTCACCTTCTTTTGATTCATGGACAGTCTTCTGTATAGCTGGCAGATGTTTACCTAAATCACAATTTCAATTCCTGTTGAAGTTTTACAAATGCCTTTATATTGTATAATTTAGGAATAGTTAATAAAAAGGTAGAAGAGAGCATTATATGAGACTACCTTTCTATTGGCCTAATCTGTTCTATATTGCTGAGAGAAACTTTAAGCATTTTGAGAGTTTAATATTGGTAACTCTGAATAAAGGCTTATAACAGTGCCTTGTAATAGAGTATGAAAGCTTTTATTATCAAGGTACTGACATAGGTAATAATCTATAAAAAATAAAGTTTGATTTCTGCCTCACTCTTTATACTAACATAAATTCCAGATATATTAAATACTAGAAAAAATGGGACAAATTAAAGAGGTAGAAGGAGACATGAAAAAAATCTTTTCTAATCTTAAAATAAAAAAGACCTTTGAAAGGACTTCACAAGATCCAGAAGTGTTAAGAGAAAAGGTGGATACACATGAGTATAAAAATAAAATGATTTTTCATGTAATAATACCATAAACATGGTCAGAAGGTAAATGAAAAGCTGGAAAAATTATTTTCAGCTCATAGAGCTGAAGGACACATCCTGTAACATATAAAGAGTATTTATAGATCAATAATAATATAACCAAACAAAGCACATGATAACTAGTTCATAAAAAAGGTATGAAACATAGTCTTTGAAGTTATGGTGAAAAATCTCCTCATAATAAGATAGATGTTAATTTAAATGACTGAGTATGCACCTCTATAGATTCAAGAGTTACAATAGGTTTTAAATAAATGTTGAGGTTACTTATCTTTCTCAAGAGATGCAGGGGCAAGTATCTTTGAGGTCCAAGACACTTCCTAAGTAGGCAAGCACCTTGGCGTTTATAGGTCACACTGGCACTGTCTCTTGTACCTGTATTCATGGTACCCTGAGACCTGCATGCAGTTCACTTTCCCCAAGAAACTGAGAAAGGAGCAGTCTCACACTGTAGGAGAAGCAGGCACAACCTTCCATATTTAGTTAATTTTCGACTTTCTGAATAAACGGGAATCGGAGCTTATTGTCCCTGGCATTCCTGAGTCAGCGGGTCTGAAGTTAACCCTGATCTCCCAGGCTGTGACATCAGTTGGCAAAGAGTTAAAGCTGGTGATGCACATGTGGGGTGTGGGTGCAGTGGCTCTCTCATTCTCACATAGTGTGGGCAGGAACTCGGTACGGCACTTTGAACATAACCATGAACATTTTTTTTTATTATTTTTATTTTTTTAAAGATTGATTTATTTATGCATACAAGAGCTGGGGTACAGGCCAGAGGTGTGTGTGGGGGGTGAGAGGATTCACCACAGAGAGCGGGGAGCAGAACAGGCAGATCAACAGAAGTACATTGCTGAGGGGAGCAGCGGGCACAGCAGGAGAGGTCTGCTGCGCCATGTGGGTCCCCTCCCCGGCTGGCAGCAGGGATCGAACTTGTGCTGCAGTGGCTGCGGTTTGCTTCATAGTGTGTTTCTTAACCCACTGCGCCACCAGAGAGGCCCAACCATGAACATTTTAATTGCGCATTCCTTTTACTTTAGCAGTTTCAATTATAGGAATTTGACCTATACACATATCTCCCAAGAAAGCATTTACTACAGTCATGATTATATTAACAAAATAATGGAAACAACCTAAAATTATATCCATAGGGACCTACTGAAATAAAATGTGGTAAAATCAATCTCAGGAAATACCAGATAGCCATGTTAAAATGAAAGGCAAATTAACATGCACAGATATCGAACAATCTCAGAGCTATGTGAAGTGGAAAGACAAGGCAAGGAACAGTATATATGGATGTCAACAGGAATGCATGTACTTATACAGTCAGGTTCACTCTGGAAATATTGACAAGACTGGTAGCTATTTTTAATGGGAGAATGGGGGAGAAAAAGAGATTCACTTTTTATTTCATACCCTTCTATACCTTAAGAGTTATTTTTTAAGAAGTCATATGTATGTATTAACTATTCAAAAAATGAAAGCATAGTAAATGTATACATTGAGAGAAAGTTATTAGCTTAGGGTTATAAATATATATATTGAGAAAAGTTATTAACTTTGGGTTATTGTGACAGACAAGGAAAAACACATTTCCTTGAATGAAATTAAATATTTAACTTATTTAAAAAAATAGAAGTGAGAGACATAAAACTGTTGTCAAAAAATAGAATAATTTTCTTGCATCAAGTTAAATTATCATGACAACATTGGACACAGTTATATGATGGAAATACTGGTGGGTGATTTTTGGTGAACTTGAAAGTTGAGTCAGTAACTATTTTCACAGTTCCACTCCACATTTCCAGCTTAACCCATTACTGTCTGGTCTAGTATTTATCTTGCTTGATATCTTGTTTCTTTTTGGGCTTGGGCATGGTGACTATGATTTTTTCTCCTTAAATTATTTAATTCCTTGACTTTTATGGTGCCATCTCAAAATTTGTCTTTTCATTGTCTGTCTGACTTTTTGATTTCTGCCTTGGAAACATCTCTAGAATCGCCCCTGTTTGTGGTCTGCTATGTTACTGAGAACTTTCAGGTCTCACCGTCCTTCATTCCAGTTTCTATAGAGTCTCACATATCTGGATGTGGCTCGGCAACATGCTGTGACTTGCCTTTTCGAACTCTCACCCTCTAATCCTCAGTTTCACCAGACCTCCCTCATACCCAGGCACCTTGCTACCCAAGGACTCTTGGTTATAAGTGAAGAAATCCAGGTGGAGCTTGGTTTATTAAAGATAGAACTTCATTGGAAGGATATGGTAGAATCTTCTGGAATGACCAAGCTGGGGTTAGCTCAGCCTCAGGAGCCACTATTGTAGGGCGTGAATGTGGCCAGGACACTTTACCTCTCCTCACTGTTCTTCTTAGGGAATTGGGTCAAGGCTTCTCTTTTTATCTTTTGTTTTCAGTCACCAAAAAAATAAATGGATTCCTTTAAACCCAAGTCCACATGTTCCAGGAAAGTAATTCAGTGGCTTGACTGACTTAACAGGAAGAATTAGGAAAGGTCATAACAACTTTCCCCCAAGCTGTCTAAATAGAGTTGGGGAAGTATAGTTTCCAGTCCTGGAGTTGACTCCTATCCAAATATTCCCAATGTCAAGACCCCCTTAATATTCATATCCTAATGAGTACTTGCTTTTAAAACATTTTTCTTGCATGGAATCCCTTCTGCTTCCATTAAGTTCTCTAAATAATGCTCTTCTTCCCAATACAGACAAATGCAGAGATGGTGACTATTTCCCCTACAACTTCATAGTCCTCATATATATCACTACTACAACTTACCACACTGTTTTCTGAAATACTAGTTTACACATCTGTCTGGACCAGTTGCCCATGAACCTTTCTTGAAGTCTCTCTATCTCCTGGGTGTTGAGCTGTAGTCATTTAATATGGGCTGGTTGAAGGAAAGAGGAGGGATGAAACACAGGACTCCTCATCCTGTGAGCATTATCCTCAGGGCAGCTCTCGGTTCTCCTTTCCCCTTGGTTTCTGGGCGAACTTGCTTGATGCTTTGGAGACTGAAAATAGAGCTGGGGACTTGTGTCCCTTTCTCTACAGAATGAGCAGCTAAGGACCTGATCTTTGTTGTCTCTGTGTGCTGAGAATGATGTGTGCTCCCAGCGAGGGGCTCCTGGGGGGCGGGGGGGGTCTCAGGTGGGAATGGAGATGGTTAGAAGCCACATGCTTCTGGGAAGATCTGAGCACATCTGAAGCTCTCAGAAATTCTCAGACATTTCCTGCACTGGAACCTGGTTTCTCTAAGTCATACCCAGTTCCCTGGAATTAGACCTTGGAGAGAATTTCCCTTTCTTCCTTCACAGGGAAGATTTAATGCTAAAAACGCTGCCAACCTGGCTGCTATCTTCACAAGGCTCTTTCAAACACAGCTAGTCCCAGAGGTGATACACCTGCTTTCGAGTATTTGCTGTCGTTTTGTTCGGGCCATAAATATTTCCAGATGGCATTTAGCTACTTATGAAGTCCTTGCTTAGGTACTCTTTTATTTTAAATTATTGTATTTTCAAGGCTAAAAACCAGTTGCTGAATGATGGACTAGACATATAATGAATTCTTCCCAAAGCAGAGAACTCTAGGAGGAGAATCGAGGAACAGGGTGACAATTCAAAATTGTCTTTTTGAATCCAGAGAGGGCTGTAATTAAGGGAAAGTTCAGGATTATACTGTTAGACCCTAACCAATGAATGGCAGCCTCAATACTGAGAGATTTAGAGGAAGTCGATCAGTTCAGAGTACTGTGGGCAGGCAAGTACTTCATTTGACTCACTACAGCCTCCTTGCTCACCTGCCATCTGTGTGCTCATTTTCCTTCACCGGACAAAATGTCCGGGGAGTGTGCTGCAAGCTTGCTAGAGTTCAGACTGCAAATTTCATCTTGCCAAGTGTTGAGCAGAGGCTGAGCCCCAGTGGATGGTGTTCAGGAAGCTTCTTATTGATAGTTTACATGACCAAAGGGGTCATGCTGGCTAACCTCCCACTTCCTTCCTTGGTAATCCCTGTGTACCCCTCCAGTGGGTGACACTCTTGCTCAAGACAGAACTTTGATAAAATACTCTTCCTCTTCTCTTTGTCTAAGTACATTGAATTACTCATTAAGTTCATTCAATTTAACCTAAAAAATGTCTCTGGAATCCATTCTCTTGCAGCCCCAGCTCAGATAATCCATTTCTCACTGAAACTAGTTCAATAGCCCTTCTTACTTACTGCCCATCTCTAGTGTTGTTCTTCCCATCACACTACCTGTCTATTGTCCAACTAGTCCTACATTGCAGGACTAGAGAGTGGAGATGGTGGGTAGAAGCCAGATTCTCCTGTGAAGAACTGAGCTCATCTGGAGCTCTCAGAACTTCTCAGACATTTCCTTCACTGGGACATCTGGGATGTCACTCCCCTTCTGGAATCCCTTTTGCTGTCTCTGTGCCTGAGTGTCAGGAGAAGAGGTGGTAATGCATATTGCTATAGCTCCTTTTTTATTCTGAGTGTCTATAGCTTTTCTGGGCTCTGGGGTCTGAGTGTGATGTGTGCACAGCACCGGGTGTGTGAGTGTACCAGGATCTCCACTTGTCTGAGACTTTGTCGGTCCAAATGGATGAATGCTGATTCATTTCTGCTCACATCTAAGCGTCTCTGTGAACAGGTGCCTGAGGTTGTGTATGTGCTGAGTGTGTTTGCCTGGATGTTTGTGTGTATTTCCATATGTGCATATATGTGTTGCACATCCCTGTGCAAACCTGCATATTGTCTGTCCTTTGTTGTTTTTATGAGCCTGTCTCTCTGGGAGGGTGAGTGATTGCTGTCGATGGGGAATGTTCCAATAAGGAACAGTGTGAAAGAAATCATTTCACACTCCCTATAGAGTGGAGCATGTGCTCTGTTCTTGGCGAGTGAGTGGTTGCTGAGTTACTGAAAGTCAGCTCCTTTCCTCTCCTGCTAGGAAACATTGACTGGTTGCTGGCTGTTTGTAAGGCAAGCTTCCCTTCCTTTCTGCAAGTCCTCCGAGGTTGGGAGCACAAAGCTGTACAGGTCCCCATCTTTTCTCTTGAGATTTACTGAGTTGGGAAGAGTGGGGCAGTCCATGTGGGGCAGGCTGAGTATCCCAGGGCCACGCAGAATCTGGGGCAGAGAGCAACTTGTTATTGCTGTGGCTCCTCTGGCTTTAGGGACATTTGTAACAGAGCAGACAAAAGTGAGAGCTTCATGGGAAAGTGTTTATTTAAAAAAAGGTGAAGTGAGAAGTGAACAAGTTCAAGCGAGATAAGTCTGGGCGGTGAGGAATCCAACAGAGTTAAACCAGGGCAAGCAGGTTGGAGCCTAAATCTCAGGCCAGTATTTTCCTTCATTGCCTCCTTGTCCTGTGTTAATTCTAAGATGAGACAGATAGAGCTTGTTCTTTGTCCTCTCTATCTCTATCCCTCTTCTCATCCTACTACCATCATCTTGTCAAACTCTGTGCCTCCTTCCAGGCCACTCTGACAACCATGCCATGTCCCTCTCATATTTGTAATAATGCCATGTAAACCCTAAGCAAAGAAGTCTCTGATACATCGACAATGTCACTCCAACCCAGCTCTCTCACCCGCCCTCCCTCATTGTGTAAATAAGGAGGATAAAGCCCTGGCCGGGCAGTGCCTGGTTCCCTCCCTTATCTATCTGCTTCAGAGCAGTGACTGTAACGCAAATCGTCTGACACCCCATTGAGTGTCCTTTCCATCACACAAAGATAGTTTTGAATGACTTTTGGGTGTTGGATGACTTTTATTTTATTTAAAACCAGAAAATAACTTGTACTTATGGGACCATACGAGTGAAGTGGAAACTCATGTAACGAGAGTTAGAGTTAGGAAAAGAGCTTGTGACAGTGGAAAAGAAGACTTTCATCTGGAAGGAATGTTCCTGCCTTTGAAGAGGCAGTTGCAGGACGGTTTGATGTAGGCTAGGTATGGAGAGTTCTGAGAACGAGAGGCATAGTGGCCAACTTAGTCAGTTCAGTTCAGTTCACCCATCATTCACTCAAGACCAGGGTCTGGGGAGATGCCAGACATACACAGAAGACTAAGACATGACCCTGCCTTCAAGGAACTCAAGCTGGTGCGGAAGCAAGAAAGTATTGTCGCCAGTATTCAGTGTGTGGTAAATGCTTAGATGTAAGTGTCTGAGGCTTGCTAATAGGACAGAGAAAAGGAGGTGTGTGTCTTCTACTGGATGTACTCCCTGTTTGGGGCATGTGCAATGTACAGTGTATAGGGAGCTAAGTACTTTAGGCCTAGTTGGCACTATATGTGAGGTGGAGAGTGAAAGGAATAACTGAGAGTTTCTGAAAATCAGATGGTGTGGGTCTTTTGTTTTTTTTTTCTTTCTTTTTTTTTTTAGCTTCGTGGTGTGGGTCTTTTGAAGCTATAATAAAGTGCTTGAGAAGGGAATCATCTAAAAGCATTAACTGAGTCAAATCTGTGTTTAGGTCTTTGCTTCTGTGGCCACATGTAGGGGAGGGAGTAGAACAACAAGGTCAAAGGTGAAAAATCAGTCTGGAGATGGTGGCAATATTCAGGTAAATGAGGAGAAGGGCAGCAGAAGAAGAGATGGATTTGGATAGTGATTAATTGGTAAAAGTTAAAAAAAGGTGGAGATAGGTTGGCCAAAGGGGAAAAGGGAGAACTTTGCATGTGTGACTTTGGAGCATTGGTAATGGTGACATCATCAGTTGGGGTAAGGCAAACTGAGTTTGAGGAATCAGGTGTGTGGAGAGAGATGGTGAGGTCCTAACACGTATTTCATATTTTTTGGGACATCCAGATGAAGATCCCAAACACCCAAATAAATCCAAACTTTTAGAAGTCAAAACTGGAGTTGGAGCCTTGGGAACATATAGCTTTGTAAGAGGATTAAGTCACCCAGGGACAGTAAATAGCATAAGAAGAGCTAAGTTACAAAAAGAAAACTCTAGGAAATCCCACCCTTTAAGGAACAATTTATGGAAGAGGTGTCATTAACATGGTGGAGGAAGGCAAGCTAGAGAGGAACCCTGAAAACCTGGAGGGTGTATTGTTATGGATGCCAAAGCAAGGGCCAGGGTGGGAGAATGGGTGTGTTGGAATGAAAAGGAATATCATTATTGCCAAGAACATAGGGAAGGTGAAGTGTGAGGACTGACAGATGGCAAGGTGGGAATGTGGGTGTGGCTGTAGGAAGCTTAGGAATAAATGGGAGGTATGGAGGGTAACTTGTGAGAAATTCCAGTGAGAAGAGATCTTACTAGATGGGGTACAAAGTCAAAGTTAAAGGTTTTCTAGCGGTCAAGGAATGAGAAATACCTATTTTCAGAATGAGTAAAATGATTGGGTAGAGATGGCAGCTGAATATATATGAAGGTGTAATTGATGGTGAGAGATTATGGAAGATGTACAGGATGGATGGAGGTCTTCGGCCTTGGACAGGGATGAGGCTGGAGGAGAGGAGACAGTTTTCTGTGTTGATAGTTCTCTAAGTCAATTTATAACCTACAAGAGCAAGAACTTGAGGAATATCATTAATGAAAAAAGAGATACAGTTTTATACTGGGCATGCTTGGGGGTTATGTAAATTGGCTAAAGAAAAATTAGGTAGGTGTGGATTGCAAATTAAGGAAAATGAATATAGGAGGAACTAACCAGAGACTAGGCGTAACCATCTCACTGGAACTGAAACTCTAGGGAGAATATTCATATTTGATTGGCAGTGATGGAATCTTTTCAGAAATACAGGGCTTTTTTTTTTTTTTCTTAGTAGCGCTCAATTTCCCAGGCATAGGATTCTAGATGCGTTATTGTAATAGTGGTTCAGGATGAGGATTTTGATAGACAAGGATAAGGGAATCATAGCAATAATGACATCTAACATTTACAGATTGCATGTTATGTTCCAGGCATAAAGCGCTAAGGTTTTTATGTCTTGTTTTGCTTAATCTTCGTAACAGCTCTAGGAGGCCAGAATCAATATTAGAGCCATTTAAAAGGTCAGAAAACCAAGTCTCAAGTAATATTTGCCCTAAATCACCTCTGTAGGCTGTGCTAGAGATCAGATTCAGAATCAGGCAATCCCTCTAATTCCAGAGGGAGGAAATGACTTGGGTAGTCAATCATGAGATTAAGCTGAATTGAAGAAAATGAGATTAAGAATTGGCTGATAGACTGGGAGAAAATTAAGAATCTACAAGGTTGGATGTCTATGAGTCTGAATACTTCCATGAGCCTGAAAATAAGACTGGAATTGTCTACAGCTGTGGTAACAATGTGGCTGTTTGAAATACTGTGGTACTGGATTTCCAATACCAATTCCAAGCCCAGGCTGCTGGGCTTCAGGAGAAGGTTCAGGGACACTGTGATACTATGTTGGAAGGAGTAAGATGTCTTTTTTTTTAAAGAAACTAATTCTTTCTTTTATTTATTAATTCTTATTTTTGCCTAGAAGTACTGGGGTGTAGGCCAGAGGCATGGAGGTGAGGGGTTAGTGATAGAATTCACTGATGCTTCAACTGAAAGGCACTAAGTAAGTGGCACAGGAGGAGATAGGTTAGCTGTGCTTGATGCTTGAATTAAGGGTTGGATGTTGTTTTTCAAGCACTCCCACTTTCTCTACTATTCTTGGTTCCCAGACATCAGCCATTCCTTATGACACAGCTCTTCCAAGGCGGCTTGCTCAGGTGCACCTTCTTTCTGGGAACAGGGCTGGATTCCATGTGAGGACCAGGATTCCTGTTTCCTTGTAAGGAAGTGATGGTGTTCCAGTGAGGGCCCAGGCCTTATCTCCCAGCTTAGGGAGCATAGAGAAGCCACTGACCCCATGAGACACAGTGGCACTTGAATCATCACTGCTTTCCCTTTACACTTCTGTGCTGGTTGTCTTGGCAGACCTATGTCCAGGCAAGTGTGTATGTATGCATGTATTATGTGATTTTGCTTATGACAACTTCCAGATGCAAACGCTGCCCATGTCTGAAGGGATCACAGTTTCTTCCTTAATAGACAGGACTTTGGGTTGGTCTGGGCAGGCAGGGTACAGCATGGAGGCCTGGGAAACTGTTTCTCTCCAGAATCAGGCTGGTAAAAGGACTTGGGGGACAGAGCACCAAACAGAAATTCTAGGAGGAAAGGAGGGGGTAAATCTGTGAGAACCATTATGGGACGGCCACCAAAGATATGACCAAAGAAATAGCCTGAAGTTAGAAGTGGAAAAAGCATAGGGGATTTTCTGACAGTTCCTATATCTCTACGGGAATTTTTAGGTTCTGTTTATGACTTTTATGGAGCCACTACTCCTGTGGTTTATTCCCCAAGCAGTGTTGTGGTTAAAAGAACACAGAGTATACAGCCAAAAGTAATTTCAAAACAATTTATGTTCTTTTCTTGTTCATCTATAGACCCAGGGAAGGCATGGTCTCTTGCAATACTTTTTAAATTCTCCTTTCTTCTCCCTCACGTTGCCTCCTTCATTGCAGCACTTCTCCAGGGCTTGGTCTTTAGCATCCCCAGAATATGGCCATGGGGGCCTTACCTGAGGGACTTCATCCCCATTCTCTATACTATTTCCTCTTCATTCTCTAACACAAAAGTCCCCGTAGTGGAATGGCAAAGTTGGGGGCTCTGGAGGGCGGGAGAGGAGACATTTGAGCAGGCCAGGTTCATGTGCCATCCGGTGAGCATGGATGGCTGGGCATTGCTGGAGACAAGTTATATTAATATGTTCATTCCACCCCTTTCTTTTAAGCAATATAATAAACTCCAAACAGAGACGTTCAGTCGCTCAGTAAGTCCCCTGTTGATTGTCTGCTCACATTCACGTGACTCCCCAACTTTGCTTCTTTTTACCTGGCATGTGTGCTAGCAATTGGGCAGCCTCCAGGTACGTGGCTGTCTTTCCTCAGCTTCCTGTACCAACCTCAGGATCAGGGCATGAACAGCCTCATAATTCTTTTCCTCCAGACCAATATCTTTGATATGAGGAATAAAAAGGATCTGAGAACAAAAAATCACTTGAGCCTTTTGCCACAAGCAAAGCAAGTGTGTGACTTTTCTCACCACCAGAGTCAATTCACACGTGCTCTGTGACATTCAGAAGCAAGTATCCCACAACTGCAGGGTTTAAGCCTGCGGTCCATCCTCCTAGGGAGCAGAGTATGGTCTTCAGCACTGTTGACTGAGGACCATTTCCATCCATTGGAACTGCACCTTGTCAAGCTCCATTTATTATCTGTGAAACTCCAGTGGCCTCTCTCTTGGCTTCTCCAGTCTGCTCTGGCTGAGCGCCTTCAGCCTGAGCTGCTATTTCCTGTAGGGATGCCATTCCCTCCCCTTATTGCCTTTGTTCTGATCAGCTTGCCAGAAGAGGGAATGGGGTGGCTCCTGGGAATCAAGCCCAATACTGCTTATTAATTACTGACTGTTTACAACTCTTTTCTTTCTCTATTTCCTCTGTGAGCCTCCAAGGCCTATTTTCTGGCCTCGTTTGATTAGTGTATTTCATAAGATGGAGGCAAATATAATTCACTGAAGATCAGCTTCATGGACCTTGTGCCATGTAATAAATAATTGTCTCTTAGCTCCAAGTTCCTCTTGGACCTCTGATCTATGATGCTGGGGATGGGAAGGCCCCTCTGTGAGCCAGGCTCCTGCACCTCAGCCAGTAGCTTTGTAATGCCAGGATTTACTGGTAGGGGGTGCTGGAAGGCGAGTGCAGAGCTGGAGAGAGGTTGGGAAACGCGCTCTTCGCCCTCAGTAACGTCTCTTCATCTGGGAAAGACAGCTTCATTCCATAGCAGCTGCCAAATCCAGTTCGTGTTTTCCCAGTCCTTTCTAAGTTAGATTCGTGGCATCCTGTACCTCTCTCCATCACCACAGAGACCCAGCGCTGGCTGGTGCCCCTACTCTGACATCTCACTTGCTGTGCAAAATTTTCCAAATTTTCATAATTCCAACCTCTCTTTTTTCCCCCAGATCCTAATGGCAGTAGATGCTTTTTGCTGTTACCACTCTGGAATATCAGAGTTCTCTTTTTACCCTTTCAGTTACCTGTGAACCATTTGCACGTAATCAACACTTCTTGTATTAAGTTATCCCTGTTCACATAGTTGCTGTGGGTTCTGCCTCTGATGGGGCCAAAGCACAGAAATGGATCTGGCTGACAGTGAGCCTCAGGTTCAGTCCAGACACAACTTGCAATTGTCAGGTCTCTGTCCATGAACATCCTTGGGTTCGGCCCATCAACAGTGCTCCGGGAGAGACAGGTCTCTGACTCATTGTCTCTTCTCCCTGCAGTGTCTCTGGGGTGCATTTTATATATGAGTCCAAACCCTTTTTTACAATCCCTAGTGTTCTACTTCCCACTGGTTCCTAGAGTAAGTCGCAGGACCTTAGCTGACACTCCAGGGAATGCAGATTTGACCAATATTTCCAGGGTCAGTGTTGCAGTGGGTCAGTGTTCCTTTGGTGTTGACTAGCTTCCAGCAGCTCCAAGGGATTCTGAACTCTTAAGATCCTGGGTGTCTATGAAGCTAATGATTTAAATGGTGAGTGTTTAGACTTTCTCTACTTAGTGAGTCCACACACTGTCATGTCTGTTTGTCAGATTTCTATCCAATTATAGAAATTTGTAAAGGCATAGCTTAAAGGAGGAAGGGGATTTATTTATTTTTCATGGAACGAGATGTCTGGAATGGGAGCCCAGGTGTGGGGTGGCTGCTGTGGGGTTTGTGTGTATCCCAGGCTCCTTCTGTTCCTGTTCTGCTTTTCTCTGCTCACAACCATATGGTGGTAAAATAGTGACTTCTCCCTCTCCTGCCTCCTGTTTGTTTCCCCAGGCAAAAAGCCAACGGGAGTGACTATGGGGCAGGGGCAGTGCTATCTATGGAAAATAACACTTTCCCAGATATTCCTGGTGAGCTTTGTTGTGTGTCTCTTTGGCACTGGGCACTTGCTTTTAGCTGTAAGGGACATTCCAAGTAATGTTCTAGCTGGCACGTTGGCAGCCCAAGTGGTCTGGCAATAAGAAAGATGAGGTAATGGACATTATCTGGGTTCATTGTAGTGTCTGTCACACATGTGAATCCAGGACCTGACTGGAATGTGTTAGTCTGAACATCTCAATCATCCCCCAACCCCATCTTATTTCCAGCATCAGAGAGATCCCCAGAGTGTACTCATGGCTTTGGGGGTACTCCAGTTGATGTTTACCTCCAATCTTTACACCTGGATGCAGCTTTATGCATTCATGGAGAAAATGAACTTTTAAGACATACATAGTTTGATATTCTTTTTTTTTAAAAGATTTTTTATTTATGCATACAAGAGCTGGGGTACAGGCCAGAGGTGTGGGGGGTGAGAAGATTCACCAGAGACAGAGTGGGGAATAGAACAGGCTGATTGAAGTACACTGCTGAGGGGAGCAACAGGCAAGGCAGGAGAGGTCTGCTCTGCCATGTGGGTCCCATCTCTGGCTGGAGATCTAACTTGTGCTGCAGTGGCTGCAGAATCTCCACAGTGACTGGTGCTCAACCCCTTGCACAATCAGGGAGGCCCTGTTTGATATTCTTAGTCTGAAATTCAGCTATGTGCATCAACCCCCAGCAGGCAAGGCAGTCCTTCCTGTCCCACCAATAACATGCCACATATGGTATAAAGGGGTACAGAGACCCCAGATTGACATCTCTGCATGGGCCCTCTCTCACCACTGCCTCCTCCCAGCTCTCTTGGCTCTCTTGCAATCATTCATCACCTCCTCTAGGGCTGACCTCACGTGTTGCTTGTTGACCTCCTTCACTTCCTCTCATTTTCTATTATAGAAATCCAAGGACAGTATGAAAGAGCAGGACATTTATTGGAGAGGACTGAGTGTGGAGGCAAAAGAGAGTTTCTTTAGGAAACTCAGGAGGAACAAAAGTAGAAATTACAGGTTAACAGTCACAATCTCCTTGCTTCTATTTTGTCAAAGGAGACTTGATGATTAAGGGAAGGGACTAGGGCTGTCAAGGAAGGATTGGCAGGACCCATGGTTACTGGCGAGGCCGAAGAAGTCTTTTGTGGTGATGACTACTTAAGGGGCAATTCACTAAGACCTCTCTGAGCCCCAGCTCACTGGGGGTCTGACCTCTCTAAGAGGTCCCAAAGGAGGGGATGTTAGGAACAAGGCTCTCTTGGGATGTTTTCAGTCTTACCTGCTAAATAGCAGCTCATGCCTTGCTTTCATCATACTTCTCTATGAAGTTCTTTAGCCCCCACCTGCCTTCCCCTGGAGCTTCCTATTTCATGCCCTGGGCTTTTGCCATCAGGGGCTTCTGCTACATGCTTCAGGGCCTTAGCACGATCTGTAAATACACACCTCCAACAGCATCTTTTTTGACTGTCTCAAAACCTTTCTGCTTAAGTGAAATCTAAACAGCCTTTAATTATATGCCACCTTTCAAGGACCACTTAAGAACCCAATGAGTATTTACAAATGAATTTGAAATTTTCTCTGTAAAGGGAATTAATTCTATCCATCACCGCTTAGTTCTTAGAAAAGCAAATAAAAGAGAAAGAAGGCTTATTTTGTCCAAAGATAGGGGCACTGGGATTTGGTCAAATCAGTCACCCTTAAGATTTTATCTGGTTGGAAACACAAACTTATAACGTATTTGATCAGAAGGAATAAAAATTGCTTCAGGAATGGTTATTGTTCCTCCTCGGTAGCATTCACCTAACTGAAAGCAGCAAGGGGCCGACAGCAGGAATCTCAGCACCTTCCTTGCACAGCAGGGCTTGCCCTGGGGTGTCCTCAGAAAGATTTATGCAGTGATGACAACACGTGTCCACAGGCTTCTGTGAAGGTCATTGATTGAAACTGGGGCCCAAACCAAACTGCTCTGAATTTCCTATCTGGTTCTAACTTTGATTCCCTAACAGCCTCATGGCTAAGTGAATATATCTGGGACCTATAACTTTTAGAAAGCAAAATTGTCAGTCTGTGTGCGGAAAAAGGCTGTGTGTCCAAAGATGTTCATTGCAGCATAGAAAAACACAGAAATAATCAAATTGCAATGAATAAGCAAATTATAGCATGTCAGTGAGTAGGAATTTATGCAGTTTAAAAGCCATGATTATGAAGACAGCGGAACAGACTGAAAGAGGAATGTCTCAGCAGTTTTTGTGCACCCCCCCAAAGAGAAAATCCAACTCCATTTAAACCATTATTTGTCCATTTATTCTGTCAGTCATTTAACAAATATTTATTGAATACTTAACAATGTCCAAGGCTCTTGCTCATCAGCATGAAGTCTAGATTTTAATAAAGATTTTAAGGGGAAATAGAAGATAGGATTACATCACCTATCACACAAGAACATTTGATTTTGAGATACCCTTATTTACCATTTAACTTACAAAGTTCCTCTTTAATGAACTTAGATTATCTATTTGTTGATTTTTAAAAAAGATTTATTTATGCATACAAGAACTGGGGTATAGGCCAGAGAAGAGGGGAGTGGGGGAGGTAAGAGAAGTCATCAGAGACGCAGTAGGAAGCAGAATAGGCAGAGCCACTGAAATACACTGCTGAGGGGAGCAGCGGGCGAGGCAGGAGAGGTCTGCTGTGCCATGTGGGTCAGCTCCCTGGCTGGGGATCAAAATAGTGCTGCAGTGGCTGCGAATAGCTACACAGTGTGGTGCTTAAGCCCTTGCACCACCAGGGAGGCCCTATTTACTTATTTTAAAAATAAATATATTAAGGTCACCACACTACTTTTAAACCCTTTTCCTACCTTGCCAGTGAAACCTCCTCTTCCCTCCTTTCCATATTTCTCATCTCTTTATATTCCTTCTTGCCTTGAGTGAGCAAGTGACCTATCCTTCTCCTAGTTTCTCCAATCTTGCACCCTCACATCCATTGCCCCTCAGCAAACAAAGAGGCCTGTAGAATTTATTTTCTTTAGAAGGCAGTGGAGAGTGTAAATAGCAAATCATGTTTCCTGACACAGCACTTGTCTGAGTCTGCCGGACGCCCACGAAGTAGGACACCGAACTGGGGAGGCCAGTCCCCCTGGCTCTTGGTCCTCTCCCAGCTCAATGTGATGTTGGGGAGGGAAAAATCCCCCATGACCTGTGCAGCCTCCATTTTGGGCACAGCAGGACCTCTAGTGGCCAGTAATGAGGGCGTCTGAGGCTGTGTGGATGATTTTAGGGAACATTTGGTGGCCAAGAAGCACTCCTTCCATGGCTCGCCTTCCCAGAGCTGGGAGGAAGTTGCTGTGAGAGAAGAGGGAGAGCTGGCTGTCCTATTTCTAGGTATGGCTCAATAGCTTGTAAATAATTAATATATTTAAAATAACAAAATAAATATTTTATGGGTCTTTAAATTTCAAGAATGAGCTGCATCTTTGAAAACCACAGATTAAAAGCTGGCCTTTAGCCACAAATACCACTGCATAGTAAAATGTTGCTATATTAGTGGACACATTATTCTGAGTCAACAGGGTTTTATGCTCAGGGGCCTTAGAAATCAGGTTTGATTGCCTGGCCTGCCTTTTGTGGGGGTACCTAGGAGGAAGTGCCTCCTTTTACCTCTCACAGGGCCTCTGTGTCTTCTGAACAACACTCTTCTGACACCAGCGGGCTGGGATCTGTGTTCCTGCATATTAATGTCTATGAGAGAAAATTTATTGCTCATTCTTGACCATCTTAGGCGAAATCGAGAAACCCTGTTAATAAAATATGGTAGGAGGGTACAGAGTTACAAAGAGAACAATAAGGTTGGTAGGAGTTGCATAATTTTTCTATTTGTCTCTATTTCCCATGAGGATTTTTGGGATGATATAAAGTACTTGCAGCAATATGACTAGAATATTTCCTCAAAAGGCTTGCTTACTCTCATTCTGTCTATTTTAAAATATAATGCTTATTGGTCTTTTTTATTTTTTTACAATTATAGAAGTAATGCGTGGCCATTATATAAAATTTGGAAAATACAAAAAAGTATAAAGAGGGAAAGAAACGGTATCTATCCTTGGTCACACAGTGTCATTATTTTGCAGGAGAGAGAAGGCCTAATTTCTATGCTTAGGAGTCTTTTCTCTTCCCTTTGTTCTCTGATTAGCCCTCCTCTGGTTCCTTTGTTACCTGGTGAAAAGCAGTTTTGAAGGAGGATGTCTTTGTCTTCAGCTTGCCTTCCTTCTCCATTTACAACACAGGTCTTCTCAACAGCCCAGTTTTGAAATTAATCACACAGACTTCTCTTCCCTTATCATATAGAAGATAAAACTCATGTAACGAACTTTTGATGTAAATGATCCTGGAACACTGAAAAAATGATGGAAAGCAGCATTTCTCAGCCTTGGCACCAAGTATGTTTTAGCTCGATTCTCTGTTGTGTGTGGCTTCCCGGTGCCTCAGGGTATAGGTATCACCCGAGACCTCTACCCACTTCATGCCAGTAGCAATACCCCTTCTTCCAGCTGTGACTACTAAAGATGCCTCCAGATACTGCCAAATGTTACAGAGTGGGATGGGATAAAATCAACCCCAGGCTCTCTCTTCATGTGTCCTGCTGAACACATTGTAGTTGGGGGTGCCAGAGTTTCTGGACTTTTGATTGGCCATATTTTAGATCATGAAATGTCAAGAAGCTAAACATTTTTTTGGGATTTCTGAAAGCACAAATGTCAACAGCTGTGTTCTTATTTTTCGTTCTTTCTTTGGATGGAATGTTGATTGTTAGGGACACACAAGAGACGTGAATTTGGAAGTCTTACCAGTCAGTGCTTAGTCAGAGACAGAGAAACCATTCCAGGTATTTATTTAGGAGTTCACTCAGTGAAGTGGGTGCTTACAGACCCCTGGAGTTGCTGAACAGGAGCATGAAGGTCAAGGAGAATTGTGCTGGCTTTCTGGAGCTCTGAAGGCAGGAATCCTAGAGAAGCTTTCCTAGAGATCACAAGGTTATGGGAATCCCAGAGGGCTTGGCACTGATAATTGATAGAAGTAAGTGAGTCATTTTTAGGAAGAGACCTGGGTTGGTCCCTGTCTGCATTGGCCATCTGCTGACAGCTATGAACCTGTCTGGCTGCAGTGGACAGAAAGTGCCTTCTCCATCTCTTCTGCTCCCAGATCTCATTAGAATTCCTCTCAATAGTTGATTCTAAGTACTGGAATTCTAAATACTGGAATCTAAGTAATCTTGAAATATTGAGAAGGTGCTGAAACAGAATGCTTGCAGACTGAGACAACTGAGAAGATGTTATAATATGGGAAAGGTCCTTTAGGAAAGTGTCTCCTTTTTAGCATTTTATTTGGAAAGATGCATCATCTACACCAGTGATGCTATATTAAGGAAATAACTGTAAGATTCTTAGACTGAAATTGTTTGCCTTGTCTTCTTCATTGTCAAGAACTAGAGGCAATAATAGTGAGTGTGTAGGAGGGAGGAAATTTCCAGGTGCCAGTAAAACAAACATACACTTGCATAAAAAGACACAACAAAATAAGATGTACTACACATATAGTTTCATATACTTTTGCTTATTTGATTTTACTTTATGAGGTTTCTCCTAATATCTGTTATTTCAAATGTTCAAGTACTGCTTTTATCATGAAAAATAAGCTTAAATAATGTAGAAGAGTATTGCTACCGTTTAAAAAATCTCAAAGCCTGATATTTTTTTCCGTTACATATATATTATGAAAGCATTATTTCAAACATTATTTATTTAGTGGTGTAGATTTATATTCCTACATAAATCCTTGTCCCCAACTTTGATGAACTTCTAGTATAGGTTTCTAGAAGTAAGTACTCTCCTAAAATGAATTGCTTTCCAACGTTTTTGCAATGATAACTACCACCTGAGGTTTCCCATTTTCTGCCATTTGTAAACAATGAGAGCAAGCTGCCATAAAACATAACAAAAAGGCTGCTATTCTTATAGGTAAATATTGTTTTATTGTTATATAATTTTACATATCTTTGGTTTTACTAGTGGGGTTGAACTCTGTCCTTTTTCCTGTACATTCTTTAAAAACACTTAATTTATAGCATAATGATAACTCCAGGTACATTATCAAAGCAAGCAAAAAGACGTATAGTGAGAAATAAGACTTTTTCTACATTTCTGCTCAAGCCCATCAGCTTACCTCTGGGGAGACAACCATTTGCTTATTTTTCGGATAAACTCCAGAGAGACTGAACATAGATATAAGCTGAAAATATGTGTGGATATATATAACTATATATGTATATATGTGTGAATTACAATATATGATATTATACTATGTATATTCATATATGTGTGTGTATATATATATATACACACACACACACACACACATACCTTTGTAAGTTATGTATAGCATTCTGAAACTTAAAAAAATCAATAAAAATTAGATTTCTTTCCAAGTATTAGCATATAAGAATTTTTTTATTTTTAATGTCTGTAATATATTCTATTTTATGCATGAGCTATGATTTTTTAACCAGTCCCTTAATGATGGATATTTTAAGTTCTTTTTGATTATTTCAAACAAAGCTGTAATGCATAACTTTCTGCCTAAACATTTTGCAAACAATTTGTAAATTCCTAAAATTAAAGGTGCTTCAGCATTGAGTATATTTTAAATTTTAATAAATATATATACAATTCTTTGCAGTTTAATTATAAATTCATTAGTATTTGTTATTGGAAGAAAACTCCTACCTACTTCTTTGAGTCAGCTAAGGATGCTAGCTTAAGAATTTATTCTAATAATGATTGTTAGTGCTTATTATCTGCTAGTCACTTTTCTGAGTACTTTACATATAAAATTATTTAGCTGCTATTACAACCAATAGCTTAGATATAATTATTTGTGTTTCTGTTTTGCTATAGAGGAAACCAAGGCATGAATTTAAATAACATACCTAAAGACTTTAGGAGCTGTGCTTGGAGCAGCGAGGGTCTGAACTCAGAACTGAGTTTAGCTTCAGTCTATGAAGTTAAGCATCTTGTTGTAGTATCCACAAACAGCCTCAGTTATTTCTTAGAAATAGCAATTTGTTTGGTGTTTAAAGTGGTAGCTCTTAGGTATTCATAACTCAGTGACGGATTACATACTAATTTCTAACAGACCCAAATGTGTACAGGTTTTGCTAATTGTGTCTTTGATTCTTTTCCTAAAGGTTTTGCTAATTGTGTCTTTGATTCTTTTCCTATAGTATTTTAATTTCTCTTCAGTTTTTAAGGTAGACGGCCAGAGAATCTGTGAATGTTGTTTATTTGATCTCCTTGATGTTATCGTACATTTTTCCTATGTTTGTGTATAGGCTTGAATGTCTACAGGGCCACCCTGTAATTCTGATGCTCTTTTTCTTTCTTCTGATTTTAATGCGAGTGAATGACGATAGTGCTGCAGAGTGTGCGAGGTGTTGGTCCATATTCTTGGGGAAGATTTGCGATAGTGTTCAGTAGCTACATTTTTATCACTCACTTAGTTTATTAAGGAATGGATATTTAATTTTGCAAAGTGCCTTTGTGAGGATCACCTATGAATATCATCACATATTTTTAATATTAACTCATTGACAATGTTTGATGATTACATGTGTTTTGGTTGTCAGTGCTGTGTAACAAACTTTCCCAAACCAGTGACATAAAGCAATTGCCACCATTTATTTTGAATATGAAGTTATGAGTTGACCAGGCTCAGGTAGGCAGCTCTGACTTGGGATAATATATATTTGGAGACAGACAGACAGTTGCTGGGCTGGACTCTGTTACAGAGACATCTCCACAAGCAGGGATGGTACCGTTTGCCTGTCCCCATATAGTGATGGGTGGGGCTGAGTGGCCTGGTGAAACTATATAACATGGAAGGCAAGTAGTCACAAGAAGAAAAAAAAGGGGGGTTGGCCCTTGTTAGTGAAGCTTTACTTGCACCTTGGTACTGCTGGGAAGGAAACATGTGGGGGAAGGACATGTAGAGACATTTGGAAGACATATGTGATTGAGAAACATATGGAAAGGCTAGTGTGGCAGATGTTATCCTCTTATGGTACCTCCTTTTACCCCAGTTTTCTGGGGTACCTTCGTATGGTTCCCTGCCAGAAGGCGCCTTAGATTTGTGGGACTCTTTCAGGCCTCAGTGACTTGACTTTGGGCCAACCCTGTTTGACTGGGCATTTACCCATGAGTGGGTAGCTAATTTTGAGTATTTTCTTGGAAAACTATTATCCTTTCTTCTCTCTCTGTGCACACTAATTATATTAAAGTTCTTTCATACCATGAGTCTGTTCTCTTTGTCTCTGTGTGCATGGGTGGCCAGACAGACCCCTTTAGAATGTGCAAGTTCGGGTTGTCCCAAGATGCCTCCTGTCATGTGATAAAACTTCTTTACTCACATGTCTGGTGCTTGAACTGGATGACTGTTGGAACCAGAACAGCTGTGTGGACGCCTCTCACTTTCTACATAGGAGGCCAGGGTAACCAGGCTTCTCCCCTAGATTCCCAAGTTAAGTTTCCCAAGAGAAATCTTCAGCAAATGCCTGGCCCTTTTTAGACTTATCATTAGAAGTCACAGAGCAACCTTGCTCACAAGTCATCCGCTGAGGCTGTCACAAAAGCCCACCTGACTAGGTTCAAGGGAAGGGGCCTCAGTTCCCACCTCCAGATTGCAAGAGTGTCAAGGAATATGCAAATATGTTTTAAAAACTTTCCACTTAATGTATCAAGTCCTCTAAGTAGCAGTCTATTTGACCATGTCATTTAAAAAAAAATATTTAGTTTTGAATTCTAGTGTGATCACAAATTACACAATTTCTTTTTTATGAGTTATGTTTATCTAGCTTTGGTGTCAGAGTCCTACTAGCTTCTCAGTATTTCTAATTATGGAATAGTTTAAATAACAGAAGAATTAGTTTATGTTTGGAACAAATTAAACAATTGGGCACTGGATTCCATTACTGCATTTCTTTCACAGTTGTTGATCTAGTCAGACTACTCTTTCTTGATATTTTTGTAATTTAGGCATTTCTTAGGAACTCACTTAATATTGGTAGTTTTCAAATTTGCATGTGTAGACATAAAAGGTATTTTTTATAATGGATCAGTGTCATTTTTAATGTTATATGTTTTATTTCTCATGCTATTGATCACACACCTATATAAATCTACATATATATTGTTCTAGATTTTAATTGTTTTGATTTAGTTTTTTTGAAGTATGTCTATTTTAATATTTTTCCCAAGTTAATCTCTTGGCTTTGTTGATATTTTTCCCTCCCATCTCCCTGAACGCTAAGTATTTTTTTCTTTTTTTCAAAAATTTATTATATATTTTTTGGATTTCTTTAGGAGGTCAAGAGATAATTCATTAATCATGAAATTAATTAATCTACCTGAATTCTTTATTTTCAGTAGCAGACACATTTCCATTTAAAGGACTGGCTGCTAAATTTTGCCTTGGTCTTCTTTCCTTCCTTTTGACCTGGAAATAGAACTGACTTAAGCAGGAGGACCTCAAGGAGGTGGTGCTTCTGAATTGTAGTTTCCTCAATTCTGGGCACCTTTGGGGGCCCCTCAGCAGCAAGGATCCCTTGGAAGTTCAGGCTCTCTCCAGGCAGGTGTGACACAGCCTTGACTTTAGCAAGGAACTTGCCTTTGCCTGGCTTAATCAAGACTTTATCCTGGGACCCTCAGGACAGGGAGAGTAGGGAGTGAGGCTGGAGAGTGGAGAATTGGAAGTGAAGATTGAGGTGGGGAGTGAGGTGTGGGGAGTGGGAAGTTGGGAATGGGTTTAAGGTGGGATGCACTTTCTGCTATAGCTTTAAGGCAGTCAGGGTCAGACCAATGCTCTGAAGATGGAGGTAGGGCTCAAATCACCCCAGAACAATCACTAGTAAGAAATCCTTGTGGGAGCAAAACAGCCTGGCAGCCTGTGAAAGAAGGCTGATGAACAGGCAAGCAGGAACTGATTTAGGTCATACAAAGGACCCAGGTTGCTTGTGTCATAGTGAAGGTCTTACTTAGCCTTGAAAAGAATCACACTTGAAAATTCACTCTGAAATCAGCACTGCACAGATTTCAGAAAGACAGACTGTTGAGAACAGGGTATTGTTTTTAAGTATATTTAGACTGTAAAGAATAAATCCATAAATGAATAAATGAATAAAGGAAAACCCCAGATATAGGGCACTTGCTGAGGGAATCCTGTGAGAGTTGCACCCTTATCTTTGCTTCAACCTTTAAGAACACATTTTCTCACTTGAAAATGCTCCAGTTCAGGTGACAGACTGTCTAGAGTCAGTCCCCTAATTCCATTCCTTAGCGCTGACCTTCAGCAAGTTGCTTAATCTGTCTGTGCTCAGTTTCCTCATTTGTTAGATGGGACAAAAATAGTACCCACTGCTGTGGAATGTGAGTAAGCTTAAGTGAGTATCTATTTATAGCAATCCGTCTGTCTAATTATGAATGTATGTAGGTACCTTTGTATATATCTATCCATCCATCATCAGTCTATCCAACTATTATCTATCTGTCTATCAATCGATCGATCAATCATGTGTCTACATCATCATTATTATCAACACTATCAGGCACATGATAAGCACTTTCAATTAGTGCTATTATTATCTTTTTTCTTGTTCATATATACAATTGCCAAATCACTCCAGATCTTTACTTTGAATGTTCTCATCCATGTCCATCATGTCTCATCAAAGTTCACTACAATCATACAGGTGCTTTCAAAATTTTCAGTCACCTGACTCAAATTTAACCTTCCTTGATTTACCCCGCACAACTTTCATAACAATCATTTGATAGCACAGCCATGCTCTTGTGGTTTCCTTCTTATTTTATGATTCTTCATGTCTAAACTCCTTTGTTTTATATTTAAAAGCTTTATACCACCCTATATAATAAAGATAAATGCATGCATATATATATACACACACATATATATATACTTAGACATATGTTCAGAAACCTACATATGTATATACATATATACTTATATCCATATATATATATAGATGAGTTTTAGTCGTGTTTTACAGAAGAGTAAGTTATCATGTGTCTTATGAAATGTGTCTATGGTCTATGTTTTGAGCTACTCATTCTTTGATAACTTCCTGTTATCATGTATTCCTAATTTTGTGCGGGTGTTTACCCCACTCTTTTTTTTTTTTAAGTTACTTTTTTTTATTAAAATATTTTAAAATTTACATATACTTGCCATTAATTGTAATCCCCATGTATTCCCCATCACCATCTCACCAGTGCACCATCAC
>JAGFMF010011554.1:910442-922549 GCA_019455555.1 Galemys pyrenaicus
TATTCCTAGGAGTGGGATTGCTGGATCCTATGGAAGTTCCATTGCTAGTAGATTGAGGAACCGCCATACTGCTTTCCATAATGGTTGGACCATCTTGCAATCCCACCAACAGTGTAAGAGAGTTCCTCTTATGAGGGCTGTGTTTTAAGTAAGATGGACTCAATCTTCTGTGCTGGGATTTTTTTCAGTTTGTCTATATAGTTTTATTCCCCCAATGGAATTCTGCACAACTATTAAAAAACAATGAGCTAACTCAGCAAATAAAGACCTGGAACATTAAGGGAAACAATTTTGCATACACATAATGATGAATTAATACACTTGGTGACTGACATAAGAAGTACAATTTTGACTTGTCAGATGTAGGAGATTTTGGGAGTGGTGTTTTCCTTCTTGAAAAGAAACAAAGGAGATAGATGCTCTCTTATATCTGATCTCAGCCTTATTTGGACCTGAGCTTGGAGAAGCTAATGCTGCTTTGGGAGGAAGTGAAGACATGAAAGAGGCAAAGCCGAGACCATTGCATAAACAGCGATGGGGGACACATTAGCTCAGTGGCATTTCTGTCACTTCTTGACCAATGCTTTTCCTTTATTCTAGTTCTGCTTTGTTTGCATGAAGTGGACAGGAGGCTGAATGTACCCAGACCTCTGATGATACTCATTCTGACCATTAGGGGAGTTCTTCTCAGACTGGCCAGTAGACTGGAATTCCTGGTTACATAGTTTTTCAAATTTTATGTACTTAGATAGGATTTAATGGCAGATTGAGAGATGTATTGTGGATAGCTTGATGGCATTTTGGTCCCAAATTGCTCTCACGTGCTCCTCCTACACATTTGCATAAATAAATTCATTTCCCAGGTCAGGCTTCACCACCTCTGAGAAACCTATCTTTTTTATCTCCAGATAGCATTAAACGTTCCTTTGTTTATTCTGTTTTTTCCTTCAGATGGATGGATAGCATCATTTATCAGGTCCAGAACTATAATACATTTTTCTTATATACGCATCTCATTTAATCCCTGTGACAACCAGTTCAGCAGGTGTTTTTATTGACATTTTACAGTTGAGGAAATTGAAGTATAGAAAGGTTAAGTGATTTTACCAAAATTACACAGTTAGTAAATGGCAGAGGTGGTATTTGAGACCTGCTCTGTCTGACTCCAAAGCTTTACTCTGAACCATCATGCTGTGAACTGTAACATACAATCAAGCACACACATGGGTGCATCCCCATGAGCTTCTTCAAGCAGAGGGATGCCATCCTGCTCTCTATCACCTGCTCCGTTTCCGGTCTTCCTCACGTAGGAGACACACAGCTTGGGATTGCTGAACTCAGAAGCCTTGCCAGGGAGTGCTTAGGGATCAGCACCCGTGGACAGGTGGAACAGGATCAGGTTGAGGGAGAAGCTGAACTGTGGTGCAATATCAGTGGAAACCTCAGCTGACCCTAGAGAAACCTAGAGATGGGATCAATCTGCAGAGCTGTCCTGAGTTGGAGCAAGAGAGATGAGCCTTTCTTCCAATGTGTGCAGTATTATTGCTATGGGTTGTCCTGGGGAGGAGGTGTGACCTGCTGAGGGGTCTTCCTTCAGCTGCACCCCTCACTTAAGAGGACAGCTGAAGCCATTTGGTGGTAACACTCCCAGAATTTTGGAAAATAAGTTCTTTATTCCATAAGGGATCTGGTCCTGCCTCATAGCCTCTACCACACCACCATGCACTGAGTTTTCCCTAGAATGCTCTATGTTCTCTGCATAAGCACGTATACACACATACACACATGCCCAAATCCTTTTGACATTCCTCAGCTGCTGCCCATCTGTCTCAGATGGAGAGTTGACTACAGTCAGGGCATATGTTCCTTACCCAGGCGCCTGGAGGCTGGAAACCCTTAAGAACTTGTTTACATGGGGCAGAGGAGGGTATGTGTGTGTAGCTTTTCTCTTCCTGCTTTGGGGACTATTGTGAGACTTGACTGAGTGTCAGGTGTCCCAGAGTCTTATGAGCTGGACGTCACTGTCTGGTCCCAGCAACCTGCTCACTGCTGCAGCGAGGGCTCTGCCTCACTCTCCAGAGCAGCTACTGATGACCATGGAGCTGGGTGCCTCGAGCATGGGGAAGGTCTGATCCCTCACTGCAAGAAGATTGCCAACACTGCCTTGAGTTCCCCAGGAAATCTCGACGGTGGTCCTTGGAAAACGCCATACATCAGAGAGATAGGTTCTGGCCACCTAACACAAGTACCACGGAGAGAGGCAAGAGTGAGTCCATTCTCTACGATGTAATCTCTGCTCACAAATGAGAAAATTTGCCTGGCTTCAGATGACTCCCATCTAGAACAGGATCAGTGGTCAAACCAAGCTAGGGATGTGAGTCTAGGAGTCACATCGTTTTAGCAGTTAAGGCCAAGTCCCCTTTGTTTTTATTATTATTATTATTTTTTTGTCAAGTTGTCAGGACAAGAGCTTGGGCAGAGATCTAGCTTACAAAAGCAAAAAAAGCACTTAGAGCAGTCCAAATCACAGTACTTGGGGGTACTTAGGGGTAGACATTTTGTTCCTGCAGGAATCAATAAGTGAGAACATAGGTTAGAGTCAAAGAACCGGAGTTGGGAAGTGCTTCCAACCCTGGCAGCTGATTTAAACATTCCCTGGGAGCTCATTGTAACGCCCATGGCAGTGGGTCATTGGTCACTGGATTGTGGGATAATCCAGAGAACAGATAGAACTACCCTCCATCTTTGGAAGTGACCTTTGTAGTCACTACTTTCTCACCCAAGAAACATTAGTCGAATTTCTGCTCTGTGCCAGTGACTGGTATGGATTCAAAACTGACCAAGTCTCAAATGTCCCTGTTCTCTCTCAATTCCAAAGCAGAAGGATAAATTTATAAGCTTATTTGTTTGAGGGAGTCTACAGAATATTTTCATTATGGATATTTCAAACATACACAGAGGTAAAGTAAATAATAGACTGAAGCTCTATGCCCACATATCCTATTTTTAATAGTTGTCAATATAATACCATAGGGTGTTGCCTGGCTATGCTCATGTAAAATCCCCTAAGTACATCCTGACTTCATATCACATCATCTCTAAATTGCCTAGAATATCTCTAAGTGATAATACCTTTAAAAAAAATAACTACAGAGTTCAAATTTTCTTGATTGTCCTATATAAATGCACTTTTTGAACAGTTGACTTGTTTGAATCAATGTCCAAATATGATTAAATGGGTTGGGACCTCCCTGGTGGTGCAAGGGGTTAAGTCACAGGATTGTGGAGCTGTTTGCAGCCACTGCAGCACGAGTTTGATCCCCAGCCAGGAAGGTGACCCACATGGCATGGCAGACCTATTCTCTCTTACCTGCTGCTCCCCTTTTCAGTGTATTTTGGTAGATCTTCCTGTTCTGCTCCCCACTCTGTCTCTGGTGACTCCTTTTACCCCCATACTTCTGGTCTATGCCCCAGTTCTCGTATGCATAAATAATAAATCTTAAAAAAAGATTAAATGATTATATTTTGCTATTTTTTGGGGGCTTGTAGCAGTAATGTGAACATTTATGTATAATTCATAATCCTGCAGGAAGGACACCCAGGAATTGCCTCCAGTGGGGTTCTGGAGTGATTATAAGTATTGGCTTTGGAATCCCAGCATACGAACCAGAGCAGTGAGCCTCTCCAAGTCTCAGCTTATCTGCGTAACTCCCAGGATCATAATAAAGTACTAAATGAGATCATCCATATATATATATATATATATATATTGCTTAATACAGAGGCTGCCTTACAGTAAGTGCTAAATAAATAAATTCTGGATATAATTATAACTGCAATAAACAAAAAATGATGGCATTTAATACAAACCTTTAAACATTCAGTCTTTTGAAAAGTAAAGAATACATAATGTGTATTTTCAGGTAGAGACAAAAGCAATTTTATGTAAAGGCAAGAACTGGAAATCTGATGTGGTTGACAAATGGTGAGGTCTACCAGTTGTGGGTGTCATGAGATGAGAGTGGAGAAATAGGTTACATGCATTAGGGGATGTGGGTAGGGAGCTAAAGTTTTGGGGTTGAATCTTACGGGCATGGAGTGACTGGTCTAGGGAGAGGTTTGTGGGGAAGCGATGACATCAGATTACTCCAGCAGCAGGTGGAGGGGAGGGCATGCATGGGCACGAAGGCTCGTCAGAGCCCAAGGATACAATATGCCCTGAGCCAGTCAGTGAGAATGTGAAGTTGGAGAAGCAGCATTGCTGAAGCAGTCTGGACAGGATTTAGTGAAATATTAAATGTTGGCAGAAGAGAGGGAAGATTTAATAATTACTCCAAATTTCTGGCTCACATACCAGCTAGAAGGGATGCTGATGAAGATGACAAAAACAGGCATCTGGGCAAGCTTCAATAATGGGGACGATGAACTCTACTTGGAATGTGTGCAATACAAGCTGCCTGCGGGACACCCAGGTGAGTCTCTGCTCGTACTTGTACATCTCCAAATGCCCCAGGAATGACTTAGCAGGGAACTGAGGAGGAGCGAAGCTTGGGCCTGCTGCATTTCCTCTTCCTCCTGCAGACCTACTAGGAAATCTGACATTTCCTCGTACCTTTCAAAGGCCAGATGAGAAATCCATGTTGATGACAAGTCAATAAAATCCAAACTGCTGTATTTGAAATGTTTTTGGACACTGGACAATGTGGTTTTATACTGAGAGAGAGAGAGAGAACCCCACAATCTGCCAAGTTACAGTTCTGGAAAGTCAACACCCTTTGAGAATCTGATGACACAGATCAAAGAGTCCATCATTTTATCTCACTTTTCCTGCATTTTTCCATTTCCCATTTTCGGTTCATACCACAGTGACCTAACAGGAGGGCAAAAATATTTTGCTCTGGATAAAGACTGATTTTGTAAAGAAAAAAAAAAAGTGATGAAGGGTCCATCACCAAGAAGCGACAGAGATGGTGTTCAAACTCAGAGGTCTGGCTCTGGAGTCCAAGTCTCTAACCTTGTACTACCATGCTGCGTGGACATGGGATTCTGTCTTACAGTAAGAGGGTAAATAAATGCAGCAATAAGTCAATACAAAGTGGTGAATATAGTAATGGAAGGAACAGATGTTATGAGTGTCTGCTCATCTCCTTGGCCCGGTCTGCAATGGATGAGAAAAGTCTGTCAGGGGAAGTGACACTAGTTAGAACTTGAAGGATAAGTAGGAAAAGATCAGGCAATATGTCAGGAATGCCAAACTTAAGGCAATGTCATCAGTGTGTAGGAGGATTTTGAGGGTTCTGTGGGCTCTGAAGTGCAACACATTCAAGTACACCAGCTCCCCTAGTGACAGAAAATAGAGCTTTCTTAGGAAACCTCTTGTAAGGCAAGATGGCATAAAGCAAAGTAGCAATTACCATTAACTCATACAGAAAAATTTTTTAGTGTTGTCAGGCCCCAAAAATAATTTAACAAATTATATCATACAGCACTTCAAACCTAAAATAACAATAGCATAGGAAAAGCAGGAATGCTATGATACGTGCACAGTCTGCGTAAGGAAGTTCCTGGGAAAGGAGCTTGGTGCTGCCTCTGGAATTGCTGTGGCAAAACAGATGCTGAATGTTAATTTAGCTTTATCCCTTTTGTCCTGAAAGTGAAAATCCTTTTCGGATTTCCTCTGGCTAGCAAAAGCAGGTACTAATGTAGGGCTTTTGTAAAAGAAAAGTGGCATATTATAAACTTTTGGAAATGGGGGAATTCATGTACTTAAAGCAGGAGTGAGAAATGAATGAATGAGAGCGGGGAATGGAGCTGTGTGGATCTTCTGAGGATTTTGGACTTTCTCCTAGCAGCAGTGGGGGACTGTTGTGGATTGGAAGGGTGCAAAAAAAAAGTGCATTTGATTATAGAATCGAAGGTGGCTTGGAGGGTGGCAAGAATGGGAATTGGGATAGCAACTTTTGGAGTTAGGAAGGAGTCTGGAAACGAATGTGGAGATGGTCAGCTATGTTTGCAGGTTAGGTATAGTTTTTTACAGGTAGAACCTGAAAACCTTGATCGTGGTTGAGAGGTGAAGGATGAGGAGAAAGGGTGACTTTCATGGCTTTTGTTTCCCTAAGTGGCAACTTGTAATTGATACTGTTGAAAGTCAGGTGTGGGATGATGCATTTGTTCAACAGCTTTTAGCAAGTACTTTTTAAGCACTTACTCTATTTAAGAAATTTTAGTAGATGTTGGGCAAACTGAGAAAAAGCTAACACTTTGTGTTCTCTTGGAACTGACAATCTACAGGGGAAATGGAGAATTAAAACTGATCGTGAAATTATTAAGTTAAATAGTAGAAAAATGAATCAAGAAGTGGAGGAAGCTGTAATAGCTTAGATATAGAGGCCTGACTTGGTCAGGGAGGATAAAGTTCACTTAACTTGATTTATCTTTTGGGGCAGATGGTGAATGAAAGGTGGAGATACAATTTATCAGCACTGCGTCAGTGGTCTCAGTTACTTCATCAGGATTTTGAATTGCTCCAGGAACATCTCAGATTCTTTTTCCTTTTAAAAAAAAATTCATTTAATTATTTACATTTTAATTCATTGTTCATTTTAAAACAGTGTTTGCTTTCTTTTCTATGGAAATAAGAGGTCATAGATGTGCTAGGTGACACTGACTCTGGAAATTCCACACTACTTTTGTAGAGAGGATCCAGAGCATCTCTTACTTTTTCAAGTGAGTAAGTAGAGCCCTGGCCAACTCACATCTGGTAAGCCTGGCGTATACACATGTGGGAAAGTAAGAGTCATAGTTCCACATGATATCCATAGTCTTGTATTTAAATGAGCATAATCCCTGAAAACTACACTTAAGGGAGACAAGTGTAAAAACGTGTGCTTTGGTTCTTTAGGTCAATGGCCCATAAACCCATATACTAAGGAGACCTCTCCAGGGCTCTGCTGCAATCCTTGCCGTGAACCCCTCTGTGAGGCCCAGGGTTCAGAGGCCTGCTCTCCCTGGTGCTCCTGCACACAGCGATCTGCTCTCCAGTGAGGAGCCACGGAGGCCAGCACTGAGCATTTCCCTTTTTGTTACAGACTGTTCAGCAGCTTCTGATGGCTTCACAATTTTGTGCTTGATAGACGAATGTTCCTCATACTTGAGACTCTGCTTCTGTTTGTGTCTTATACTTACACAAGACTGACACCTCCCTGGTAGTTTCCAAGGCCCAGTTATCATCAAGCTGACTCCTTCCTTGAGGGCTTTTACAAGGTTCTCCCTGCGAGTCTCTGCTCCCTCCCCAGCTTCCTTCCCTCTAACCCCATTTCTGGGATCAATTGCTATTTCAATTCTTTGTCAAGGGAAGGAAGTAATGCTTCAGGATTTTGCACTTGGAGTTTGGAGCTGGGATAATGATCCTCAGGACCGAAGAGAGTTGGGTCTGCTCCCCTCTGCCATCCTCAGGGCTCAGCTGTGGGAGTATAAACCCCAATGGTCAGGGGCCCATTATGACAAACCCACCTAACTCCAGATATTTGGGGGCTGTTTAAGTCCCTGTGTCTGTGTGTCCTTCCTCTCCTTTCTGGCTGTAAAATGGGACTTCCCGGGTCACCACAGAAGGCTCAGATGAGTGGAGTGGCTTTGCTCAAATAAAGTCAGACTTTTCTGAGGCTCAGCCAATTGTGTAGTGCTGAGATCCTAAAAGCTTTTTGAGTACCAGTTTTGGGCATTTAGCTTTCCTTTCTGTCCTTTGTAAATAGCAATGGCAGCAGAGTGTACTTTAAGGACAAAGCAACAGGAAATCTTTTGAGACTTGAGGCCCTTTCAAGTGCTGAGGTGGGTGTGGGCAGATCCATCTCTGTGAGTGAAGAGCTGTCACGTGCCCCTGAGGCTCCCACCGCTGCGTGGTTGGCCCTGCTTGGCACTGGCTGCTTGCTGTGTCCATGGCCCCAGATGTCCCCTTCCCTTCTCTGGGTGGCCTGCCCCTGGGGCTTGGAAGATACTTTGCACTTGCCACCCTCTTTTCTCTCGGTCCAGGTGGGCAGTGGACTGTGCCAGTGCTTTCTGGGAATGTAAGTTCCATTAGGGCAAGGCTTTTTGTCTGTCTTACTCATGGTTATATCCCCCAGCTCTAGAAAGGGTGTCTGGTACACAGTGTTGGTCAATAGTAAGAAGTCTGTCACTTGTGGCAAAGTACTTAGAATCTGATTCATTATTCCTAGACTGGCTAATTTATAGTGTTGCAACGTCACATTATTATTATACTGTTATTGTTGTTATTAATATGTTAGTATAATGTATTTGGATCTTCAAGAACTGGCCAGCTTTGCATTCTGTGTAACCACCATTATATTTGGGAGATCCAGAATTTCTTGAAACCACCATAACTGACAATTGTATCTGTTGGTCACTGAGAGCAGAGATTTCTATGTGGAGCTACTTGAGATCACTTGACTTGAGAATCTGAGGTCAACTTTGTGCTCAATCTCAACTTCTGTCTACTCTAAGAAAACCAAATAGGGCCCTCCCTGGTGGCGCAGTGGGTTAAGCAACACACTATGAAGCAAACTGCAGCCACTACAGCACGAGTTCGATCCCTGCTGCCGGCCAGGGAGGGGACCCACATGGCGCAGCAGACCTCTCCTGTTGTGCCCGCTGCTCCCCTCAGCAGTGTACTTCAGTTGATCTGTCTGTTCTGCTCCCCGCTCTCTGTGGTGAATCCTCTCACCCCCCCTCCCCCACATACACACCTCTGGCCTGTACCCCAGTGCTTGTATGCATAAATAAATAAATCTTTAAAAAAAAAAAAAAAGAAAACCAAATAGAAGGTAGGACTTTTGGTTCCTGGCAGAACCAGATGGAATTCTGGGGATTGTTTGTAGAGCAGTAGACTCTGGAGCAAATAGTGCTTTCCTGTGGATGGCAGAGAGGCTATTCCCCCAGCTGTGTCTAGTTGTTACAGGCATGGGCCTGAGAGGCAGGGAGCTGGAGCTGACTTTTAGGGATAGGCAGTTGCTGTGGTTGGTGGGATTGATAAGGGAAGTTCTGGGAAAGTGAGAGTGGAGTGATTTTGTGAGCAAGTTATCTAATAATTGAACTTGAAGGAAAGGGTTTGAGGGTATCATTGGAGAAGAGGTAGTTTGTGAGAACAGGAATTTGGGATCACTACTCAGGGGGTCAGAACCAGGGAAAGTGAGGGGATCAGGAAGATGTCTTGAATTAAAGTCACTTGCTATGGATTTGGCTGTTTCTTGGAGGAAAACACTGTCTAGCTAAAGATGACTGGAGAGATGACCAGTGGAAGAATAAGATAAAGATGTTTGTGCATTGACATGGAGAGGCTCAGGGAGGCATGAGGGCACAATAGCAGATGCTCAAATGTCATGCCAGATGAAGGCAGAGGCAGGAGGGAGGTGGTGCTGTTGAGGCTAATGCTGCCTGACATTCTTAGCATGCTCCCAGCCCAAGAGTGGAGTTAAGACAGATGCAGAAAGGTGTGTGAACAGCAGGGATAGCTTAGTCTAGTGGCTACTCCAAAAATCACTAGTATGGACCATAGGTAAATGAAGGAAATCCACTGGACTTTACTTTTCTCTCATCTAAAATGTGTTTAATTATTGGTAGTTTGCAAGTTACTGGTTGCTAGAAGAGGTGATGCTCTCTGTGACAGGTGTACAGCACGCATTCAGTGAATATTCCCATACATTCTTCCCGAGCTGATTTTCTGGTCCAGTCTGGACCCCAACCCTGGCAGGACCCTTGTACACATGGGGAAAGAGCTCATAAGCATCAAGTGGCAGTAGCACTGCTCCTTCTGAAGTACCCTCGTGTCTGAGCAGGATCCCCACAACTTCTCTCTCAGTCTACCCACAACTTCTCTCTCAGTCTACTCACAACTTCTCTCTCAGTCTACTCACAACTTCTACTCACAACTTCTCTCTCAGTCTGACTATTGATCTGGGATCTGCAGTGTGCACTGTGTCCTTGGCTACAGACAACTGTGGCAGGCAGTTAAGAGTGTCCTGAAATTTCGATGTTCCACCAGGCAGGAGGCTCCAATGTACCCATGTCAGCATGGTTGTCTGGGCCTTACTCACTCAGGACTCTGACTGTCTCCAGACTTCTCTCATAGACTCTTGGTTTTCCCAGTTACTTCTGGGAGCCCAGGAATTGCCTCTTGTGTACTTAGCAATAAGTTCCTTAAGTTCTTCTCAAGACTCTCCTGGATGCCTTCTGCCACCTGAGGGAGGGGTTGCATTGCTGTACCTGCTGTAGGGGCCTTCCTCAGGGAACAGTGGCACTCTGTTGGGGAGGCCAACTGGACCAGAGCCACTTATGTTCTGCTCTGCTGTGATTAGTATCTTGTCTCTGCTCTAATACAGAAATAGGAGAGCCATCGCCTCAATCTCACTGCCCTGGTTCTGAAGCAGCACTGCTGGTACCTGGTGTCTCTGCAAACATTTTATTTGGGGAATCCAGTTTCTTCAGATTTTGGTACCAAGTTCTTTCACTGACAAGGTGCAAGACCAGGTCATCAAGAATGGTTCCACGATGTACTCAGCCTTGAACTCTTTGATAGAAGGGTCACTGCATACACCTACCTGACACAGATAATCAGATAATCATTGGCAGTATGCATTGCTTGTGCCTGGTAAAAAGAAGCACCTTCTCTTTCTGTGTGCTCCCTTTGGGCTCCTGTGATGCTATTTGGTGAGAAATCAACAACTGACTGACCTTGAACTCTGTATTCTTTTTCTTTCCAGCTATATTGGCCAACAACCCAATAATAGGAAAGAGAAGTTCAGACAAGGAAATCATCTAAACTGAATTCACAGTGGGAAAACAATATAAATATCTGTGTGCCATGTACGCAATATAAATTCATAATGTATATTGCACATTTTGGAAATATATCACCACACTATATATTCTAAATGTCACCTAATAGGCTCAGTTTTCTGATATCTTAAATATATCTTCCAGACTGTCAAGTATATTTTAAAAATGAGTATCATCTTAATGGCCTGTGGTGGTTAACTTCAGCGGAATAGGAGAAAATTCATTATTTCTGCTGGTGCAAAGTGACTTGTACACCCGGAGGTGATCAGGGAGAAGAAAAGGCAGTTCTTTTCAGTTTGGGGCTTAGGAGAGTTTGGGAGGTAAGATGTGTTCACAGTGCATTGTATAAATGACCTGGATGGGAGATAAAAATATGCTAAATGATAGAAGTGAGAAGGTGGGAGGTTGGGGAGCCTCTGCTGAGTCAGATGAATAACTGGGCAGACAGATACTGACCAGCATGAGCCTGAGATGCTGCTTAAAATTCTGGTTCCATGGCACTTTCTAGGAGGGAAAGGAAGGATTTGTTGATCCTGTTATCGGATAGAATGGGAGGACAGAGGATGAGAGTGAAACTGTATTGGGTACCAATTGCAGGACAGACTTTTTATCTAGGCTATCTTATTGAATCTTCCTTGTTTCCTTGGAAGGGAATGGTGACTGTGGCCATGACATTTTTATCTCTATTTTGCTGACAAAGAGACATAGGCTCAGAGCTAAATAATATGTTCCAGATTGTACTCCTTGGGCTTGGAACTCAGGTTTGTAGACTCCAAATTCCATCCTTTAGTAGAGGATGTGAGATTGACTAGTTTGCAATGGCTGAGAGATGGCCTTCTCCATAGGCTGCCCTGAATTTTCTCCTGGAGTCAGAAAAAGACTTCTCGATCCTGCCAATCATTAGTTGCCAGCCTCTGCATCAGAGAAGCAGTTTGCCATAGCAAATTTCCCTAGAGATATCCAGAAAGAAATCAAAAGTCCATTCCTGTGTCCTTTTCATTGGTAAAGTCCATTCCCTACCCTAACATATAGGGCTGTCAATCAGAGACTAAGGGTAAAGGTACAGAAGACAGGTAGCCTGGACCCAGGGACTGTTGAGGTGATTCTGCCTGATGAGGCAGCTTTGACCAACATCATTCCAAATATACAGTGGCAAATATTTGCCTTCAAGAAGGCAGTTAAGGGCCTCCCCTGGTGGCGCAGTGGGTTAAGCAACGCACTACGAAGCAAATCGCAGCCACTGCAGCACGAGTTCGATCCCTGCTGCCGGCCAGGGG